>CAXHSM010000846.1:2061200-2648700 GCA_964019185.1 Maratus speculifer
AATTTAAAACTTTGTGTTTGGGAAGCATGTCATATATGGCAGAATTTAAACCTATTAATTAATGATTTGTCCAGTACGCCCAATTTTCTAAAGGTATGGCTATCGGTTCTTTAATTCGCTTTCTCCACCCTTTTCTTCTTTCTGATTAAGTTCTTCGAGACTGGTTCACCATTTCTGATTGATCTCCTCGTGCGCAAATTAAAGATTGACTCCCGCCTTCTTTTTCAACCTCAAAGATATTTCGCCGATGAGTGTGAGCTGTTAGGTGTGTCTCTGTTTTAACCTTTATTTTAAAAAATTTATATTGATAATGGATCATTTGAAACACTGAAACGGCTGTATGTAACTTTTGTATGCACTAATTTGTCACTTTTAACTTTCTTCATTCTTTTTAATCATTTAGAACATATGACTCTTCCCCTAGAAGGTAGGTAATAGAAGGTAAACAAGGTAAGTAAACAAGATTTTCTGACACATGCGTGGCACACTCATTAAAATGTGCTGTAAGAGGTTAGGACCCGAGGTTTGTTTTGAGCATATTGTGTAGCAAGCAGAATCTGTGTGTTCTGCCTAAGACTGTGGACTGTGGGGACCCATTCCAAAGGTTAATTTTCAGATTATCTTTTACTGACTTTTAATATCGATCGTGATTTTAAGTATTCAAATTCGTTTCGAGAAATCAACGGGCCCACCAGACACCGGAATAATTTATTTGTAATATTTTTCTTATGATAGGTTATTCTTTTTTTATGATAGCTATTTATTTTATTTATTCTAAGCATAGCTATTGTTTAATCTATAAAATTAAGAAATCCATATGACATACCATTGGTTATGAACATCAGATAAATGGAAATCTTCTGTACATTTTAATCATTTTATAGCTATTTTATTTCCATTCAGTTTTCTGTTTTGATTTAATTCTTCATGACAATATTTTTTTTCTTAATTTTCATTTTTATGGATTTTGAAACGTGATACATTAACTTACTTCTATTTATTACAGATTCAAAGATCCATAAACGAAGAAAGAGAGACTTTACTATCTTTAATGTGCGAAGTACACAGAAAAATACTTCTTTACAAAACATTTTTGGAAAAGGAGATACCGATTCACAGCAAGGAAATTCATTTATTTTTGAGGACTTTTGCAACAAAGGACTTTCTCAAAAACATGATTTAACAGACATTTTTTAATTCACACTTATGAGAAATGCTTTGTTTGTGAAAAATACAACAGAAAATTCTCTCAAAAGAGCTATTTAAGCAAACATCTCTTAAGTCACACTGGTCAAAAACCTTTTTTGTGTGAGACATGTAACAAGAAATTATCTCAAAAGAACAGTTTAATCCACCACGTGTTAATTCATACAGGTGAAAAGCATTTTGTGTGTGACATATGAAGCAAGAAATTCTCGCAAATGAGTTATTTAAGAAAACATCTATTTGTTCATACTGGTGAAAAACTTTTTGCGTGTGAGATATGCAAAAAGAAATTCTCTAATAAGAGTAATTTAATCAACCATCTCACGATTCATACTGGTGAAAAACCTTTCGTGTGTGAGATATGCCCCAAGAAATTCTCTCGAAACGGTGCATTAAGGAAGCATCAGTTAATTCATACTGGTGAGAAACCTTTTGTATGTGAGACTTGCAATAAAAAATTCTCTCATGAGAATAATTTAAGCAAACATCTGTTAATCCATACTTGTGAGAAGCATTTTATGTGTGAGGTATGCAACAAAAAGTTTTCTGAAAAGAGTAGTTTAAAATCCCATGTGTTACTTCATACTGGTGAGAAACCTTTTGTATGTGAGACATGCAACAAGAAATTTTCCCTAAAGGGTAATTTAAGCAAGCATCTCTTAATTCATACCGGTGAGAAACCTTTTATATGTGAGACATGCAACAAGAAATTCTCCCTAAAGAGTAATTTAAGGAAACATCTCTTAATTCATACCGGTGATAAACCTTTTGTGTGCGAGACATGCAACAAGAAATTCTCTCATAAGCATACTTTAGGCAAACATCTGTTAATCCATACTGGTGAGAAGCATTTTATTTGTGAGGTATGCAACAAAAGGTTTTCTCTAAAGTGTAATTTAAAATCACATTTGTTACTTCATACTGGTGAGAAACCGTTTATGTGTGAGATATGCGGCAAAAAATTCTCCCAAAAAAGCCATTTAAGTAAACATACATTAATTCATACGGGTGAGAAACCTTTTGCATGTGAGATATGCAACACGAAATTCTGTCGGAAGTGCTATTTAAACAAACATCTGTCAATTCATACGAAGGAGAAAATTCTTTTGTGTTAGATAAGCAACAATAAATTCTCTCTAAAGGATGATTTAGGTTCATCTATGCGAAACTTGTATAAAAGAAATGCAACAAGAATTTTCCTAGTAAGAGTAATTTAAACAGTCATCTATTAATCCGTACTGATGAGAAACCTTTTGTGTGCGAGATATGCACACAAATTAAATCTAATAACCCTTTATTTGTTGCAAAACCTATATATTTTTATGTCAGTTTAAAGGAGGGATAAGACTCTATCCATCATTTTTAAATGATATTTCTATCAAAATAGTTATATTTAATTAAAAAAAATATTTGGTATTTTATATTTTTAAGATTTTTTTTGTTTTGAAATTAAATAGTGTAACAAATAAAGCATTATTTTGCAAGTTTAAAAAAAGAAAAAAATCAAACACTGAAAATTTGTAATTTCTACCTTATGCATTATTTTGCAATATCAATCTTAAGTATTAAAAATGTACATTTATTTCTATAATACCAAGTTCTTTAGTTTTTTATACAAAAAATTACTGTTTTGAAATATACTGTGTGAAACATGTAATAATTATTGAACTTAAACTGCAAACTTTTATTTTTTCATGACAATATGACATTTACGAGTTGAAACATGAAAAAAAAGAAAGAAATTTCACCTTTTTGCAAGAAATTGATTTCTTCGAGACTGATGAAAAAGACATTAATCAAATCTACATCCACTAAAATTTATTAGCAGCATTACTCAGGCTCATGCATATTTTTCCTGTCATTTGGATTTTACAGTGTATAATACACTGCTCAAAACAATTAAAGGATATTGCAGTTTTAGGTGGATTTTGTATCTGGGAAACTTTTTAGCTGATTGATACGTGGTCGACAGACATAGTAGGTTATATGAGAATAAATTACACATGTTTGGCAGAAAAAAATGCATTTTATTGCGCATTTGTGTCCAAAAGGAAAAAAACACAATTTGTGCATATGAGAAAAAAAGAATAAGAAAAGGTGTTTTCTTCAAAGAAAATCATTTTCAGTAGGGGGTATGGTTTCCACGGGCGGCCAGCAACGTTGAACACCTTTGAGGCATGGACTCAATCAGGCTATTAATGACGATTTGGGGTATTCTGCCCCACTCTTTCCAGTTCTTGGAGAGTTTGTGGAGGTTGTTGGCGGCCAGAAACTCGTCTTCCTAGAGCGTCCCAAACGTGATCGATTGGATTCATGTCTGGAGAACACGCTGGCCATTCCATTCGAACGATTCCTTCCTCGAAAAGGAATTCCTCCACCAGGTTTGCACGATGTGGCCTGCAGTTATCGTCCATTAAAATGAAGTTATCTCCGATTGCTGCAGCGTAAGGGACTACAATAGGTCTGAGGATCTCATCCCTATATCGGCGACCAGTCAGAGCTCCATTTCGAATGATGTAGAGGTCAGTGCGCCCGTCAATGGAGATGCCACCATACACTAACACTCCTCCACCGCCAAATCTGACACTTTCGTGCAAGAACGCAGGATTATTCCTACTGCCACGGTCCCTCCAGATAAAAATACGCCTACTATCCGGATGCACAGAAAAACGGGACTCGTCAGAAAACAAAATATTGTTCCATTCATTTCTCCTCCAGTTGACATGCTCGGTTGCCCACTCCCATCGGTCGCGACGATGCCTTGATGTTAATATAACACATACCATCGGTCGGCGAGCATACAGACCTACAGCATGGAGCCGGTTTCGGACAGTCTGAGTTGAAATCGTGGTGCCTGTAGCCGAGCGAAGGTGTTGTTGGAGAAGAGTAGCGTTCATGTTTCGGTGTCTCCGAGCTGTTAACGCTAAATACCGATCTTCATTGGGCGTTGTTGCCCGTCTACTACCTTGCCCTTGTCTTCGGCCTGCACATCCACTCTCCAAAAAACGGTTCCAGATCCTGGAAATGACACTTTGTGACACTCCAATGGCTTGCGCTACTTCGGGTTGAGTTTGGCCCCCTTCTAACCTACCAACAATTCTCCAAGCTTCTGAATCCGTCAAATGACTTCGCTGAGACATCGTACTCATCGAAACAAAGCAATCACTGAATGCCGATCGTCCTTGTCTTCATTCTCTTTTATCCAGTTGAAAGTCAAATTTCATTTGCTGCCGCTGAAGCGACGTTTTTACGTCGAACTCAAAATTTGCATACTCCACAGTTTGAAAACCAGAAAAATTTGCATTTGTGATTCTCTTCTTCTATTTTCGGCAAAAAAAATTTCGTTTATATCTTTATTTTATATAAAACTTCAAATATCCTTTAATTTTTTTGAGAAGTGTATAATATAAAATAAACGTGATTTAATAAATTTCACACTATCTTTGCCTTTTTTATCCACATTTCTAAAAATTAGTATCAATTGCCTTTTTAAAAACATGTTCTGTCTCACCCTTGCATAAGGGATGGATCGGGCCTTTTTATTGTTAATTTAATTAGTTTATTACTTGCAAAGTTTAATTATTATAGTAAAAAATGACAATTTTTAAGCATGTTAATACGCTTTAAGATATTATTCTGAAATTTTCCATTTTGTACAAGCGAAGCATAATTAATAGAAAAAGATTTTTGTAAAAATATTCCATCCCTCCCTATTGTCCCCTATAGTTCATCATTTGTTTCTAGTGTATATTCCATTAAAAAATTTAAATATTGATTACTCAATAAATAAAACAAAATTTTGAGATATGTTGTTGAATTTCGTTTTGAAGTCATTGAAATGAGCAACATTGTAAAAGCTGATTTCTAATGGAGATATTTGGCGACTTCTTGGTCTTTCAACTCCTAACACGAGGTCAACAAGTAAATGTCACTTTTAATACACTTTGAAACTTCGCATCATTGCTATTTTTATATAAGTCATTTATACTCTCAATAGGTATTCTAAAAAAATTAAATAATAATAATAAAGACTAGTGTGACACTTTCTTGCCGTTATTTTTTAGATCATTTGTGGCACTTTTTTTCATTAACCTTTGATTAACTTCAATTTTTTCTTGTCAAAAAACTTTTTTTAACGGTATGTAAGTAAAACGATTCTATCAATTTCAAAAGCCGATTGCAGAAACTTTAGGATACTATCTCTTCATTGCATTGCAGAGAGAAAAAATTATGTTAAAATTAGAAATAATTTTATTTTGCTTATAAACGGCATATTCCGGGAAGACCAGATTTATCTCTTTTATAACTTCAACTGCCTTATATGAATAGTGAAGAATTACTAGGCAAAATTTTTTAAATCTTGTTAAGCATTTACTCATCACACTATATTTTTTGCATTAATAGAGATATTTTATTCTCTAATAATTAACGAATTAATCTAAAGATGAACAAGGCTGACAAGTTTACATTTTTCTAAATGAATTCAATCATTTTCTCAACAATATCTGGTGATCTCATCAGCTCAAGTATTAGTTAAAATATAATTTAACAAAGAAGGAAGCTTTTTTGTGTTGCTCGTATCTAGCAAGGAAACTTGTGCATTTTGCAGTACATCAAGAAGTTTGAGAATCGATTTTTTTATTATTATTATTTTGCTGCAGCATAACTTTCTGGAAATGTTATTTTAGATGCCACTTATTGGAATATTAAGAAAATATTTTTTTTAGGAAAAGCACTTAACAAATAAATTAGTTGGTAATAAACATAAACTATTAAACAATATTTTAAAATTCCTTTAGGAACCTACGAATTTCGTTTTGAAAAATTACAACATTATATTCACATTTTTGCGGATAGCAACTTGGCGTAGTTTTAAAAATAGAGTTTTCCGGCACTTGCAGCCGTATGTCATAGCCCAAAAGTAAGCCAAGCGAAAAATTCGTAGCGCCATATTTGGTGACTTAACTCACTTTAGGCATATAATAAACAAATAAAAATATGATATAAATGTGATTTTAACCGAGAAATTTTCCGTTTCATCTTTAATGTATAGGGCTGCAAAATGCACCAGCTCTCGATGCTTGGTGCGTGCAACACCATGTAAGATAAACGAATTTGCACCAGTTGTATCATTTAACTATGATAAGCGTCAGCAGAAAAGTTGGCGAGATAAATAAAGTGCAATAGTATACTTACGTTGGCTAATTTTAGTAAGCAGACAAAGGAAATGCCTGTGTAATTCTGATCATAAGAAAAGCAACGCAAATCCGACGGACGAGTAACGCATTCGAGGCCATAGTAATGGAATTATTTAAAATCACAAGTTTTGATTATTAAGATAAGGCTTAGGCAGAAATTAAAACACAATCCTGAATATAAAATCCGATAAATTAAATTTTTTATTAAATGCAGAAATCTTATAGAACTTAAGTTTGTGAACAGTTTATAAAACATGACATCGATTTAGAAAAACATAGACACAAAGAGGTGCTGTTAAGGATTGATATTTTTTGGAAGAAAATTACGAGTTCATCCAAAAAATGGAAAGAGGGAGATTTGTCTCCGATTTAAAGTTTAAAAATAAAAATAAAGATGGACATGTTGCAATCAAAGCTGTTTATAGTAAAGTTGTTATAGAAGAATTTGTAACAGAATCAGAAAAAGAATTGTTTGAATGATTTAAGTCACGTGAAAATCTGCTACCTGTCCTTAACCCTTTCCTACACACTTTGCCCGGCCTGTGATACCTAATTTTAATTGCGAACTTGCAAACAACACCAATTGTTGTTACAATTTTGCTTTTACAATTAAAGTTTAAATTAAGGAATTCTTAATTATTAAAAAAGTCGTTTGTAAATTCATGTAACATTCGATAATTTCTCATTTTACTAACAGAATTTGCCTGTGCCGAAAAGGCCCAGATCAGTAAGATTTGAGATTTCTCTCTCTCAAGTTGAGCGAATGGCCGTGGAATGCGTTCGTATTTATCAAATAACTCGTCCACAAATTAATATTTTGAACTCATTTTTTCTGTGTGTTCTTCCTAAAGGATACTTTTTCCTGTTTTTTACTGAAAACGATTTTAAAATAAATACTTATTCTGTAATTTGCTAAAATCTTAAGAGGTAAGTGAAATGGGAAAAATATTATATAAACTGAAAACTATTTGGTGTTTTGAAATTTTAAAAAGTGCTTAGAAAAGTGTATGTTCTCATCTATTCATACAAATAAAAACATTTCGCGTTATTTTATTTAAACTTCAGGTATTTGATAAATAGTGGAAAATTTGCTATCCCCCCCCCAATCCATTTATTAAATCCCGAGAAGAAAAAGAGCTTGACCTTTGACACGTCGAGTTACGTGAGTGATTCTTTACGCCCAATCGAAAAAGTGGGAGAAGGTCTGACTTGACTTGATTAGTGGTGTAAAATTTCTTATCTATTTATTTTTTTATAAAAGAAAGAGGTATTTGGATAACTGACAAAACAAATTCTGTAGTAAAATTAATATATAAAAACTAAATATTACTTTCAAGAACAATTGCATATTTAAAAAAGAGAATCTTGATTTTTTTTAGTCTTTTTGACATCAAAAGGAAAAAAAATGAATAAATATACAGGGATGACACTTTTTGAATGATAGAAAATTTTAAAAAGTTAAGATTTTTATTTTGAGAGTCTTTAACCGGAAATAATTTACCCATCCCATACAGCATCTATGCTCACAAGAAATCTATCCTATATATAAAAAGCTCTTGAAGTTCACAATGAAAACATGTCAGAAATTGCATGTTCAAAGTAGCAAATGAGATGAGTTTGTTGTTTAAATATAATCTTGGGGTTATAGTATACAGTTCTTCGGATACCGTATAGTACCGTATTTGTGTGTCCCTCTAAATACTATCAGCTTTTTATTAAAAAAGAAGTAACATGTAGTAAACCTCAGAAACGTTTCTTACTTTAATAAAATGAGAAATAATTGTACAGGATGCATATTTTAGAATATACTTCATAAATGCATATCAATGTTATTATATTTGAAAGAGTATAACGTCATTAAAATGCACTTGAAACTTTTTTTTTTCAATTGACCGTTATGTAATGGAATACTTTTGATTGTCCCTGTAATTGAATTCTTCAACCGATTTTCATAAAATTTGATATGACTCGACAAAATTATGCAACAATTATATATTTTTAATTTCCAACAATTCGGTTGGTTAGTATTTCATTTATTATATGCGGATGGACAGACAGACGGATAAAAGAATTGAACGACGACTATAGGATTCTACGTATTTATGTAGTTACGAACGCACCTAAAAAGGGAGGGAGGTGAACAGCCAAATGAATTATTTAGAATAAGACATGCATTAAAAAGCTTGCATTTGTTTTTTATTTTTGTTAATAAATTATATGCACCTTTTTAATTTTCATTTGTAGCATAATGTAGAATTTACGCGTAATTTCATGTATATTTTCTAATTTAAAGTTTTCTTTTCTCATAAATGTAAATTTAAAAAGACTATCTTAAATAAATATTATAAATTACGTTGTTTATTCAACACATTTTCTAATCATTTTATTAAATTATAAATGTAGAAGATCACAACTATTTGTTTATGATTATTTTAAACGATCACAAATGCATAATTTGTTATTATATTTTGCTAGATTTGTGTTGGATATCATTGAAAAATATCATTGAAGTTTGACTAATTGCTACAACATCTGTAAAAATGTGTGAAACCAACAGCCCAAAACATAAAGATTGGCGCACACTTTAATTTTTAACATGTTAGAGACACATAGGAAATGTAAAGTGCAACAGCGCTCAGTAGGGCTGGGCGATATCAGAATTTTAATATCGCGATATATCGCTGACCAAATATCGATGTTTTCGATATATTGATATATTTCAATTTTCAATTCATATGTCATTCCATTATAGGGTCATAAATGTAACTGTCCTCTGTACAAAATACTATAAACACATAATATACATTGTGGCCTATGGTAAAAAATCGTTTCAAATGAATTTTAAAGAAATTACACACTGTCAAACATATTCAAATTTACATGGATTCGCAAAGTGCACTAAAATATGTCTTCTGTAAAATATGCAGTGAAAATAATAGTTACTATTCATTTACAGGGCAAGTTAGTGTTTAAGTAGTTTGAGTGTTTTTGTTTGAACTAAATTTTAGCAAAATACTGGCGTGTAATAAAGGTACTAGGTAAATTACAGGGCTGAAAAAAGTATTCAAGTATTTTCCATCTTTTAGAATAAAATGCTGAATGAGAAATTTCAACTAATTAGGCATTTTCTTGCTAAACTAAATTTTCCTATTACGTAGTATATATATATATATATATATATCAACCGATGCATCAAATACAGGGCTGTTCAAAAGTATTGAAACAGGGGTGATTCTCGTCCGAAATTTCAAAAATTTGAAATTGGGTTATCAGTTCCGCATAGTTGCCCTTATACGGTTTTGTGCGCAGAAAAAACAATCACGGAGAAATGCAAATTTCGTGAAAGGATCGCCGAAAAAGCACACATTTCGTCAAATTTCGTGGGAAAACGACGATTTTGTCAATCTGTATACGAACTTTGCCAAAAGATAGCTGAAAAACGCGAATTTCCTCTGCGGATCGTGGAAAATACGGCAATTTCACCAAATGTCGCAGATTTGTCTGAAGACCACGGGAAAACGTCGATTTCGTTTAAAGATTGCGGATATAAAACTAATTTTGTTAAAAGATCGAGGAAAAAAACGACGTTTTCGATAAAAGAACGCTTAAAAATATTTTGTCAAACGATCATTGAAAAAAAAGGCCGATTTCATCAAAAGATCACGGAAATAACGACCATTTCGTCAAAAGATCGCGAAGATAAAACGCTGTTTTCGAGAAAAGATCACGCACAAAAAACAAATTTTGTATAAAGATTGTTGAAAAAACGCCAGTTTCATTAAAAAAAAATCCACGGGAAAACGCTGATTTTGTCAAAAGATCGCGGATAAAACCTCCCACTCGCGGAATTCCCTCCCCCCTCCAAAAAAAATTGTTAAAGATATCAGGAAGTGTTGGAAAGTGTTTCATAATCTATGCTTAATGCATGATTTTTCTTACTTGTTTGCTTATAAAAAGGGCTCCGTGAAAGTATCAACTAGTTTGGGTTGTTTAAGTGCGCGAAAAACATATTCAACGGCACATATAAACGAAAAAAAAGAAAACCTTTTATTCTTCACCATTAAGGAAAAAAACATAACTTCTAAGTTAATTTACCGATTTTTTTCAAATTTTCAGCAATTTGCAATAACAGTAAATTAGGCTGTGTGACCAATTTTTATTAAAATATAATAAATATTCCAAAATTAGAGCATCTTTTATAAATGTCCAGTATAGAAGAACACCAATGAAAAAGTAGGAAACTATCCATCGTTTGTTTTTGTTTGTCGAACTCAACGAAATCGAAACCAGAATGTTTATATAATCATATTTTCATCTGCTGTGAATGGCTTATATGTTTTGCTATGCAGAAAGAAACTATGAATAGATTTTTAGCGATCTTTCGAAATGAAAATTATTTTCCTGCTTAATTTGAGAAAGATTTTCAATTTTATTTATTTATTTATTTATTTTTCATGATTTTTTTTTCAAAAATTCGTATGAAAACGGATAAAAACACTAGTATCCAATAAACTCTAAAACGAAAGTGAATCATAATGAAAATAATAACTTCCCCTTTAAGTAAAATTTCTGGTTAAAATAAATGACATGATAGAATTATCATACATGTAAATTATTAATGTTATTAATAAAAAATGTAAAATAATATGTGTTGTAATCTAATTATTTATTAATGCTATTAATAAATGAAAAACCAACATACAAGAAATCAGCGCCGTGCGAAACAGGGCGGTCGCCCCCAAGCGCAGAAATTTAGGGGCGCCAAATTTATACTACAAATGTCATTTTTAGCGTGTCGCAAGAAAAAATTTGGGGGGGGGGGGGCGCCAAACTGAGACTTTGTCCCGGGCGCAGTTTTCTCTTCGTACGCGCCTGCAAGAAATATCTATAAATTGTACTCACCTCCTTTAAAATCTGTCAATCAATTCTGTATTACGTCAGCAATAACTCAACACAAACTCACAGGAAAACAATAGTCAGCCACTGATATGGAGTGAAGAAGTGATTGTATCGGAAATGTCCGATTCTCGAACGAACTCCGATGAATAAAGCGGTACATCAGAGCAATAGACTGTTCGTCCATATTCCGGTATGTGCGCGACACCGGCACAAAACCGCAAATATCACGCAAGTACCGATTTCGGCGCGAATATTTGCAAAAGTAACCAACTTTTGCGCCGATAGAGGTAGATTCGAAATTCCGTAACTCCGTAATTAATTCCGAAAGTAGGATGAAATACCGTTTGAAACGATATATCGGAAGGCTTGAAATCTCAATATTGTTACCGCGGTCTTAAAGAAATATTGATATATATCGATATTACGGTATATCGCCCAGCCCTAGTGCTTAGTCTAAGGTACAAATTAAGGTTGTGTTTAAAAAATAGTTATGCTGTATATTTTCTAAAGGCTATTAAAAGTTTCAAAAAGTTAAAGTATCATAGCTCGGTTCTGTTGTGCTTGCCAGAACAAGAAGAATTTTTTTAACATAATTTATTAGATCTGAAATACCGTCGGAAAATTAAAAATCTATACCCTTTTAAAATTTAGAATGTGTACACTTTCAAAAATGAATGGCAAAATAATGATTGTGTGATTTCATTGACACAATCTTAATCCCTGCCTTATTTTGTACACTTTAGCAATTTATAGACGAAAATACGAACTAAGAATCGACTGAAATAGAAACCGAATTTTGGTAAATTTTATATATTCTATATACTATCCTTCCTATATCTTTGCTTATCTTTGGCAAAAAACGAAAACGTCCAAAGAGATTTAATTATTAATACATATGCATAACTATGCAAAAACATTAATTAATACAGGTAATTAATAATTAGACACATAACTCAAGTTGATACCTTGTCACTTTGACCAAAACTTTATATTTTCATATAAAAAAACATGTAATTAATTCATCTACGACACAGAACGATTTTCTAATTACACGAATTTCATCTCATTAAAAATGTTTTAGGTTCACGAACCCCAGATTTATATTTTATTATAACTTTCGTAAATGATCATCTGTTATACAACAACTTTTTCAGAAATCATTCAGAACATTTCTGCAGTTTGAAACTAAAAGGTTTCCAGGATTGTTAGTCTTTGGCTTATAATGAGTACGTGAAAAGCGTCTTCAAATTTTAGTATATATGCGTTCCTTGCTTTAAAATTTGTACCCATCTCTTGTGTTAGTCGTGGAGCAGTTAAGTTCAAAGCAGTAAATGAATTGAGCTTCATTTCAGCTGATACAAATTAAATCAATGAGTAATGTTGAATATTTGAGAAATTAGAAACGAGATTTTTGGAAATGAAATTTTTTTTATGTGGCCGAATTTTTATCAAGATATTTGCCACAAACAAATTTTTGGCGAAACTCTAATTTTGGGCCGAAAACGAAAGGGGTTTCAAATGGTCGATCTCTAACAGACCACGAGGCGACAGCATAGGCAATCATCTCACTGATTTCAAGGCTGAAATTCCAAAATTCATTAAAGTCGATTCGTACATTAAAACGCATCGGCAAAATCATATCTTAGTGGAAAACACCGGAAAACTTGATTTTAGCAGTTGTCTTGTAGGTTTACGATGGTGTTTTTCTGCTCCCAGTTCTCCATGTTTTCATACTTTTGGGTGGAGGAAAACACAATCGTAAATGTACGAATAAGTCGCTAAAATCGAGCTTTTGTGTGTTTTCCACCAAGATATGACTTTGCAGACCGATTGCATTGTAATATACGAATAGTGTTCGAAGTAGTTCTGAACTTGGTGAGGTGATTGTCTATACAGCCGTTTCCTGCTCTGTAATACAAATCGAAATCATAAAAACTTTTGAATTATGCTGGAAAGTGTTAAAAAAGAGTATAAATTATTTCAAGACCTCATTAAAAAGAACCCTATCAGTGAAGTTGCAGGGGGTGACGCAACAGTAATAGCATTTTTGTTGATCTTTTTAGCACTTGTTTTAGCACATGCAAAGTTGAAAAGTACTTATGCATTCGGTTTGTCTGCCCATCTGTCCACGCTCTAACTGTAGTAAATATGCTCGGATTTTCATCTAATTGATAAAGCTTATTTACGTTCACCAAAACATACTTAGTATTGCATATGAAATATGTACTATTAATGGTTCATTCACGGGGAACCTCAAAAGATTTAGTTTGGTTTATTTTGTGACCGCCGATTATCAACACTTAGGCTATAGGCCTGAAAGGGGGGAAACCCTCCGCGGGATGTCTTTCTAAGGGAATCAAACATGTATTTACGCAAAGAATATCAAGGTTCGAAGAAAGCCACGGAAAACAGTTAGGCCAATGGCTGCGATTGGGTTTGAACCCAGCACCTGCCGTCTACCAGTTTCGAAAGTAGAACCTCTCGGCCACTTGTGAGTATATCAAAAGGTTTAGATTACATTAAGGTCTATGGGGAAAAATCGTTTGGAGAGTATTGTAATAACATACGTTGTAAAACCTACTGAAACTGATACAAATCACTAAATTTCACTATGATCACGTTGAAACAAAGCATTCATAGCATTTTTTATTAATTTACAGGGACAAAAAAGAAATCTGTTACTGTACTGTCTTTGCGTAATAAATCTATAAAGTATGTTTTAAAATTCTGCATGTGCATTTAAATTTAATCATTTTTTGGATTTTACTCTTTATGTATAAATTCTATACCTCATATTCAGGACTGCACAAAAGTAATCGCGTACCATTCTTCTTATTAGAGGAAATTTCTAAACGGGAATTTTCAATTAAAATGTATGTCTTTCTTAAATGAACTAAATTTTGGAATGCATGTTGTTAGTAGATATAAATCTCTGTATCATACATTGAGCTGCGAAATAGATGGGTCACGGGTCACAAGGACCTTATTTTACTTTACCTCAAAAATAATACAATCTTTGAAAGTTTGTTAATAAAACTTTTAAATAAAGCACTTGTCATAACAAGTTTACCCATACCATTATCTCAGCTGGAAAAATGTTCCTAATCATGAAACAGATTAATACTATTATTGGTACTTTTCGGTTAACTAAACACCAATTTTATATATATATATATATGTGTGTGTGTGTGTGTGTGTATGCATGTCTGTAAACGTATATATATGTATAGATAACACTGGCACCTAACTAACCAAAAAGTACTCAGTTATTTTTATTGTAACATTTTATAGATGCAATAAAAAACACATTAATGATATCTCCCAAATATTTATATATTATATATTCTAAATAACTTACTGCTTTTGCATTGGAACACTTTCCATAGTTTTTTTTCTAAGATGGCAAACAATTTTCTGTATATTTTTACAAATAAATAGTAAATTGTCACATTCTATTGTATATGGCAACTTAAGAGTTCTGTTTCTTTATATCTTCTAAAAAATATATTACATTAGTCAAGTGAGGTATAATAATTATAAAAACAGCATTTATTGTATCAAATATGGTTCAATAGTGGATTAGAAAAGATAGCTGCAATTTATGATTACTTATCAAACATCTTTCTCAGGAAACATGAAATAGGAACATTCATTCTCTTTTGTAAATTTATTATGATCACAAGAAATATCTAATTTGTTTTCTGGTTCAGAAATTATGATCTAAAATCTAATTTTGAAAATTAGTCTGCTACTACAACTATACAAATTAATAGATAAGTTTTTCTCTTCTAGAAAAATTTTGTTAGTAATATTTTTACCATGATTCAGTTATTTTGGGCTTTTATTTCTCTTCTTCAATCCTGCCATTTTTTTAATCTTGGTACAAAGTAAGCATAAAGCTGAAAATTGCATGTTTTGTTTTTACTATATATTAATTTACCAAATTAAGTTTATTTTTAATAAAATTAATAGAGCAAATAATTTTAGAGCACAATTTTTCTTTAAGTCAAATTTACAGAAACAAACATTTTTAAAATTGCAAAAAAGTAAAAAAAAATGCCATTTGTTTGCTAAGCCTAATAGTATTAACTATTTTAGCCTGCATAGATTATATTATTATTACTCTAAAAACTTAATTTTCCATGATTTTGTAATAAAAAATACAGAAAATTAACCCTGAATATTTTTTATGCTATATTAGAGGTAAATAACATGAAAACAATTTTTAGTTACTTTTAAAGTAACTAAAAATTGTTGATTTTAAATCAAAGTTTTTTAATCATTACACCAAAGTCATACCATCCAAAATTTTAAAATGACTGCTACGCACAAGAATGTAGTAACAAGTATTCTGTTAGCTGTTAAAAAAGGATAATTGATATATGCAACATAATAATTTGGCAAAACAGTTAGAAAAAATTACTATTTGTATATTTTTCATGAATTTATTTTTGAAAGCTATCTAAATGCATATTCAACATTTCCAATAAAGCAAACAATTCTACATTATTTTACAAACTGATAAACTCGAAATTTAGTCATACTTTGACCTATTACTTTTGAACTTAAAAAGTTACAAGAGTCTACAAATCTGTAAGCTGATGCCTACTAACTTTGATTGTGTATCAATGCCATAATCTATATTCAGAAATATGGAATTACTTCATTCAATTTAGGGTCGAAAAACACATAGAAAAAAATCAGCGCACATAGTCATATTTAGAGAGAGGTATGAATAGCATGCGATTTTAATAAACTTTAGTGCTTCTTTATAAAAATTTTACATCTGTAATTTTTTTAAATTAAAATCATTACTCATTAGATTTATTTCCTATTCCTTGATGTTTTACACTACATATAACGTAGTTTGAACTGGTTGTCTTTTCAAACTGATGTATTTTTTCTTTAAAAGCTGAAAATGAAGTTACATATCCATAAAAAGGGTTATAAATTGTGTAAATAGTTGTTCCCATGAATATGATTTATCCATGATAAGTTAAAAGAAATATTCATTATTCATTTGATTTTCATAATCAGTATCAGCAAAATTTGACCACAAGTAAATGATTGACGATTGCAGCAGTTGTGAATCGCGGTAGCAGAGCAATACAGTTAAGTTCACCATCCAGTAAAGGGCGCTAGTATATAGTATGGGGACCTTGTTTATTATTAAGCGTTGTGAGATTTAGCATCCTTCTTAGAGTACCCCAATTTCTCATAAACTTCTTCTTAACTCTATCCGGCGCAGTGTGTCCGGTCTTTACACACCTAATTTTAAATCCAAACTTGCAAACGGCACCAATAATATTTTAGTAAAATTTTGCTGTTACAATAAAGGCTAAAATTAATGAGTTCTTGATTTCTTAAAAAGTCATTTGAAAATCCGGTGTCAGTTGATAATTTCTCATTTTACTAACAGAATTTGTCCGCGCCGGAAAGAGTTAACTGTATAACGCAAACATGCTTTTTTGTCCATTAGCAATCTTTTATAATAATTTTGTAATAAATCGATAAAAATCACATAGTCATTTGAAATATTTTTGTAACTTTACTAACAATTTTTGTAACTTAATTAACCATTTTTGTGAGTTTTACATTTATTGTCATTATTTTTGTATACTGCCAGCAGATCTGCCATTGCCCAAACAGCTATGCAGACCCTAGTTTGGGTTGATTGTGTTTATGATGGCCAATCAGAGGGGAGGGGGTGACTTCCATGGGGATTTTTCTAAGGAAACCTAACCTATATTTAAGCAAGGAAATCCGAGACTCAAAGAAACTATGGAAAATTTCAAGTGATTAGGCCAAAAGGTGCAATTAGGTTTGATCCCAGAACCTCTCTTCTACCAGTTTCAAGGGCAAAACCTCTCAGCATTTATGGGGCTCCCTGGACTGGGAACCGCTATTGTATAAAATAGAGATATAAACAAAGTGATTGCAACAGTTTGATTTCTGAAGAAATAACATTAAAAAAAATTCAAATACTAATATTTTTCTGCACAATATACCACATCAGGCATATACCTAAAAACACAATAATTCTAATTATTTGCCATGAATTTGGCCAATAAGATCACTGTAACTGATCAAGAACAATGCAAAGAATTGTATAACAGTTGTTTTGTCCATGTTGGATGGTTGCATTTGATAAAAAATTAGAATGTTCTTCGGAAACAACAACAAAAAAAAATGATCAAGCTATTCAGGCAAAATTTATTGTTATCATTTTTACTGAATACTTGAAAACATTAATACAGTAGACTCTCCCAAATCTGCACAGCTCGGGACCAGAGATTGTGTGGATTTTAGAATTTTGCAGATTTCTGGTCATTGCTTTGTTTATATTTTTTAAGAAAAAATTTGAATGTAATTAACAATGAAATCAAAAGTATAATGAATGTTTACAATATACTAAAATATTAAAATAAGTAATAAACTAAAATAATAAAAATTTAGTAATTTTTAAAATGATTAAAGTATTAAATGCAAAGATCAAGTTAATATTCAATAATGTACGATTAAATATTCATTATATAGATGAATTATGTTTTGCTAAATTATTATTAGTGAAACTTGCCTCATAAGGGTACATTACTAATTCACATCAGTATCGTAAAATAACGAAGCTTTATTTCAGGTTTAGCCAGACTTAATAATTAAAAAATCTTGATTAACACATAAATATATTTGGTAAGAAGATTGTGATTACCGATGACATCAGGAATATCTTGAACTTTTTCAGAAATAAGTTTATTCTTCCTTCATGAAAAAAAAACATGAATTCAATAATCTTAACAAAAACTACAAATTAAAAAGTGCATGGAATTGATATAAACAAAAAAAAAGTCAAATTTTGTACCTATATATCTGAACAGAATGTTTCATTGTTTATATCCGTAAATTATATGCGAATTTGAAGGAGTGTACTGTATAAGGAAAATTGCAGAATGTTAAGTAGATAAAATTAATTAATTTAAGCCCATTCAATTGCAAAATGTAGCAATATATTATTTAAACAGTAAAAATGTTTACAAAGGTTACATGCCATAAAATATCAAATTTTAACTGAAAAATTTATTTATTTTTTACGATTTTTGCCATTATTATACCGATCTATAGATTTCAAGTAGAATTTTTTCATTAAAAAAATCGTGCTGTGAAGAGTTAAGTTCTGTTCTGTTGGAAAGAAGCAATCACGGAAGCGGAAATTTTGGAAGAAAGGAGATTTTTATGATTATTAATTTATTGTTATAGCAACGTTAAACAATCGGGTAAGTATGATCAAAGATTACAAATAGGATTTTATTAAATATTTCTTCCAAAAAACTTTTCATTAACTCATTATGCATTGAATTTTGAATGAAAAAATTCCTTCACCTGAATGATTAATAATGATGTTCAAGATATTCAGAACAACTTGTATGATAATAAATTGATTTTTAGGTATTTTGTTAAATTAAAACTGATTTAATTAATCGGTAGTGAGAGCTATTTTTGCAAAATATGTACAAGAATAATTAGATTCAGTAACAAAATATGCTGTTATGGAAGTCCCACCATTCTTACAAAAATAGTGTTAATAAATGTATTGGGTTCGCACCTGTAAAGGAAGAAGTGTTTTGCAGTTTCAAATCTTTCATATAATATTTTTAATAGAAGAAAATCTAAATCCATGTAAATGATAGAAAACAAAGTATTTTAAAACAAAGTGAGCTTTGACTGTTTCGCTGCACTTTCTAATTAGGATTTACCAAATTATTTTGTACGAAAAGTGTAAACTATTTTTATTAGCAGACGGATTAAAGAAATTTTACATTGAATTTTCTTTGATGCTACATATAAGTAGCACCAGAATATAAACGGTTAATTAATAAAACAAAACACTTAACTTATATTAAATCCTTCATCTTTTAAATAAGAACATACATAACAGCATCATTAAATTTAATTTTAAAATTATTACAATTGAAAAATATTTTTTAACCAGTTTACAAAAATGAGACAAAATCAATAGAATTATTTTTTGAATAAAATTTTTGTACACACATAGACATTTGATCGTATTATAACATAATAGCAAGAAACACTGGGCATAGCTCAGTTAAAATTATTCTTGAGTTTAACTTAATAAAACTGAAAATTCAGAATCATTTTCAACAGATTTCCAGTTATGTAATGTTAAAATTAAAATTAGTTAAAATTATTCTTGAGTTTAACTCAATAAAACTGAAAATTCAGTATAATTTTCAACAGATTTCCAGTTATCTAATGGTTCCAATTTTTGTGACATTATTTCATTGGATTCAAGCATGCGTATTAAGAAAGTAAACTTAAAAATCAATTTTCCTGACAAATCTGGTGAAATGTTTCAAGTTCGAACTTTTGTTTATGCCAACTCTTCAATGACTTAATTTCTTTCCTATTAAAATACAATGACACACAGTGACACCAAAATGACACATTTATCTAATTTTTTTAACTTAGCCCATCGGTCTTCTTGTACTTCAAAGTGGTAGGATACAAAATTAAGTCAAAATTATTAGATATATTTTTCAGATAAAATGTTAAAACACACGAGATTTGGTCGCATTATATTATATGATGATAAGATACGCTATTGCCATGCCGCAAAAATTTATGTATTTAATGATGTAAAACAAAAATAAGAAAAATTTTTCTTATAAACAAAGTACATGATTAATCAGGTTATAAAACCACTATTTATGAATTGAAGAAGATTAAACATATACAGTAGGCGCTCGTTTTTACGAATCTCTTTTTCGCGAACACTTGCGATTATACGAACTACAGTGTTGTCCCAAATACATTCCCATAGATCCACTGTAATTTTTCGCTACCATTTACAAACTACTATTTATAAAAATCTCTTTTTTGCGAACTCAATTTTCACACTTTTACAGTTTCTTTTTTTTTTCTTTCTTTTTTTTTTAATATCGTAACGACAAATTATTTATCAATAGGTACAATGAAACAGCAGGTGCGTTCAAAAAATATGTTTTCGTCTCACTTTTTTACAAAGGTAAGGGGCATAGCAACAAGCTCAGCTAAAGTCACGTGGATATTGATTGAGCTCATGTTTTAATCTTAAAGCCATTCTTTTTCTAAAAATATAACTTCAATTTTTCAAACTATGGATCAGTGTGTAATTAAAAATTTCAAGTGCATAATAATTTATCGAAGGGTGCTTTTGCAAAGAATAGTTATGGTCTTCGATTTGGAGCAGCCTTACAAATTTGATGTTCTAGGCGAATGCATTTGTCAATACGTGCATGGAATGATGTTCAAGAGGCTAATCTGAAGTATTTCAACACGCAGGCTTTACCACTGTGACTGAATAAAACCAAGAAAATATACTTAAGACATGAGTAAAGATGAGTTACTCATAAATGAAATCCGCAACAGAAATCCACTGTGACTGAAATTTCATTCCAGTATTTTTAAATGTGGATTCAGATGTAATTTGTATCAGATGAATAAATTATTGCTGATATAATGAATGAATAGAAAGCTCAACTTTTGGATTTTGAACAAGAAGAAAATGAAGTAACCCAGCGATCGACTGCCAAACAAGCAGCTGTCAGGACTAAGGCACTTTTTGGATGAGAACAATAACTTTGAAATGGTTTTAAGTGTAGATATATATTTTCCAGTAGAAACATCTATTTTCCAAAATGTGATATTAAAACAAAAATTTTAAGTGATTATTTCCATTTCTAATTTGTGATTCATGTTTTCATCTACTAATATTAATACAGTCTACGTATTCATATGTAATATATTCAAAATATGTTGACATATTTTTCTGTGTACTAAAAAATAATTTTAATATACAGAAAAATAAATTAATTTGCATTTATTTCTTGTATAATTAAAAAGCACATGTATTATTTTATTTCGTTATAAATAATCTCGAAATACTGCTTCATGTAGAAAAAAGGGCAATTTGATAAAAATAGACATAAATGTACATGTTCATAACATTTTTGGCTTTTTTCTATTTTACGAACTTTCTATTTTGCGAACTAATTAAGTGTTCTCTATGGGTTCGTAAAAACGAGCGTTGACTGAAAGTAAGGAATTTTTTTTGACACAGATATATTTTTTGCAAATTTCTCATATTTCTAAAAATGTGTAACTTTAATGAAGCCTTTCATATCGCATGAAACAGAGAGGTACAAATTATTCTTTCATGAAAGATTTTTTTTTTCGGGTGAAATTACATTATAGTGAAATAAAAAATGTTTAAACTAACTTCTGAAAAGGCATTACAAAGTTTTACATAAAGGTTTACTAAAATCTAATGAATAAATCCTGAATTATTTGTTTTTTATCAAAATGACATTTATGGAAGAATTTTACAAATTTAATTTCATTACTGAATTTTAAAATGTAAGAGATGTGATAATAATAAATGCAATGACATTTACAGGGTTCATACTCAATTTTGATGATAAGAATACCAGAGATTTTCAGGTGGTGTCTATCTGGTATGAGACTTATAATGCTTATTTAGATTACTTTTATCAGAAAATCCCTTGGAACATATTTCACAAACAAAGGGCTTTTCACCTGTATGGGTCAAGAAATGTATTCTTAGATTAACATTTCGAGAAAATCCTTTGGAACATATTTCACAAATAAAGGGTTTCTCTTCAGCATGAATCAAGAGATGTTTTCTTAGAATGTGATTATGAGTAAACCTTTTGGAACATATTTTACATACAAAAGGTTTTTCTCCAGTATGAGTCAAGAGATGACTGCTTAGATTACACTTAACAGAAAATCCTTTAAAACATATTTCACAAACAAAAGGTTTTTCACCTGTATGTATCAAAAGATGGTTTCTCAAACTTGTGTTATCAAGAAATCCTTTGGAGCATATTTCACAAACAAACAGTTTTTCACCTGTATGAATGTTTCGTAGATGTTTTCTTAGATAACTGTTGTTTGAAAATGCTTTGGAACATATTTCACAAACAAAAGATTTCTGTGCAGTATGAGTTGAGAGATGTCTTCTTAGATCACGATTCTGAGAAAACCCTTTGGAACATATTTCACAATTAAAGGGTTTCTCTTCAGTGTGAGTGTAAAAATGGCTTCTCAGACTACCATTCTGAGAAAATCCTTTAAAACATATTTCACAAACAAAAGGTTTTTCACCTGTATGTGTCAAAAGATGTTTTCTCAAAGCACTGTCATCACGAAATCCTTTGGAACATATTTCACAAACAAAGGGTTTTTCTCCCTTATGAATGTTTCGTAGATGTCTTCTTAAACTACTATTCTTAGAAAAGATTTTGGAGCATACTTCACAAATTAAACCTTTTTCTTCTGTATCAATGGAGGAATGTTTTTCTGTAATCAATGACATTTTTTAAAGTGAAAAATTTTGTTTTGGATCACAACAGAAACTTGATCAAAGTATTAGTATGAAGAGACTGTCACCATTTTTACCTATGCAAATGATTTATTGGACAAAAAAGATGTATCTAATGTCGAATCTAAAAAATAAATAAACAAATAAATAAAATAAAAAAACTGCACTCAACTTTACTGAATAAAGTATCACATTTGACAAGATTTATTTCCTTAAACAGTACAGATATTCATGCACAAAACTATCACATTATATATTTTAGACACAACAGAATTTCAGTATTTTTTGATAGATAAAGATGTGTAGGTATCCATACAATACATTAGACACTCCCATATCCGGCTCTCTCATATATTGTCTATATATTTGGCCTTAAATCTATTTCACCTTCCTATAATTATTCTTATCGTTAAGCTTTAGAGTTGAGCACTTTTTCATATTTTTTTTTAATCTTTTGCAGTTGACACTGAATTTTATACATTTTTATTTCATTTTTACAGAAAATTTTTTGCAAACCAGCACTGCAAATCTATTTCCTTTTATGTAGTGTTGTATTGATATTAACCGGGTAACAGGGGAAAAACTAGTTTACCATCCAGATTAAAACATGTTTTCACAATCAATGGTCAAAGAAATAAAAATTTATTACTTTAACCGATAAATTTAGTGCAACATTTGAAGGTCCCCCCCCCTATAATAATAGTTAACATAATTGATTAAACATTTGCATGTGTTTGCAAATTTTACTATAACTTTTATTTCAAACACACAATTTCATTTGAAAAAAATTTATTTAAAACTAAAAAAAAAAAAAAAAAAGATTAGCAGCTTTGTTATTAAGATAAGACAGTTTCATAGTTTATTATGGATGAGATCAAACTTGGAGAATAGACTTTGTATTGGGTTAGAGTGAACGTAGGTGTTCAGCAGGTGCATTATGAAATTTAAAATTTTAAAATCAATATTTTCATGTCTACCCACCAAAAATCATTAGATATAAATTATACTTTAAGAAAAAGATTTGTGAATGTATGTTTGTACAAGGTATATTATTAAAGTGATCATACAGTACTTGAAAGGCCTTACTTTTATCAAAAACCAAAGGTTTTTGAAAGTCCTTACTTTTATTTTCCTATTTTTTTTAAAATCAAGACTGAAAATTTTCTCTGATTCACCGAACTTTTTGATTAAAAAAATCACCCTCTGCTGAAATTTTGTTTTCCTCCCCCAAAGTGTTCTAAGTTTAATATCTTGAAAATTGCTTAATGTTTTTAAAATTTTTCTGCTGTTTTTGTTATTTTTTTTGTAACAATAAATAATTGATAATATAAAATTTATTAAAATTTTATCTGAATGCCTCACACCCTTAAAAAAAACTCTTTGTCCTTTCCATCCCTTTTCTTGACCCCCCTCAAAATCCAAGGATTAAAATATTTAAAACTCTTCAGTTTTTAAATAACTTTTTCTGCTCCATTTGTTTATAAATTTCTCTTAAAAAACTCTAAAGGAAAACAAATCAATCGGAGACAAACTTGGTGATCGTGGTGACCATGGGGTTCGTCCATTGTGACCATTCCAGCACCCAGAGAAAATAGCAGATGTAGTCTGATTTACGAGCTGAATAGTGGGTGAGCTCCATCGTGCTTAAATCGAATGTGTCAACAAATAAGCATAAGAACAACATTCAGCATGTTTGGAAGAACCTCTTTCAAGAATGCAAGATAGATGCAGCCACTAGTCTTTCTGGGAGATCATACAGATAAAGTAATCAGTCTCCTATATTGCCAGCTAGTGCATAAAGTGTAAATTTAGATTTTGATTCTAAATTTGTTTTTGTTACATCTAAAATGGGTAATAAAATTTCAGAACCTGCAAGAACATGTTTTAGTAATAATAGGCTACAGTCAATAGAATACAGGTTCTAAAAGCAGTAAATACAAACAAAAGTATTTCGTATTATGTTAAATAAATTGACATTTTTTATTTTATTTAACAGATAAATAAATACTTTAAAACAATATTTCTTTATAGAGAATAAACAATAATTAAATATTTTGAAAAGTCTGCTTTACATTAACAGAGTGGATTGTGAACACTGTACCCCAGCAATGGTGGTTCACTGTGCCTCATGTAGAAGTTCAATATATTCTCATCAAAATGTTATTTTAAATTTTTTCTTTAAATCATATAGTTTAAAATTAAATAAAAACAAATTTACAAAAAGGTTGTTTTTTCAATTTATGAATCATCTTTAATGTAAATTAAAATTTTTAATTAAAACAAACAATTTTGTATATAAATTTTTTGTATAAAACACAAACTTTCCTACTAACTTCACAATTAATGTGATAGTTTTTTTTAGTGTCTGTTTTCAACTAGTTGATCTTAATTTTTTTTTATATAAGTAAAAAAAGTATGCTTAAAATATTGCTTTATTAAGTTTTTATGCTATATGCAATATGTTTTCATTTCTAATTTATATTAGATCTGAAAGTATTTATAATTATCAATAAATTGATTATTTTTAAAACATCAGGTATATATATCAAATTATCACAACATTTGCGAACCCTGGCCATCATACATGACTGGGTAACTATCAATTCAAGCCAGTAACTGAAGAAAGAAATCTCAGATTTTGCCCGTTTTATGAGCATCTGTGGTCACATTATACATCTGATAAAAATTAACAACAAAAACACATGTAATATCTCTATTCAATGGAATGCAAAGATTCACAGATCAAGATGATGGTGGAGGATGCAATTGTTTGAATGACATAATTGCAAACATGTCATTAATTTGATGAATTAATTCAAGGATGCCCTAACAGACCTACCCCTCTTTGGCATTGAATATTATTGTTTAATAACTCTCTCCAGCTGATGCAATGGTTTCGGGACTCATTTCAGATTAAAAAAGAAATCTTATTAGGATAAATTGAAACCATACATAATGTTATTAACTTAATGGAAATTTTGGACTCTATCTCTCATTTACTTTATCATTTCTCGACCCCTACTCCGTACTAATGCTATTGTTATCAATGTCTCAAAAATGTTTTTATTTTTAGAGTTTTTTTACATTTTTCTATCTTTAATAGAAGAAAGTATTGTAATCGAAATTTTTGTCGATTTTCAGTTTTCGGAGGATTTACACAATTTAGGGATCAGAGATTCCAAAAAAAATTTTGGAAACTATCTGTCTGTGTGTTGCCATCGTATTATAAAAAAGTATATGAAAATATGCATTGAATTGAATCAAAATTTTTGTGTACATTTTTGGCTGTGGCAAGCAGGTACGCCTTCAATTTTGAAATATTACACCGGAAGGGGGTACAGTAATAGCCTTTTTTATGCCATTTCCCAGTTGTACCATCAAAAAGTGTATAATGTTATGGATAGATTTGAATTTTCTGTGTAAGTGTTTGGTTATGGTTAATAAGTTCTCCCCGAATTTGAAAAAAATCTGCCAAAAGGGGTGTGCATTAATAACAGTTTTTATGCCATTTTCAACATTGCATGGAAAATTGGATGAAGTTATGCAAAGAATTAAATGAAATTTTTTTGTGTAAGTGTTTTGGCTATGGCTAATAGGTCCTTCCTGAATTTGAAAAAAAAAAAAAAACGCCGGATGGGGGCATTGTACCAGAAATCTCTGTGCTATTTTTCTTGTTATACTATCAAAAAGTGTATGAAGTTATATATAAAACTGAACCAAATTTTCGTTCATGTTTTTGCCTATGGCCTTCAGATCTTAATTGAGTAGGAAAATATTTCAAAGGAGAGAAACACTGTGATAGCAAAATTTGCATCATTTTTTCGTTTCTATGCAGTTCTATTGTCCATTGGCTTGTGCAGAGATGGGAGCTTGCATCCTGCTAATCCAGCTATTAGCAAACAGTCGATAGACAAAGGAATAAGGGAAAACCATTGATTTTAATAAATATCATGATCTACTATAACTTTTTTTACACCATTTAATTAACTGAAGCAGAAATATCAGATGAAAATCAAAGTTGGTACAGTATTAAACTAATTATATTGAAGTATCAACATGCATATTTACTTTTTGAAATATTTAGATGTACTTATGGGATAGAAGAAAGTTTTGAGATTAGCACATCCAACTACTTTTTTTATGTGTTTATAACGGCATACAGATAGGATTATACATTTAATATTTACATACTTTACTGATTCAATGAAGAAGTCCATAAAATACAATAATGTTACTAGGTAAGTCTCTCATATTTGGGATGTGAGACAGGACTTGTCAACACAGCTTTCTATAGAGAATCGAAATAGTAGAAAATGAGCAACAGGAGCAAGGACAGAATGTGCGCTTTGCAAATTTTGTGGCAGTCACCTCGATTTAATCACAAAATATACAATATTAACTTTAAGAAACTTACCATTTCATTTAAAGGCCGGCAGTTATAAGAAAATAAATAATGCAAGTTAATAATGTACATTTTATTTAAAATTTTTTAACCCTAATGCTTGCATTTTCTACAGCCATCATCAAAGAATTATACAAATCAATAAAGATTAAGAGAATCAGATTAATCATATAAATACAGTCAAGTATCAATAATCCATGCAATCATAATCTGCAATTTTCTATAATTCAAGTTACTTTAAGAATGTCAACAGTGAAATAAACAGTTAAGAAAATTCACAAATTCGTGCTCCAAAAATGATTTTTTAAAGCAAATAATTAAAAAATTTGAAAAAAATATCATAATTAAAATGATAAAAAAATCTACTTTTTTAAAATACAGTCAAAGTTCTATAATCTGCACAAGTTGAAGGCCAAAGATTGTGCAGATAATGGGATATTGCGGATTATGGATTGTATATCCCTTTATTATTCCCAGGCAGCATCTTAATTCTACAATCAGTATAAAATGAAAATAAATATAAGGACAAATGTAAAATCTAATAATTAATTTAATAGTCTACCTCAAAAATTTCTTTTTAAAGTTATTTTATCAAAAAATTGATACGTGTATGTGCATTAAAATAATTACATAGGTTCCGTAATACAGTTTGTCCTTTGCTATTAAAAAATAAAAGAGTTATATTAAAAAAATAGCTGTTTTATTATGATTTTTTTTTAAATAATTTTTTTTAAATCCTTTTTGGATCGTGAATTTTAAAATTTTCTTAACTGTTTATTTCACTGTTTACATTCGTAAAATAATGCAAATTATAGAAAAATGTGGATTATGGGTGCGCAGATTATCGATCCTTGACTGTATAACTCTTTTATTTTATTCACAGTAAAAAACAAACTATATTACAGAACATATGTAATTATTTTTATTTAAATGCAAGTAAACTTTTTCAACAAAATAACTTTAAAAAGACATTTTTTGAGATAACATATAAAATGAATTAGTAGATTTCATATTTATTTTTTTATATGATATTCATTATAAAATTAAAATGCTGTTTAGAATAATAAAAAGACATATAAATATTATAATACTCTATATACCACAATATTCCATAATCTGCACAACCTTTGACCCCAACTTTTGCAGATTATAGTACTTTGATTGTATTCTTGGATGATGACTGCAGGAAATGCAGGTAGAAAATACCAAGAAATTTTAAATAAAATGTATATTTTTAACTTGTAACATCTATTTTATTATTTTTGTTAGCTTTTAAGTAAAACGATGAGGTTTTTAAAATGTATGGTACATTTTGAGATAGTTACTTTTATAAAACATTTATGCATAATAGCCTTTTGTTACAGAATTCAATCAATAACAATATTGTTTCCTGGCACTTTTTATGTACAAAACAAGAACATAACGTTCTTCCTGTGATAAACCCAACAAATGTCATTTCAAACTTTCTTTGTAGTTAGTTTGTTTAACAGTAAACTATATGCACCATATGGTAGAAAAGTAAAAATACCAAACATTGGGATAGTTCCTATTTTGGAATGATTTAATTGTACAAACTACAAACATTTAATAATGACTTTTTATTTCCTTAAAAATGAATAATTAACTAAAACAAAAGATAACAGCCTATTTTGATAAAAAAAAAATAAAATAAAAAAGCATATAATTCTTTAGTGTAAAGTATATTTTTAGAAATTCCTTATTCATCAACAGAAACATTATTTATTACACATTATTCAGGCAAGGAGATAAATTGTCAAAAAGAATAACCAAACTTCTTTATTGTTGCCAATCACATTCAAAACATTAATTTAATATTATTAAATGCACATAAAATTGCTAAAAATGGTAAGTACAGTCAAGGATCTATAATCTGCAATTTTCTATAATCCGTGTTACTTTACAAATGTAAACAATGAAATAAACAAATAAGAAAATTTACAAATCCGTGATCCAAAAATGATTTTTTAAATAAAAAAATTAATAGGTTGAATTTTTTTTTAAATAAAATATGTTTTTATCTTAATATAACTCTTTTATTTTATCAACAGCAAAAAATGAAACTGTATTACTGAATGCACCTAAACTTATTGGACATTCCAAACGCAAAGTTTAGAATGCAACTTCTAACGGCTTTTCATTCGTAGCTATTTCAATTTGTGTAAGTTGAGGAGAGTAAATAACCAGTCAAATTGCAGTATTTTGTGAGCTTGTCACATGTCCTAGCAGTAACACAGCATCACCGAACAACTAGATATTAGTGGTTGTGGAAAATTTTTTGTTTTGTTCTTTTAAATTTTTGAAATTTTGAAACAAACAACACTAAACTCTATTTCTGTTAAATAAAAGACTTAAATAATATTCATAGTAATATTTCATAACAGTTTACTGAAATAATTGCTATTTAATTTACTTTGTATTGGTTATTTTTTGCGCATAATTTATTTTCATTTTTTTATACTTTCTAGCTGAAAATATTCACTAAAAATAAATCTCATTATTAATATGTAGTTATTTTTATTTAAATGCACATATATATCAATTTTTTAATAAAAAAAAACTTTAAAAATGCATTTTTTGAGACAACTTATTAAATTAATTACTACATTTTATAGTTATCTTTATGATTATAGAATTAAAATGCTGTCTATGAATAATAAAAGGATGCATAATCCATAATACTCCATAATACCCACAACCTTTGGTCCCAACTTTTGCAAATTATAGATCTCTGACTGTAATAAAAAATAAATTAATAACTAAAATATAATAAATGAATAACAATAAAAAAAAGAAAAACAAAAATTAACTAGTAAATAAATGATATACATTATTATAATAGCATTATTGTTCTTATTATCTATGTTATGCTATATAATTGTCATAAATTAACGTTAAATGTAATTAGCATAATTGCGGTCATTCAACAGCATTCAGTGCAATTCATCTGGATAATATCTTAAGACTCTGTTATACTTGGCGAGTCAACATCACTTCAATTATTGCATTACAGTAGATTCCCTCAAATCCACAACTCTCTAAAATCCACACATAATTTACAGATGTAAACACTGAAACATTCAATTCAGATATAGGCACAACATTTGATTTTTTTAGCTTTATATCAATTCCATATATTTTTTATTTTGTAACCTTTTTTATATATATTAATGATTTCATGCTTTTTCATGAAGGAAAAATAAATTTATTTTTGAAAAATTCAAGATATTGTGATATCACTGATATTACATCGTCTTATTAAATATATTTATGTATTAGTCAAGCTTTTTTGGTTATTAAGTCTGGCTAAACCTAAACCTGAAATAAAACTTCCTTATTTTATGATTTTGATGTGAATTAGTAATGTACTTTTATGAAGAGAGTTTCGTTGAATAAATTAGGAAAAATATACATTTCATCCTAATAATGAATATTTAACCATATATTATTGATTATTAACTTGACCTTTGCTTATCATTTAAAAAATTGTCTACTTTTTATTATTTTAATATTTTATTATTCTGTAAGAATTCATTACAGTTTCATTTTCATCATTATTTACATGGGAATTACGGTTTAAAAAATTTAAACAAAGCAATGACCAGAAATCCACAAAATTCTAAGCTCTGCAAACCCTCTGGTCCCAAGCTGTACAGATTTGAGGGAGTCTACTGTAATTATTATTTTAGTGTTTCTCTGAGAAATACACAGCATATGTCTAAAATTTGTCTTTCAAATCCAGTTCATTAAAATTTTACTTTGATTATAAAATATTTGTAATATAAGAAAAAAATATGTTCACAAGAGTGAAATTAAAAAAAATAATAATAATTTAAAAAGTTTTCTTAAGTAATAACTGAAAGTACAGTTTTCTAGTGTATGTTAGTTACTTACCTGACAATTGCTATTTGACAAATCAAACATTGAGTAAGAGATGCTGATTATGCCCAATCAGACGATGTGTTATCAATAAAATTTTGGCCATCTGGGGAAATTTTGCCAAAAAATATACAATTCATTTAGATTTTAGCACTGAATTACATAATTACACAAGACAGAAAAAAATTCACTACAAACTAAAATAACCATATGGTGAACTTTAGAATATTTACCTTAGAAAAGTATGTAGCATATATACTCACACTATCTTAAATAATCGATGTGGGAAATATATATATATATATATATATATATATATATATATATATATATTACAGCTACTATAATACAAAATGTATGTAAATCTATGATACATTGTAAAATTTTGGGAAATTGTTCGTATAGACTGAGGGAAACGTTGAGAATAAAGATATTTTCTGCACCTCTGCAGTTTACCAATTGGACGACTATTAGCAAAAATTAAAGTTGAACATACTGTGTCATTTTGTGTCACCATACAATCAAATCACAAGTTGTAAAATTTGTAATAGAAGATTTACTAAACGAGGTAAAAATGTCTTACCACTAATGCATATTAGTAAAGAAGATGGATAAGTAAATTGATTTAAAATTACTGACTGTTACAAAAATACACTCATTACTAAAGTAGAGACGCCAACATAAAGAATGAATCACGGCGTATGGAATTCATTCATGAGAAATGAATCAATCCATAAATCATTTTAATTCACAAAATAAAACATTTTTTTTAATATAAAAAAGGAGTAGAAAGCAATAAGAAATTTAACATTCTACTAATTCAATGCTAATTCATGGTAAAATTTCTATTAAAGATATTACACTAATTCTTATTTGTTTACTTTTGCTTTCTTCATTTTAATTACATGAGTTTCATCAATGGTTAATATTATAGAGTTGCCAAGGTAGTGGCAGAAGTATTTATATATTTTTAGCTGCATAATATTATATGTATATTCTTCAACAACAAGTCTCCTTTTATAATTATTTACATATTAAATAATGAAACTTCGTTTTAATCATTATAAAACAATCCACACACAGGATTCATTTTAGGCTGGAAACTTAAGCAGCCCATAACCAGCCAATGTTAACATGTGTCTGTAACGAGACAAGATCAAAATGAATTTTGTGACCGTGATTTTTGAATGTTCATTCGTGTCTTTTTCCATGTACTTTTATTTTATATTTAATTGTGATTTATCACAGGTTTTCAATGCTATTTCATCAGTGGTTACCGTAATTTCTGGAAGAAACGCCGCATCGCGGAAAATCACTCAAAAAAATTTAGAAAATAGTCGCAAATGCCGCATCGTCATAAACGCCGCAGGTGAAATTTCCGCGGTAATCGCGGTTAACATGTTAAACAGAAACACATTAATAAGCTGTATTAAGAAATCATAAAAATGAAATTATTAATCAGAAATTAATAAATAAATACAAAATTAATAATATTATTTAAATACTGTATTTTCGGGAATAAGCGCCGCGATGCATACGAGTTTAAAAGTAAAAATATGCTTAGTGCGGCGCAGCAGATACGGTGATTTTTTTCCTAACAGTACCGTAAAATACCGTTAATCCGCCCCCCCCCCAAACGTGACGAAAAATCATAAAATAATTAGAGAGGGGCGCTTACACGGGATTTTTCCACGATCGTTTCACAAAATCTTCAGGAATGAATCGTGAATCTTTGAATGAATCATGAATTTTGATAATTGAAGCAATACTTGAAAAAAAATTGGTTTAAGATAAACGTAAATTCTGTCGAAAAACGCAGAAAAAAGGAGAAATTTGTAAAAAAAGCATGAAATCAATTAAAAAAATCTTTAAAAAAAAGCACATTTCATCAAAGATTCATGATTCATTCATTTCATCATGATTCATCACTGAATCTTTGGAACAGGGGAAAAAATCGGATCAGAACAAATTTTCTGAAAGTTATCAAAGAAGGGGAGGGGAAAATTCAGGAAATTCATTCGAAAATGCAATTTTCGTTTAATCGTAATCTAATGCGAAATTTGCGTAACTTTTTGCGGTCTTTTAATGAAAATTGCCATTTTTCGTGATATTTTGACGAAATCGAAATTAATTTGTTTTTGCAACCATTTGTCGGAATTCGCGATACATTTTATGTCCGAAATTTTGGAATTAAGATCGATTTTTTTTTAAATTTTCGGAAAAATTCAGAAAAATATCACGCTTGTTTGAAAAAAAAAATGCTCGTAAACGCCTCGCCTCATCGGTAGAAACGCCGCATTGCTTGAAATTTCAGTTCAAAACACGTAAACGCCGCGGTGTTTCTTCGAGAAATTACGGTATATATATTCGTAAGAGATTTAGACAGGTTTTAAGAATTAAAATGTGTACTCTTTATCCATGGTTGCAAAAAGTCCATCCATGCGGAGATTTAAAAATTTTTTTTAGTATCAAGAAAAACCGAATTGAAATGGGTTAGAAGATTTTTATGCCTTATATTATAGCTAAAAATTGATCCATTATAATAAAAGAATGTAATTAAAAGTTCTTGATGGTAAAATTGTTATTATTTAAGTGTATAAAGCAAAATCTAATATCAGTCAAAAATCTCTCCAAGACTGAAGCAGTCCTGAGACTGAATGTCTCGCACTCATGTTTTATCATGCATGAAATTTAAAGTCCAATAAATGTCAATGAAATTTTTGTCTTATCTAATTGCAAATTTTCAAAGATTCATTAAGACAACAAAAGCCTATTCAGAATAGTCCTTCCGGTAGTGCCGGGCGGAAGAGGTAGCTTTCATATACTTATATATTTATTTATTAATTTTAAATTAAATTATATTATTCAAAAATACTAAGCTCAAATTAGTAAAACCTGATTATGAGCTTGATCGAAATCTTAATTCAGGTGCACATGCACATTCATATTGAAATTGATTAATATATATATGCGATAACTCAGCCATTTTTTAAGATACAGACGAAACAAAAAATGCTCTGGAGTCTTTGTATCAAGGTCAAATGCATAAAAGAAAAATCCTTTTAAATTTCTCACTTTCTTGTACCTAATTTTAAATTTTAAAATTTATAAAAATTTTTAAATGGCCGCCATTTTGAAATAAGATGGCGGATGGAACTGAGTATCGAACTCGATTCAGGCCTCAGTATATACTATGTACACACCAAGTTACATCCAAATCGATTCATAAATACGCGTATTATCAGGTGACAAAAATCAGATTGTTTCAAAATGTCAGCCATAAGAAAAAGTCAAAGTGCTATAACTCAATCATTCTTTAAGATATAGACAAAACAAAAAGTGTTCTGGAATCGTTGTTTTAGGTTCTAACACGTAAAAGAAAAATATTTTTCAACTTTTTTTTGCATTAAATTTTAAATTTTAAATTTTTTTTTAAATTTAAAATGGCCGCCATTTTGAAACAAAATGGCGAATGATGCTGGTCAACGAACTCGGTTGAGACATTTGTATGTACTATGTACATACCAAGTTTCATTCAAGTCCGTTCATAAATACGCGTGTTATCACATGACAAAAATCAGATCGTTTCAAAATGTCAGCCATAAGAAAAATTCAAAGTGCTATAACTGAATCATTTTTTAAGATATAGACAAAATAAAAAGTGTTTTGGAATTGTTGTTTTAAGTTCTAACGTGTAAAAGAAAAATATTTTTCAACTTTTATTTTTTTTGCATTGAATTTTAAATTTTAAATTTTTTAAAAAATTTAAAATGGCCGCCATTTCGAAACAAAATGGCGGATGATGCTGGCCAACGAACTTCGTCGAGACATTTGTATGTACTATGTACATACCAAGTTTCATTCAAATTGGTTCAGAAATACGTTAGTTATCGCATGACAAAAATCAGATATATATATATATATATATATATATATATATATATATATATATATATATATATGTATGGTTATATATACAGGGTGTCCCTAAACAAATGGTATATACGCTAGGGGGTGATAGAACATATCAAGACGAGTAATAGTAAATAGGAAACCAAGGGTCCCAAACGTTTTCCAAAGGAGATAGCCGCCATTAAAGTTTGGGGTCCAAAATTTCAAATACACATAAAAAACGGAAAAATTGGTCGATTGATTTGTGGTTTTCACTAAAATTATTCTTTATGTTGGTATTTTCTTGAAAATAAATTATAAAGATAAATTTCGAAAAATGCCGATAGAGGGCGCTTTAGACTTTGAAGTAATGAAAAACTATTTTTTGCCGTGATTTTTTGCATCTCATTAAGTGGTTTCGTAAGCTGAGACTTATACTTAAATTTTGAGCTCAAAATCTGAATAGTTGGAAGCGGTTAAGTAGCACAAACTTAACTGTGTTCAGAGGGTTAAAATTTCAAATGATTATAAAAAACGGAAAAATAGATCGATTGATTTGCGGTTTTCACTAAAACTATTCTTTATGTCGGTATTTTATTGAAAATGAGTTATAAAGATAAATTTCAAAAAATGCCGATAGAGGGCGCTTTAAACTTTGGAGTAATGAACAACTACTTTTTACGTTACATTTTGCATCTGATTAAATGTTTTCGTAAACTTAGTAGTCCAGTGAAATGGTAATAATAATTTACGTTGAAATACAAAAATTAGGGTAGAGCTAATTTTTTAATATGTTGTATGGGTAAGTACTAAGACTAATTTCTACAGGTTTGCCAACAAAATTTTTTGCCGGCGGCGACGCCATCTTGAAAAAATGGCGAAATTTTCAAACTTTTTTTAGTTTTTCCGAAATATATGCGAAATTAAACATGTGATAAAAAAAGTTTTACCTTTTTTTAAAGTAGACTTAGTGTTTTACAATTTAAGCTCAGACTTGTTATTTTAACTCAATTAGTTTTGAAGTTACGATTCTTCAAAGTTAGGCAAAACTTTCCGAAAAAGAGAAATTTTGGAGTTTTTCACCATATTTATCAAATAGTATCTTCTAAATAGCGACTCTTTTCATCCTCCAGGCTTAAAACGTTATTTTATGCTTGCCCTCATAAAAACTGTAGGCAGTAGGTATATAAAAATCGTTAGAAAAAAAAGGAAAAAAAAAGAAAAAACTATTAAAGTAAATATTTCCCCCGCATTCTATCGTTCAAGTAGATTTGTGTTGGGGGAAAGGGGAGAGGGGGGGGGGGAGAATGCAAGACTTTCGACCGTTGTCGCATGAACCAATACAGGTTGTAGCATGCGAAAGCAATGGGGATAGAGGAGAGGGGGGGATTCTAACCAATAGCAGGTAGAGAGAGTTAAAAATAGTACAAACCCTCGCTCGAGCGTCAGTTATATCCAGTCGCGTACTGCAGCTCTTAGAGATCATTTCTGACTTATCTTTTTTTTAATGCAATATGACTACTCCTGATAGGAATTTATGTTTTATTTGTAATAACAGTTTAAGTGAAGGGGAAACTAGAATTGTGAAGCAAAGGGGTATACAAACTCTACTAAAAGCAAATGTCAAACGTGGTCTTCCAAATCACGAACGTTTATTGAATTCTATAAACAAGCTTACTCTGCATGATGGTTGCTATAAAAGTTACATTAACCCACGAATGATCGAAGCATACATTCGTCGAGGTTCAAAAGATAAGCAAACGAAACCAAAACTTCGTTCAGGAGGGACAAGTTTCAACTTTCAAACTAAGTGTTTTTTGTGTGCAGAAGATATAACCAACGAATTCTTGGAATCAATGAAGAGGACTAAATTATCTAAAAGAAATAAAGTAATATTAGTTGAGAAATTGGAAGTGCGAGACACAATATTGAAAGCAGCTGAAAAACGAAGAGATGAGTGGGGAAAAGAAATAATTGACCGTCTGAAGAACGAGGAGGATTTAGTAGCAGTGGATGCACGATATCATCTTTTTTGCCAACGAAAGGTGTTTAAGTTACCCCCAACTAGTAACAAAAGAGGACGTATCCATAGCAATAATATCGATGAAGCAATGGAGCAGATTTTTTTTATATCTTGAGAAAAATTCATCCGAATGTCAATTTTCTATGGATGAACTGATTGCAAGTGTTGAATGTGATTACATCCCTGACGTAAGAACAATTAAAGCTCGCCTTTTTCAGAAGTATGGAGAAGATTTGTTAATTGCTGAGAATTTCCGCAAAAAGACTATTGTTTCAGAAATGCAGGATACAAAGTTATATCAGAATCATGGTATAAAAACCGTAAGACAGACCCTGTCGAAGAAAAACTACGAATAGTTGAGGCTGCTGCTGATATTATCCGAGGGGACATTCGTTTACAGGTGTACAATGTCACTGAATACACGCCACCTGATAACTTTTTGACTGATGCGACTTCTGTGATCCCTCAATCACTTTTACATTTCTTTGAACGAGTGATTCTGAAACACAAGCGTGGCTCTTTGGTTGGATGGAAAAGAAAGTGTATTGCGCTTTCACATGCAGTAATCTCAGCTGTGCGTCCTTGCTCCTTCATTTCATCACTTTTAAATGGAATTGGCGTTTATTTGTATAAGCGTTTTGGATCAAAACACCTTTTTGATCTCTTGTCATCGTTTGGGTTTTCATCGAGCTACACTGATGTATCTTTACTGGAATTATCCGCAATAATGGAATCTGAAAAACCAATTATCGAGGAGGGATCATTCTGTCAATTTGTGTTCGACAATGCCGACTTCAATGTGAACACTCTTGATGGTTTGGGGACTTTCCATGCCATGGGAGGAATAATGGTGGTTAATCCTTACGAGTCAGTAAAACCTCAGAATAATATCACCCGTGTCATGCGGTGCTCTGCTGCAGAATTTATTAAAAAAACTGGTGGTAACATTGAACTACTGACGTTTAAGAAAACTAACGATGAAGGCTTGAAAAATGTTTCCTTTGTTAATCTGAATGAGATTCAGCCTTTAACTGGTGAAATATTTCCTACAGGTATATTTCCTACTTCTATGGCTGTATGGGAAGAGTTTAAGCAATGTGGAAGTTCCAGGGTGGAACGGATTTATGGAAAATGCAACTAGAGACGAGTTCTATCAACGTTCCAAGATTATATGTCTTCCTTTTATCAATAATCCTCCGACGCAATATGACACGATTTATTCAGCTCTTCGATTCGCGGTCGACAAGTGTAGAGCAAGTGATCAAAATACATGTTTTGTCACCCTTGACCAGCCCCTCTATATTAAAGCACAGGACATAATAAACAACTGTAATGACCCGGCATTGAAAAATGTGGTCCTCCGCCTAGGGGGATTTCATCTTCTCATGTCCTACATGGGAACTCTTGGAACCATTATGGCTGGAAGTGGGCTTAAGGAGCTTTTGAGTACGGTGTATGCAGAAAACAGCATTGAAAAGATGATGAACGGGCACGCGTATTCGAGGGCCATGCGAGCACATAATTTAGTTCATCTCGTTTTGGGAAAACTTATTTGGGAGACAGTTCAACTGACAGAGGATGAAAAAAATATGATGGAAAACGTGTTAATTGATTTGGAGACATGTGTTGTTCTAATTATTGAGGAAAACGAGGAATTTGAAATTATCAAGAGAAAATTCAGAGAGGCTATGCATAACCTTGAAAATCGTGGACCCACCGCTAAACTATGGATGCAATATTTTTGCATGGTCACTTTAGTAAAGCAGTTTATAGAAGCAGAAAGAAAGGGAGATTGGCATTTCCATCTTGCCTGTGTCCAAGAAATGTTGCCTTACTTTCATGCTGCAGGACATTTTTTCTACGCAAAATGCGCCCATCTATATCTGCAAGATATGTTAGCCTTAGAAACTAGAATGGATCCAGTTGAATACAATGCCTTTACGACCCGTGGATGCTTTACCGTCAGGAGAACAGAAAAATTTTGGTCTGGTATATGGACCGATCAGACCATAGAACAGACCCTGATGAGAATGATGAAAACATCTGGAGGGCTGACAACAGGTCGAGGAATTACAGAAGCTGTGCTTACTCGCTGGACTCTGGGGATGGTGTACCTCCAAAGTATTTGCTCTGAAATTGAGAAGTACTGTGGTATCACGTCAGCCAGCTTTGAACAACACATAGACATGAGGCCTGCTCGTGTTGCCCGAGATACAGAAGATGCTGCAAAACTCTATATGTGGTTTTGTCAACACTATCCATTCCCTCAAAATGATGCAATAATGTCCATTTATTCAGGAATCATTGGAGGCGAAGAAGTAAACTGCCACCTGTCCGAACAGATTGGAAAAGATGGATTAGCCAGAATTGTCGGCAATAATTTTCAAGATGTTAAATTTCAACGCAAGAAGAAGGTAGTCACCCTCGCGGGCACCAGTAATACCGTAAAAATTGGAAACGATAAGCTAATTATAGATCCCCTCACAATATTTCACAGGTTGTGCATTTCCAAACAAACTGATGAAGATTTGAAGAAATTCTTCAAGTTCGAGCTATCAACTTACCCCATGTCATTATTTTCAGGTACAGGTATGCGTAAGGGGGCCAAATCATCATATTTTGATTCATTTATTCCATTGAAGAAAGAAGACATTTCCGATGGAAGTAAATATGTTGTTGTTGATGGCGGTCATATTTTTCATAAAGTAGTGTGGCGTAGACATACTACATTCATGGCTATAGCAGATAGCTACATAAGATATTTGCGAACCCATTACGGTATGAACGCCTTACAAAAATAACGTGTTCTTTCAAAAATGCGGAAGAGGTAAAACTCCTGATATATTTTATTCAGCTAATTCGTTTCGCTACAGCTTTTCCAAAATCCTACAGTTCCTCCACGAGTTCAGTGGGTGTGATACCACCTCAGCACTTTTTGGCCATGGGAAAAACCAGTTTTGTTCACTGGTTGTAAAGTATCCTGAACTTGTAGAAAAGACAACAGCTTTTTTGAACCCTAATGCAACATTGGAAGAATTGGAAAAAGTGGGAGAACATTTCCTGATTCGATTATATGGAGGTGACCTAACAATACAAAACATCGATGAGCTTCGGTATTACATGTTCATAAAATCTGCTTCCAGGACGAAATTCAACCTAGCTAGGTTACCTCCAACAAGAGATGCTGCTCAACTGCATACGATGCGTGCATATCTCCAAGTTCAATCATGGTTAGGGAAAAAAAATGATCCACTGATGTGGGGTTGGGTGAACACCTCAATGGGTCTCTTTCCCATAAAAGCAAACAATGACGCAGCTCCAGATTCGATCCTCCACACAATCTTCTGCGCTTGCAAAAAAAGGATGTTTGAAAGCATGTGGGTGTCGAAAAGCAGGACTGAACTGCACAAATATTTGCAAGCATTGTAATGGCCAGTCTTGTGAAAATACACCTGAACTTTTCTTAGCCTCTGACTTGGAGGAAGAAGATGATATGGAACCCATCGACATGCTGCGAGAAGATGAGAACGAAGATACTGAAAATCTTTCACTCAACTCTATAAACATTGGCACATCAGTAGAAAATGACGATGAAAATTCCGCTATCAACCGCCCAGGCCCTTCTAAGCGCCAAAAATCGTAAGTGACATTATAAACTTTATGTAAAGTTTTTTATAGATTGTGTTTAAATATGTAAATAAAATCATTAAGGAACACATAACTAGTTTTTAATTCTGTTATTGATCCTCACTTAAATAAATTTGAAAAAAAATAATATTTGAGGAATGCATTTGGCGAAAACAATATTTTCTAAAACTTTCTACCTCGTGATATTTTTAACACACGGAAACTAATCGATAGTCAAATTGTACAAATTAACTCTTGTGTGAAAGTTATAAATAGTTTTCTATCGTAGGACTCGCAATTTTAAAGTTATGTGTAAAAATTACCCGAAAATTCTCGAATTTTGTCTTTTTTGAAAAATTTTACCTAACTTTGAAGAGCTATAACTCACTAACTATTATAGGTATAAAAATCCAATTGTACTCAAACTGCGGCAAATTTAGTCTACTTTGTAAAAAAGTTTAAAAACATTTTTGTTAGATGGATATTTCAGCAAATATTTCGGAAAAACTAAAAAAAGTTTGAAAATTTCGCCATTTTTTCAAGATGGCGTCGCCGCCGGCAAAAAATTTTGTTGGCAAACTTGTGGAAATTAGTCATAGTACTTACCCATACAACATATTAAAAAATTAGCTCTACCCTAATTTTTGTAATCATTTTTTACCATTTGACTGGACTATAGACTTAAACTTAAATTTTGAGCTCAAAATCAGAATAGTTGGGAGTGGTTAAGTAGCACAAACTAAACTGCGTTCAGAGGGTTCAAATTTCAAATGATAATAAAAAACGGAAAAATTGGTCGATTCGTTTGCGGTTTAAAGTAAAACTATTCTTTAAGTCAGTATCTTCTTGAACATGAATTTTAAAGATAAATTTCAAAAAATTCTGTTAGAGGGCGCCTTAAACTTCAGAGTAACCACCAACAAATTTTAACCGTTATTTTTTGTATGTAATTAAATGCTTTCAAAAACTTGTTAAATGTTTTCGAAATCTTAGATTTAAACTTAAATTTTGAACTCAAATTCTGAATCGATGAAAGGGGTTAAGAAGCACAAACTGAAGTGTGTTCAGGAGTTGAAATTTAGCTCTCAACCCCCCTCGAATACAGCTCACTTTTGTGCTACTTAAACACTCGCAACGACTCAGAATTTGATCTAAAACGTTAAATATAAGCACTTGAAAGCCTTTAATGAGATTCAAAAAATAACGGTAAAAAATAGTTGTACGCTACTCCAATGTCTAAAGCGCCCTCTATCGGTATTTTGTGAAAATTATCTTTAAAATTTATTTTCAAGAAAACACTGATTTAAGTGTTTTGAGTAGTTTTAGCAAAAACCGCAAACGAATCGACTAATTTTTCCGTTTTTTTTATGGTTTTCCGTTTCGTTTGAAATTTAAACCCTCTGAACACAGTTCAGTTTGTGCTACTTAACCACTCCCAACTATTCAGATTTTGAGCTCAAAATTTAAGTTTAAATCTAAGCCTACGAAACCATTTAATGAGATGCAAAAAATAACGGCAAAAATAGTATTAGGATGGATTATTTCGTTAATCCAAAGTCTAAAGCGTCCTCTATCGGCATTTTTTGAAATTTATCTTTATAATTGATTTTCAATAAAATACCGACATAAAGAATAGTTTTAGTGAAAACCGCAAATCAATCGACCAATTTTTCCGTTTTTTATAATCATTTAAATTTAAACCCTCTGAACACAGTTAAGTTTGTGCTACTTAACCGCTTCCAGCTATTCAGATTTTGAGCTCAAAATTTAAGTTTAAGTCTAAGCTTACGAAACCATTTAGTGAGATGCAAAACATCACGGCAAAAAATACTTTTTCATTACTTCAAAGTCCAAAGCGCCCTCTATCGGAATTTTTCGAAATTTATCTTAATAAATTATTTTCAGGAAAATACCAACATAAAGAATAATTTTAGTGAAAACTGCAAATCAATCGACCAATTTTTCCGTTTTTTATGTGTATTTGAAATTTTGGACCCCAAACTTTAATGGCGGCTATCTCCTTTGGAAAACGTTTGGCACCCTTGGTTTCCTATTTACTATTACTCGTCTTGATGTGTTCTATCACCCCCTAGCGTATATACCATTTGTTTAGGGACACCCTGTATATATATATATATATATGTCAACATTTGAACGGAGGGTGGTTTTGGGGTCTGGGGGTCATGATCGGTGAAAATATACCAAAATTTTCTGGAAGTGCTTTCCTCCGAACGGCTGCAATAGGTAGCTTTTTAATTTTTTGTAATGAAAGCTACCTAAAAATTGATGCTTAGCAATTAAGAAATAAAGAGTGTTTGTTCATCCTGAAAAGATGAGTTACATCAATTAATGTCAAATTATTTTTGTTTGATTGTTTAAGGCTTTATATTTATTCTACACTAAAATTTAATTATTTTTTAATAATAAAAAAGACAAAATTTATTTTTTCTTAAGAAAATTTTTTCAAGTCATCAAAATCCCAGCTTTAACTGTTTTAAAGTTTTGGGCCTTATATTGTAATTATACTGAAATTAATGTGGATTGCCTCAACATTTATTGTAATCAAAAATTTTCTTTGAGGTAATTTTTGAGGGTGGAGGGCTTTAAAAAAAAGCAATAGTCCCGGGTTGTAGTAATTATGTATCCTCTCATTAAAATTTGGATAATAAGGATTATGGATTTGTATTAAATGAAGTCCAAGTTATAATCATATTAATGCATTGAACCCTTATATAGTAATTAGTTTTTAAAAAATTTTGGGGAAGAGGAAAGGTTCAACAAAACTTCCTGTTAAAAGTGCTTGTTGAATGGATTGCATAAATCATTAAACTTTGCTAACAAAAAAAAAACGGTGAGACTACAATAATTAAAATCTCAATTTGCATGTAGCTTAAATGTTTTACTTTATCATAAAATTTGGGTAAAAAACTAATAAAGTTCCCTCTTACAATGATTATATGTGCTTGTATAAATTTTGGGTGGGTTGAATTAATTGAGCACCAGATATAGTTGTTTATGTGTAATTCTATAAATTGTAATTACTCTAACTTTTGGTTTTTTAAGAAAAGAATATCTCTAAATGATCCAAAAATGATAAGGTAACATTAAAAAAAGGAAAAAATCTCTCCTTGTAATCATTATATTTATCCATGAAAAAAAAAAAAAGCTATGTGAATAAGGGGATGAGTTATCACTTTAGGGGTGACGAAGGTAGTACATGATATCATAAGATATCTCAATGGGCAGAAGTAGTCCATCTTTAGATATTGTTAGAATTTTTGATTCAATCAAAATTTTCTATTTTTTTCGTAGGTATCTTCTTAATAAATTGTCATCTTTTTTTCAGTCTTTTGCCTGCACTGTAAAAAAAATTCTGTAAAGGTACTAAACATTTTCTAGGAAACTGTGATTCCAAGAACTTTTCATGTAACGGTAAAAAGAAAAACCCATGTAACCGATTCTAAAACTTGAATTTTTGTTGTTACCTTTACAGGAAAAGTTCATGGAATCCCAGTTTCCAAGAAAAAATTTGGTACCTTTACAGAATTTTTTTTACAGTGTGCTTTTATGAAAATAAAAAGTTATTATTAAAGCTGTTAAATGATTATAAAATCATTTCAATTCAAAACATGGAGTACCCCAGCATTTGGCATTTTTATTGTTCTGCCATATGCTCCACTGTTAGATAAACAATGTGCAAAGTAAGTTTGAGAATATAATTGTGTTTATTATAGACCAGGAGACAGCAGCACAGACAGTCTTATTGAGTTCATGGGAGAAAATCTAGGATTAGTTAAATATCGATATGCATATTTAAACACAATTGATTTATCAAGTCCTATCTTGGTGGGAAAAACCTAAAAATTTAATTTTAGCGGTTGTCTTGTATGTTTACCATTGTGCTTTAACTCTTTCCGGCACATTGTGCCCAGTCTGGGATACTTAATATTAATTCCAAACTTGCAAACGGCACCAGTAATATTTTAGTATAATTTTGCTTTTACAATAAAAGCTTAAATAAAGTAATTCAAAATATTTAAAAAATTCATTGGTGAATTCCGGTGTCAGTCGATAATTTCTCATTTTAGCAGAGATTTTGGCCACGTTGGAAAAGGTTAATGCAGCCAGAAGTATGAAAACATGGAGAATCATGAAAAAAAAATCCAATTCCATATTGTAATGACACATGCTGCAATTTTATTTGTACCGTAAAATACCGTTAATCCGCCCCCCCCCCCAAACGAAAAGAAAAATCGTAGAATAGTTAGAAGAGGGCGCTTACACGGGATTTTTTCGCGATCGTGCAACAAAATTTACAGGAATGAATCATCATGAAATGTATGATTCGTTGAATGAATCATGAATTTTGATACTTGAAAAATTTTGGGTTTTTTTTTTTATTTAAAAACTTAAATTCTGTCGAATAAACGCAGAATAAATAAGAAATTAGTAAAAAAAAGCCAAAACAAGCATGAAATCCATTAAAAAATCTTGAAAAAACGCACATTTCATCAAAGATTCATGATTCATTCATTTCAAAATGATTCATTCCACTCTCAATTGCCTTTGAGAATCGGGAGGGAGGGCGCTTTCTCGGGATTTTTTGAAAATTTCAAATTCTTTATAAAGTGGGGAGGGGGCGTTTGATCGGGAAGGGCGGTTTAACGGGATTTTACGGTATGTGTTTCTGATTAATATACTGCATTTCTGATGGAATAAATAAATTAAGATTTTATTTCTTGTACAAAACATGTTTATCTGCGCCACACTATCAGTTTGTTTCAAGATTTTAGAAAGAAACTAAGTATATAAACACAAAAAATGATTGGCCATTCTATGCATGATGCATTTAAAAACTTCCTTAATACAAGAACATGAATATTTTTAATCTTTCTCTGATGTCCCATTCAAAAAGACTGTATTATTATATTTTTTACTGTAGTCAAGGCCAGACAAATGAACAATACATGGCTGTAAAATTTGTTCAAAACTTCTTTTCGATTTTAAAATATATTTTAATGGTATAATGCGTTTGTTTTAACCAACAAAAGGTTAAACCAAGAAAAGGGTTAAAGGGAAACCAAGAAATTAAAAATTTTACAAAGTAAAAATGATTTAAAATTATTCTCTTCTTAAAATAAAAAATATCAAAGGTTTCTCTTGTGTGAAGTTTATTTGTATAAATTTCATATTTATCAAACAGATTAGGAACCTTTTTTTTGTGATTATATATTATTCAGGCCGGGAGATAAATTGCCAAAAAAGATTATCAAATTTGCTGTCAATCACATTCAAAATAGTAATTTAGCATCATAAATAAATATATTATAAAACATAAATAAATTTGTTAAAATTGATAAATAATAAAGATAAATTAACAAATAAACTATACTAAATAACAAAAATCTGTAAAAAATAAAAATGAACTATTAAAGAAAAATCAATAAACTGTATTGCATATTATTATCATTATATTATAGTTCTTATTAGCTGTGCTTCTGACTATGCAATTGTCATAATTTAAGGATTAATGTAATTAGTATGATTGGGGTCATGCTTGGTCCAATTATTTTTGACTTGGATGGATTTTGTTATACTTTGTGAGTTATCATCATTTGAATTAATTGTATCATTCATTATTTTAGTATTTCCCTGAGAAACAAACAGTATATGACTGTAAAATTTTTCTTCAAAATTCCACTTTGATTTTAAAACATATGTTACAAAATTTTAAAAAATTATGTTCACAAGCATGAAATAAAAAAAAATCTTAAGTAATAACTCAAAACATAGTTTTATTTTACATAGTTACTTACCGTGTTCATTCGACTAGCTATACATTCAGTTAACCTGTGTGCCAAATATATTAAATGACTATAAATATCAGCAAAAACAAGTTGCCACACATAAAATTTTGTGTCATCATACGATCAAATTACAAGTTTTAAAACTTTCAATAGATGAATAAATAAAAAATATATCCCAGCATCAATTTATTTTAGTAAAGAATACAAAACAGTAAATTGATTTTTAAGATTAATGATTGTTATACACTTATTACTAAAGTACAGACGCCAACACAATGAATGAATCACGACGGACGATATCATTCATGTCTAATGAACCAATGCATAAATAATTTCAATTAACAAAGCTATATAAAAAAAGTGAGAAAGCATTAGTCAAAATTAGAGAATATTACACCTAAATATTTTCTCCGGTATAAAATTTGGTACTATTTGATTTTTTTATAACTCACGAAAATTAACGTTAGATCCTTTGGTGAACTTGTTTCGGTTAATGGCTCCTTTATTTCCAGTAATTCTACTAGGAATTAAAAAAAAGATTACTTGTTATATTGCCACTGCATCAGTTGTATAAATAAATGATATACAAGTAATAAGTCAGTTATACTGGATGGTTATCAATGGAACAGTTTCACCGTATTCAATACTTTCTTTGTGGAATGAATGAATCCTTTTTAAGGAGGTAAATGTTAAAATCTATGATTCATTCTTGTTTTGGCGTCGTGTGTCTCGTCCTGTTTGTGATATCAGGTAATTTTGAAAGCGTCAATTTATTAATATCATTTTCTTTACTAAAATAAAATGCTGACATAGTTTCTTTGGTTGATCTTCAACTAAAATTATACAATTTGTGGTTTGATAATTTGACTTTCCAAAATTTTTATTCTGCCGATAGTCATTTAAAACATCATTAAAATGTTTCATTCAGAGCAGATAATTTTATTTATTTCTTTATTTGTAATTCATCCAGAAAAGATTATTCGAATTTAAATTTCAAAACAGTATTCTTTTTTATGTTTTAGTTTAGAGCACTGTGTTGTTCATTGTGTGAATTTGGTTTTATTATGTTCTGTTGGATGTAAATATGTTTTATAGAATGATAGCATATTAAACTTAGTGCATAAATTTTGTCAAAATTTACATAAAATATTAAAGAAATTTAAGAAGCCAAGTCTAGAATCTGGAATTTCAATGTCTCCATACTATTAGATCCATTGATAATAAGTACTGTGGTTGCACTGATTAAGAAAAAAAATGTGTTTTAGTGTTTTTGATATTTATAGCGCTTATTTGTTTTGATGCAAGGAAGATACACTGTTTCAGTAATGTTGCTACTTAAAACTTTTAATTTCTTTTGCAACTGAATATTTAATTTATTACATACAGTCGAAGATCGATAATCCACACACCCATAATCTGCAATTTTCTATAATTTATGTCACTTTACAACTGTAAACAATGAAATAAACAATTAAGAAAATGTAAAAATTTTGTAATCCAAGAAGGATTGTTTTAAACAAATAATAAATTAATTTAAAAAAAATCATAATAAAACATCTACTTTTTAAACTAAAACTCTTTTATTATATTAACAATAAAAAACAAACTGTATTATGGATTATGTATGTGATTATTTTTATTCAAATGCAATCAATTTTTGTATTAAAATAATTTTAAAAAGACTTTTTTTGAGATAGCATATTAAATTAATTATTAGATTTCTTATTTTTATTTTCATATTATACTGATTGTAGAATTAAAATGCTGCCTAGAAATAATAAATGACGCATAACCCACAGTACTCTATAATCCACAATATTCCATAATCCGCACATCCTTTGGCCCCAGCTTGTGCGGATTTTGGAACTTTGACTGTAATATACTGCCATGTAAAATGCAGAAATATTTATTATGTGTGACACAAATTATTTAATATGATGTAGCCCTTTTTTTTCTGTTGGAACAAATTTATAAAATTAATTCTGATTTTTATGTCATATTTATTTAATTACCTACACTAAATGAAATTGTCTGGTAGGTATACTGTCAAGCAGTAGTCGGTGGAAACATTTGATGCATTGCCAATAATATTCTGTCCATCTGAAGAATTATAGGCTCTTTGACTGATTCTGATATCGCAGATTCAATTGAAAGTATGGTATTATTTATAAAGTATTTTATATGAATATGTATTCAACTATTCTGTAATTTCTCTTTATTCTAAAAATAATAATAATAATATCTAATGTTGCTGCTACAGCATAGAATTCGTTATGCAGAATGTTTGGGACCCAGGGCATTCTGGTTAAGGGGTTTTTCCATAATTCTTAACACCTTACCATAAGTATAAGAAATGCACGAAATAATTTCATATATGGTGAAAAAAATAAGTAAATATAAATACTAATACATGAAAATACCTTAATTTATTACTTAATTTACACACAAAAAAAATTATATAAATGAAAAAAATATACAGCTATATGAAATTTAATTTTGGTTTTTTGAAACAGAATCATTTGATTGGGATTTAGCAAACATTTCTATGATATTAAAATAGCAAATAAAGCCTTTGTGCACAAATGTTTAAAGATAGAAAACCAACGATTATAAATGCACAAATAAAGTATGAGAAGGTACCAAATAGCTATTTCGAATCTACTAATGAGATTCTTCATCAGTGAAAAATTCAGCGAGCTAAAAAATAGCAAGCTGAGCAAAGAGACAGAGAGATGCAGGCTATGGGAACAATCCTGCCTAAAGAAAGGCAACCAAACCAACTGGGTGGACAAGTAGCGACATCTATCGGAAAACAAGCAAAACAAAAACTAAAAAGCGATTAAAAAAAGTATTAAATTAAAGATTTCCAAATACTTGGAAAATAAGGAGTGCTAGATAAATCATTGACTAAGGAGTGAGAATTTTTTATGATGTGGTAAGCTTCCCAAAAATCAAGATCAAGAATGGAAGGACATTTATGGATGATGGTGGCTGAAGAAAAGTTAAACTTATGTTGTGAAGACCAACAACGTTGAGCAATAGAGGAACGTTTAAGCTCTTGATTTTTGACATACCTTTTATATTCCACTAAACAAAATCTGAGAGCACGTTTAGTCTGATCAATATAAGAAAAACCACATTGGCAAGAAATTTGGTAAATACCCCAGTTATCTAAGCGATCAATGGGGTGCTTAAGATTTGAAAAAGCAATTTTATTAACAGGAGAAAAAATAACATTGAAATCGAACTTTTTAAAAATTTTAGCAACTTGCTGACTGATTTTGGGGAAAAAAGGCAAAACAACCAAAGCATTGGAGTTCGAATTAAAGTTTTTTCTTTTAGATTGGGTGGATTTTGTCAATTTTCTATGAATTGAATCTATAATATTAGGGGAATAACCACGATCAACAGCAATAGCTTTTAGATAATTAAGTTCATCACTGAGTAACTGAGGAGTTGAACAAATCTTGGAAGCCCGGAAAATAAAAGTTTTAAAAGCCGCAACTTTCTGGTTAGGAGGATGAGAAGAATATCTGTGAGGTGGAAGACTGACCACAAAAGGTTTGCGAAAGACAGTAGTCTGAAAATTATCTTCATTGCGAATAACAAGAACATCTAGAAAAGAAAAACAATTGTTCGATTCAGTTTCAAAAGTAAATTGAATGCAAGAATCAATAGAATTCATGACAGAGAGAATATGATTTCTATCTGAATTAACTTCTACTAAAGCATAGATATCATCTAAGTAACGAACATAGAACGGAAATTTTAAGACTTCAAACAATTTTATTTCAAAATAATGCATGTACAAATCGCATAAAGTCGGACTAAGAGGGTTACCCATAGCCAAACCGTCAATCATACGAAAGAAATTTCCATTAAATACAAAAGTATTTTGAGATAAGCAAGCACGAGTTAGATGAATGAGCTCCTCGATTTCGAAAAAGGAAAAATGAAATTCACAGAGCCTTTTCTTGAGGCAATCTAAAGCACCTTCGACAGGAACATTAGTAAATAATGATTTAACATCAAAAGAAACCATCATGTGGCTTTGTTCCTTAAAACTGTGAAGTTTCTTAGCAAATTCAAAAGAATTCTTAACAGTGAAAGAATTACTGCTTGAGAGAGGAGAAAATATGGAAACAAGTTTTTTGCAAGTTTATAAGAAGCCGTACCGATACTGGAAACAATGGGTCTAAAAGGAATGTCAGGTTTATGGACGTTAGATAAAGCATAAAACCTGGCACAATGAGCAATTGAAGGAATAAGAGACCTCTTTAATTTAGCAGGAATAATGTGTGAAGACTTAATGGCAGATTTGATAGTATCAATTTCATTAGAGGAAGGGTCTTTGTGGATATCCACATAGGGACCATCATTAATTTATGGGATTTTTCTAAATATGAAGACTTGTCAAGAACAACAATCTGACCACCTTTGTCAGCATTAGTTATGATCAAATTCGGATCAGAACACAAACTTTTCAGACAATGTTTAACTGAACTATTAAGATTTGGCTTATAAACATTCGAATTGAAATCAACAGTATTGGAAATGAGATGCCTAATAGACTCTTTTTGAGAAGGAGAAATAGCGTTATGCTTAAAGGCTCTTTCAATAGGAGCAATCAGACGGGATAACGAAGGAGGGGCAGAAACAGAGAAATTGTTGTTTAATTTTAGAGCATTTAGCTGATTATTACTTAAAGCGACACTAGAAAGATTGACAACAGCATTTTTGTTAACAGTAGGTAAATTTATAGAGTTGTTGGCGAAAGAATTTTTACAAAGCGTATTAAATTTCCTTTTTAGAACTGCGCAATGAATCAAAGAAACTTTGAGGACTCTATTACATGAAATTCTGGCTATATAATCAAAATCAGCAGAAGAATTACCAAGAGAGATATGCAAGTAATATAACTCGCACTCTATATGAGCAATTTTCTGGCGAGTCTTGATTCGTTCTTGATTCGTCTCTTGATTTAGTAGATTCGAAATAGCTATTTGCTACTTTCTCATACTTTATTTGTGCATTTATAATCGTTGGTTTTCTATCTTTAAACATTTCTATGATAGTCTTTTGCTTATAGCGTGTCTCTTGCACTAATTGTTCTTATATTTTGTACAGAGACATGATCTGCTACTCATGGAAGTAACTCCTCTGTTGCATGCCTGGAATTAATTGTTCCAGGTATAAAATATTAATTTTTCATTTGATATCTTTTAAACTGCTTCATTCTGCTGGTCGTCCTCTTCATCATAACTTTCATCAGATATATTGTTTGTCATCATTTCATAAATCTCACCCTCAGTCATGTGATTAGTGACAGAAATATTTTCATTTGCTTCTAAGCAATCTTCCACTGCCTTTTGATTAAACAATTTAGCTTCTGGACAATTAAAGCTTTTGGCATATGCCAACAGATCAGCAATAATTTGCTTTGCTTTCAAAATCTTGAAGCCTTCAAACTCAGACTAATTTTCGTCATTGAAAAATAACACAGATGGCCACAAATTGTACCATTCATGGATAAGTGTATCCTTATCCACAGCCTCCCTTGCTTTAGCAGCAGTGCATATAGCATCTTTGATTGTGAAGCTTCTATGGAAATGTTTATCCCGACTCTTTTGTTGCACTCTGTGAGCATTTTTTTTAAGAAGTCATTTTTGTAGTGAGTTTTCAAAGATCTTGGGAATAAAATGATTCCTTAACCTGTCCATAAAAAGTTTTTTCGTAATCCAAGGATTTATAAATTACTGGATAAATTTTTACATGTTTTAGTGCTCAGGATTCTGAAGTTTTCCAATCACCAGTATTTTTGTTTGATAGTTACCAGATGTATTGGAGCAAGCAAGGACAGTTAAGCGTTCTTTTGAGTCCTTAAATCCAGTATAGGTGCAGATTCATCTGCTGTGACAACAGTCTACCTAGGCAGATATCTCCAGTACAGATCTGTTTTATCTGCATTGTAAATTTGGTCTGCAGATAAAAGTTCTCACTTCACCAGTCTGCTGAAAGTTTCAACGAATTCTTCAGCAGCATCATAATCTGCAGAGGCTTTTTCTCCACACACTGAGAGGATTCTGAAACCATTTCTCTTTTTAAACTTCCCATACCAACCAAAAGAATATTCACAGTTTGTTGGAATTTGCCATTTTTCATTGAAAATTTTAGCCTGTGCCATTATTAATAAACGCATTAGAGGAAACTTCTTGCTTCTTCATTGTCTGATCACTCCATCAGTATATAGATATTTTTAGATATCATAATTTATTTTATTACTTTATAAAGGAAATATTAAAACCAATGCGCAATCTGGCAACTTTCCCTAATTTGTTGTTCTTGTTGATGCCGGTGCTGATTGCAATGGCAGATTTGCCAGCTGATTTCTAGCCTAGAAAAAAAAATCTAGACTCAATTTTGCTAAACAAAGCAAAACAGCAAAAGAAAAGAGGTGTGTCCGTTTTCTGCTCACCACATTTTCTAGAATAACTCTGTGTCATTTAGCTATATTTACATTTTTTTAAAGCAAAAATAAAGCTTTTTGCAGAATAAGTACAGACGCCAATTTTATTCAAAAGTAGGTTACAAAAGTATAATTCTTGCCACTTCTACCATCTTTCTTTTCACTCAGTCATCCATAGCAACTATCTTTGACTTTGAATCTGTCACTGGAATTGATAATGTTTTTATTTTATTTATTATTCTAACATAGTACTTATCAAAGATTTTTATCTTAAATTCTTTATATTAAATTTGTAAATTAATGAATGAAAGCAAAATCATTCATTATTTTTCCTTTTATTAACACTGAATAAATTTTTACTTTTTACTTTTAAAAAAAGTTACCAATTTGCATTCTGGTTTTTGGAGCATTCCGGATAATGGATCCTTTACTGTATATATACAATAAAATGCGTTTAACATGAAATTGAGGGGACCAAAATTATTTTTGCATTAACACATTCATAAAAAAATGAACTAAACCTACCAATATTTTTGCTGGCGTCAAATTTTATTTTGATTTTCTGTTAAACTACCAGTAGGTTGCATTCATTAGGAGAACTTTTCCAGCACTATATTGTTCTTAAATGGTTTGAGACCATCCGTTTTATTTTATTCATTACTTCATCTGAATGTACATCTAAAATAAGTATATTATTGCATATTTGTAAGCATTTTCCACATTCAAGAAACAAGGGGGGACAAGAACTGCATCCTTGATTGCTTTATTAGATTCGTTGTTGGAATCTACATAGGTGGTATCATTCGGATTATAAACGATGCCTAAAATCTCTTTGTTTGTCAGAATACTTTATGTTTGTATGTACTGTCAACTCCCATCTACCCAGCCTGGTAAAAAAAATAAATAAAAATGAGAATCTGATGATTTCAGTTCAGAGGACATTATAGAATGAATGACATACGACAAAGTTAACAAAATAATTAACAACGAATTCAAAAAAAGTGACACTGGGAGAAGTAACAGAGGATAAGAGTTAAAAGGTGGCAGGAAAGTCGGAAGAGTTCAAAACGATTGAGGCAGCATTGCAATACATTAGTCAGAGAAAAGAAGCAATGCCGGCGGATGTCATCTGCTAATGTAATTGAAGGGATGTTGGATCACAGCTGAGGACTAACAGGGAACAGCATTCATCTATTAAGGACTTTTTCAAAAACTAAGTGCAAATTTCGACTCATTTTTTTTTTCTTATATATAGCACTTCAAGTTTGTGTAATCATTTATTAATAAACAGTAAGATAAGATTTACTCATTTTTTATGAATCGGACTAAAGTTTTATGTCAATATTTTGCTTTTTTTTAAAACTATATGCATTACATATGCACAAAATGTATCTTAAAATGAGTAATATGTGTTTTTAATATCACGACGGAGGTTGAGGAGCCATGGATTGTATAAATAATTATAGAGCCCCAAACTATCCAATTTTTTTTAACTGGCCTAACTTACCATCACATTAGGCCAGATAATCATGAGATTACTGCACATAAAATTCCATATGTTTATATTTATATAAATTTTATTGTAATTTTTTAAGAAACTATCACGATATAGTGGACTCCCTCATATCCATACAGCTTGGGACCAGAGGTTGTGCAGATTATAGAATTTTGTGGATTTCTGGTTATTGCTTTGTTTATATTTTTAAAAAAGTAATTTGAATGTAAATAATAATGAAATCAAAAGTATAATGAATGCTTATAACATACTAAAATATTAAAACAAGTAATAAAAAAAAAGATGAAAATTTAGATAATTTTTAAAATGATTAAAATACTAAAAGAAAAAAGTCAATTTAATCATCAATATTGTACAATTAAATATTTATTATGAAGATGAAATGTGTTTTTCCTAAATTATTCAATGAAAATTGCCTCATAAAAGTACATTACCAATTCACATCAGGATCATAAAATAACAAAGCTTTATTTGAGCTTTGGCATTCTTAATAACTAAAAAAGCTTGATTAATACATAAATATATTTGGTAAGATTGTGATTACCAATGATGTGAGCAATATCTTGATTTTTTTTTCAGAAATAAATTATTTTTCCTTCATGAAAAAACATTAATACATAAACCTTAACAAAAATTAAAAAAATATATGTAATTGATATTAAAAAAAAATCAAATTTTCACCTTCATCTGACCTGAATGTTTCATAGTTTACATCTGTAAATTATGTGCGAATTTTAGAAAGTTGCAGATTTTAGGAGTGTGGATTTGAAGGAGTCTACTATATTTCATTTTAATATAAGTTACACAATCAAAGGTGAAAAATTGTTTACATTTTTTACCTTGGCAATCGGGTTCATTTTGAAAATAATTGACCTTCTCACCCTCTTTTTCTCAATATATTATACTATTAAACATATCTCAATCTCTGGACAAAAAAGAAATATAAACAAAAGTAATTTGCAAGGGGGAAAAGGGATGATTGATTTTTTATTTATAAGTCTCAACTATGTATGTAAAACATATGAAATATTTTTGTATTACTTGTTATTATTATGTTAAATAATGCATAATGTTAGCAATAATCAGTAATATTAGATTTCTAAAAAATCTGAAATCCATTACTTGCAAAATGTATAATTATTATTATTATAGAATTGAAATGAAATTATACAATTTCTCCCTGAATTTGCTTTATTTTTTTTAAATTCTAGTGTGATGCTACAACACATTTCTTTACGAGACCTTTTTTGAAAAGCAGATTCTAGAATTCCTAACTCCTGCAAGGAAAACTGTTTGTTTGTGAGTTATACAACAAAGATTCTCTCAAAACAGTAAGTTAATGCAGCCTATTTTACTCCACACTTGTGAGAAATTGTTTGTGTGTGAGATATGCCAGAAAAATTTGTATAAAAAAGGTGATTTAACTAAGCATCTGTTAACCCATACTGGTTAGAAACCTTTTGTATTTGAGATATGCAACAAGAAATTCTATAGCATGGATGATTTAAAACAGCATAGCGCTGAGAAATCTTTAGTATGTGAAATATGCAACAAGAAATTTACCCAGAACAGTAGTTTAATCAGACATCTTCTAATTCATACTAATGAAAAACCTTTTGCATGTGAGATATGCAACAAAGAATTCTCTAGAAACTGTGATTTGACCAGGCACTTATTAGTTCATACTGATGAGAAAGCATTTGTATGCGAGATATGCAACAAGAAATTTTCAGAAAAAAGTAAATTAAAAAGACATTTGTTATTTCATGCTAGTGAGAAATCTTTTATGTGCGAGATATGCCATAAAAAATTCTACCAAAAGAGTGACTTAAGCAGGCATCTGTTAGTTCATAGTGGTAAGACATCTTTTTGCAATGTAACAAAAAATTTTCATATAAGATTAGCTTAAATACACATCTAACAGTTCATACTGGTGACAAATCATTTGTATGTGAAATATGCAACAAGAAATTCTCATGTAAGAGCCATTTAAGACAGCATATAATAATTCATACTGGTGAGAAGCCCTTTATATGTGAGATATGCAACAAAAAATTTACTCAAAAGAGCAATTTAAGCAAACATCTATTAATTCATACTGGTACGAAATCTTTTTTATGTGAGATATGCAAGAAGAAATTCTCACGTAAGAGCCATTTAAGCGAGCATGTGTTAACTCATACTGGTGAGAAACCTTTTACATGTGAGGTGTGCAACAAAAAATTCACTCAAAAGAGTAAGTTAACCAGGCATATGGTAATTCATACTGGTGATAAAGCTTTCGTGTGTCATGAAATACAGGGTGTGCCTGTGCACCAAGCGTGAGGCAGGTAAACTCCTCAAGGGCATAGGCATAAACAGTGGCATTTTCCTAGTATATTTATTACCATCAGATGTGTTAAAAGTTTTTAAAAAACGTAAATAAGATATTTTTTATATCTTAGAGTAGGGGTGCACAACCTGTGGCCCGCGGGCCAAACTGATACCACTAATTTTATGCAGAATAATTTTCCATGTAAAAATGACAGAAATTTTGCTATGAAATAAAACAAACGTTACTTTTCAAATATTCTGGTGGCAAACAATTTTCTGGCAAAAAGGTTGTGCATCACTATCTTAGAGTAAATATATAGAGTGTATTTCATATGATTACAGATAGATAAGAATGGAAATGTTTCACAACTTTATTATGCAACATCGATCAAATTATACCACAAGATAAGATTTCTATATTAACAAAAGAAATATTTTTTTCAGTTTTTTACAAAAGAGAAATAGATTATATAGTTATTAATAAAATATCACAATTAATAAAAATTATATTTATTTATCTAAGTTACCAATTTTAAATAATATGTAAGTTGTCTCAAAAGTATCCAAAAGAATACATATATATATATAAAGAAATTTCTGGATATAATATATTGTTTGACTGAAAATTGGAAGAGGAATATACAATAACCCTTATTTAAAGAATCTAGCTTATTGTTTTTGATTATTTTATTTTACTTCGTTGATCATTTCAATTTAATACTTTTCAACGGTTCTAGCCTTTAAAATGTCTCTCTGCTATTTTCAAGTATCTGCAAGTATTTTATTGTAGATAATTAAATTTATTCATGCTATTATTATTGTTATTTTAATTGATATTTACACTTTCATGCATATCCTACAAAATCTATTGAATAAAAAAACGTTAAATTGCTATTTTCATATAGAAATGAATTACACCTTGAAACAGGCAGGTTTTGAATTACAGAATTAATTGAAGTGTCATTTAATGTTGAAATTCATCAAGATAGTTGAGTTACGTAAGTTTTATACTATCAGAAACTATATATAGCAATTTAACCTTTCTTTTTAGCAAGATTCGTATGCATAAAGAATTTTAAAAAAATAGACAATTTAGTACCAGAAATTTCATAATGTAGTGGTCACTATACTTAAAACTAGGAATGTTTAGCATCAAATAAAGCATATACTTAAAAAAAAATACTGGTACTGAAAATGTCTATTTTTTTTCTTACATGTACAAACCTTATTTTAGGCATCTATTTGGCTGGATTGTGGGGTACGATACCAGGCATTTTTTTAATTTGTCTATTTTGAAACAATTTTCTCTCCAACATTTTATTCAAAATTTCATTGTCTGAATGCAAATTTAATCGATAGTTTGAAATAGCCTTTTTTTCTACTGTTCTAGGGTTTTTAAAAGTCCAAATTATAATATTTCGGAACTTTTTCCAATTCAAAAATTTATTTACACATGAATAGAAAAGATAAAATTTTTTTTTAAATATTTAAATTATTACATTCAAAAGTCTTTTATGATGAAAATTACCATTAGAAGTTGTGTTTTAAATTCCAAATTAACTACTTTCTATCACGATCTTCATTTTATTACTTTCTTGTATTTTTACTAGAAGAAAGTATTGTAATGGACATTTTTTTCGACTTCTGCTTTTTGATGTATTTACACATTTTAGGGGTCAGATATTCCAAAAAAGATGTTTTTAAAAAAAAATGTATGTATGCATATTCGTATGTCGCCATTCTATCACCAAAAAGTGCATGAAAATATGCATAGAATTGAATGAATTTTTTTGTGAATGTCTTTGGCTGTGGCAAGAAGGTACTCCTTCAATTTGGAAATATTCTACTTGAAGGGGGCGCTGCATAACCGATTTTTGTGACATTTTCAGTATTCTACCACTTAAAAGTGTATGAAGTTATGCATAGAATTGAACCAATTTTTTTGTGTAAGTGTTTGACTATGGTTAGTTGGTCCACCCTAAATTTGAAAAAAAAACTGTCGGGAGGGGGCGCTGCAATAGCGTTTTCATGCATTTACAATGTTGTACCATCGAAAAGTATATGAAGTTATGCGTAGAATTAAACCAATTTTTTGCGTAGTTGTTTGGCTATGGTCAACACATCCTCCCTGAATTTGAAAAAAAATCCGCCTGATGGGGAGCTATAAATGCGAAGTCTGAACCATTTTAATTTTTTTTTTACCATCAAAAAGTATATGAAGTTATGGTTAGAATTGAATTTAACTTTTTGTGTATGATTACTTTTGGGCCTGACAAGCAGGTCCTTCCTCAATTTGAAAAAAATATATTTGAGAGAGACTCTGTAAAAGCGATTTCTGTGTTATTTTCATTATTGTACCATAGAAATATGTATAAAGTTATGTACAGAATTGAACCAGTTTTTAAGTGTATGTTTTTGGCTATAGCTAGCAAATCTTCCTTGAATTTTGAAATAGTCTGTGTGGTAGGAGCATTGTGATAGCACAGCGCTTTTTGCATAATTTTATTGTTTCTTCGTCGTTCTAATGTCCATCGGCTCGTGCATTTGTCCTGCTTAGCCAGCTATTTGCAGCTATTATAAGGGGGAAATATTGATTTTAATAAATATCATAATTCAGATTAACTTCTTTTTACTGCAATTGACTGAAGCAGAAATTCAAAATGAAAATCAACATTATTACAATATTGAATTAATAATATTGAAGTATTAACATGTGTAACTAATTTTTGAAATATTAAATGTACGTATGAGAGAGAAGAAAGCTTTGAGAGCACATAAAGATAGTTTCTATTTACAACCCTCATTTTAAGGAAATATGTAATGTAATATTTTTAAACTTTTCATTGAAACAAAGTTTTTCAGAAATAGTTGACGTAGTGAACCGCATTTCTGGACGCGTCAGCGCAGGGAAGGAAAAAATGCCATTCTGAGGCAACAATTGTTTATAATTCAAAATGTAATTAATTAATAAAAAAACCTGTGTTACAAATCACTACAGTAATCATGTCTGTCATTATCCTGCTTTTATGTTTAAAAATGTGCAGAAAATTATGCATTGTCTAGCGTAAGGAAATCTTTTCTTGTAAACTAATTTAAAATGATATGTTTAAAAAACAAAATTTCAAACAATTTGCTTACTATGTATAACAGGAAACTTTTCATAAGCATGTACTTTTTTTAAAGAATTTCCTCAAGGAGCATGTTTAAAGTGTTGTTACTACCATTATTTTCACTTTTGAAATTCATGTAAAAATTTTATACATAGTATGACTTTTATAATTGAAACATTACGGCTGGGGTGTAATGTAATACAGTAGAGGACCTATTATCCGGAATCGTCAGGACCGAGGGCTTTCCGGATTTTGGAATTTTCCGGATTACTTTTCTTCATTATTATTTAAATGTTATAGATAAATAATTAAAAACAACTTTTTTATATAAATCTAAGATACTTGTTTTTATTTATTATTAAAATTAATATGCTAAAAAGAAAGCTTTAAATAATGATTTTATGAAAATACATAGAACTTCAACATGGGACCCCGTAGATCATCCACTGCTGGAGTACAGTGGACCACACTCTACTCTGTTAGTGTAATGTTGAATTTTCAAAATATTTAATAATTCCATATTCTCTTCAAATAAATACTGTTTAACGGTATTTATTTAATTATAAAATAAAGTAAACAAAAAAAAAGGCTATGTATCATAGTAAGAAATATTTTCATTTGTATTTAATGCTTTTAAAAAATACAAGTATTAAATCGACTGTAACCGGTTATTACTAAAGCAATTTCTAGCATTTTCTAAAATTTTATTGGTCATTTAGAAGTAACCTAAAACAAATTTCGAATAAAAACTTTATGATTACTAATCTGTTGTTTGTATCACTGTTACCGTAAAATCCTCCTGAGATCCAAAATTATTTCAGGAAATTTTCAGGCTCATAAATATTTTGGAGTTTCATTTTCAAGTTTTTGTGGAGATTATTTTATTTAATATTTTCACTTTATTTTCAATTGCTCCTGCATCAATCTGTTGTTACTTAAAGAATATATTACTCTTTTGGATAATTTTTCCATTTAGTTTTGTAAATTTTTTGTTTGAAAATTTTGCTTGAAAAATTTGCATTATTATAATATTTTGGAGGTAAAGGAGGAAATAAAGAGGATTTAAATTAATAGAAAATAAATTTATATTGTAAATTATATAATGCTCAATAGAAGACCATGTACCCTATTGGGTGAACCCGTGTACCCCGCTTCTAGGGCATACTGGTCCACTTTATGAACTTTTTTTTTCTTTTAAGTATACGAAACTGTATTCTGAAAAAAGTCAGTGGCTGTAAAATTGCTTAAGGAATGCTCAAGAATATGTTTAGGCGGAATGGACTTTCCATCAAAGAGAAAAAAAAAATTAAACTGCACAAGGGATCCACTGTGTGCAAATCTCCCTTATAATACAATACCTGTCAAAATGCTAATTATCTTTAACAGAAGCATCACATGGTCCTGATATGGATTGCCATACAATTAAATTTGCTGGAAACCTGTCTGAAAGTGATTTTCCATCACTTACAATAGGTATCATAATAAAAGATTTTAACAGGTACATATGAACTTAGTGAAAACTTGTAAAACAGAAAATATTAATTATTTTTTAAATATTTTCTGTATTTATTTATAATATTTATTTAAAGCTATTTAACTTATTTTTGGTTGGTTTATAAATTTAGTTTTTCTTTTTTAATTCTGATTGATGTTTATCTATTAAGTAGTTAATATTTAAGAAAAAACATTCTATTTTAGCTAAATAAACTAGTTATATAACAAGCACGCACAACAAACATAGTTTATGTTGGAAAAAATAGTCTGGTTAGAATTGTCTAAAACAGCCATAATTCTTCTCTGTTTCCTGTTTTCAGTGATTTTGATGCCATACTTGGCCTCAGTATTTTCTTTCGATATCTGGTCATAAACTTCAAGGATGTTACTTTTTTAAAACAATTTTATTTGTAATTGATTAACGCTTTTTTAGAAATATCGGGTTCTGCAAAAAATAATACTGGTTTCTGCTATTTTACTTCAAAAGCAATTTATTTTCGATGGTTCGAAATAGTTATAGAGCGTTCTCCATGTTCACCAGTAAGTTCTCAGAGTTTAGTATGTGAATTAAGTTTAATTTAAGCTTTAGATTCCTAATTGTTTTAAAACAGAACATCATCACCACCTTCTCTATACACAACTCACCTTCCATCAATGAAGTTTCTGTAAGCAATATTAAACTGGGCATTCACAAGTATTAGTTGGAATCATTTCAGATGATCGAGACATTTTTTTGTGGGCGGGATTTTTGCAACTCTAAAAAAAGCAATAATTCAAATGTATTTCAGTGCGCTATACTGATGGCCCCGGGTTCGATTCCCGGCATGGAATCTATTTCACTGTGTTGGCATTAACGCCTATAAATAATTAAAAGAATTTGAAATTTGATTTTCATTTGAAATATTGTATTCAAGGCGAAATTCTCTCTCTCTGGAAAAATTTCCATGTATTGATCTAGAAAGAGCACTTCGAAATTCCGGAGAGGGGACAATCTAGAGATCACTTCTGGAGGATTAATAAGCATAAAATCCTAAATGTTCTGGGGAGACATTCCGATGCTTCGAGTTGTGCATCCCCTAAATTTAACGCTGTAGTGTCATCAGTGTAAGAATCATTTCGATTCTTCTCGTATCATCAAGAATTCGTACAAAAATTATTAATTTTCCCATTGTTCTGCAACTGACTTAAGGGCCCTATACAATGAGCAAAGAGAAAATTACAATATTCAATTAGTACATAAAAATCTGTCCTTCAAAATCCATTAATTGATTTAAAAATGGCTCCAGTTAAAAAGTTCAATGACAAAAATGGCCATTATTTTGTAAAAACCCAGGAGAACACCAAAACCTTCCAATATCCCTCTGCTCTTTCAATAAATATCAACGGGACTCGAATTAAAATAATTCAAGCTATAAAGAAGCATTGATCTCTGGAAATATTCTTCAGACTTATCGTGAGATGTGTTATCTATTTACATCGAATAGCCAACTTGACAAGAAATCTGTATGATTAAAAAATTTGTATTTCAAAGTTTTCTGTAGCAAGGAATTCGGCTCTTTTGAATTTTTTAACAAACTTTTAAGCACCGGTTTCTTATTTCTTGCTTACTGATTAACAAAAAAACTTTTAGAGCTGCAACGACATCATCAGCATGTTTTAGAAATGAATATAAATGATATTCAGATTTCTTAAGTTATTTTAAAAGTGACAATAAAAGTTCACAAATAACGAAGTTCCACAATAGAGTTACTTTTATGAATTCCAGGTAGTACATTCCGTTATAATATTGTTTGATATAAAACTATATAATAAACAAAGATAAAGAAAAATCAATCAGTGTGCCGATATTGCATTTCTATAAGCTGGTCTTTTTCCTTAATTGTCAGCAGCAGGTGGTTCCATCAAAGCGCATTACCGTCTTAGCAGGTATAATTGTATACCTATTCTTCGGGACCGTCAATTGTTTCCATTTACGCTATGATTCCATTTTCACTAAAAACCTGCCAAGAAGTAAACACAATCGCAAAATGTTTCATTTTAGATAGGTTTCATGTTTTAGAAACTATAAATATATTATGTTGTTTTCGTATAATCCTGATTTTCTATACATTTAAGATAAATCACTTCCACTTATTTCATCGTTAATATATTTATACTCTTCACAAGTGCAATACAGAAAATACGTTATAATAGTTTTAGAGGATTGGGTTAGAACGGAACATGTTTAAAATTTACCTAAAACTGAAAAGTCAATAGCTTTGGCAAAAGATATAACATTCAACTATGCCGTATAAGATTATACCTTTTAACACCTGTCTAAAATGGAAGTTTTCATGTGTTATTGGTGATTCTGTGTTAGTAGTTTGGAGTGTTGTTGAATGCATGATTCAGAAACCCAGATATTCGTTTGAGTTGGGGTGTCCACAGCATCACTTGGCTAAGCAATTGGTCACATTATTTAATTACAGTGTCAATTATATTAAATAATACAGAATATTTTAGCAATAAACATTAACATCAGATTAAAAAAAATTCTGAAATCTGGAGAATGCCTTACTAAATACATTTGCACACTAAAATTCCATCATCACAAAAATAATTTATTTTCTCTCTATACTTTGTAAGCTGTATCATCGTTTCTTTAGATGATATTAAATTAAAATATTTTAACCTTCGATTTACTTTATATTTTATTTTTAATAAGTTATTTATTTTTAAATTGTTACTACTTACTATTTTATTTACAATTTAATCTTTATACTCTTACGAAAGGCATCTGACACACCTTTGATTCCATTAACTTCAGATAATTGTGATTCTACTGTAAATACTATGATACAAATTTTATTACAATTTATTTTCTATATTGATTTAAATTTTTGTGCTAAGTTTATTTTTTGTTAGTTCGTTTTTAATGAAGTGTAAAATTTGGTATTAATTAATTTTATTTTATTGCAGATGAATAAAACTATTAATCTAACACATCACATTACTCAAAATATCTTCAATGTGTGAAAGAAATGCGGCAAAATATTTTTCATCAGAGCTTTTTGAAAAAGCAGCTTCTAACTCATAGTCAAGAAATTTTTTTATTTGTAAGTTATGCAAGAATTTCAGGCAAAGCAATCTTTTTTGTGTGAGGTTTGCAACAAAGAATTCTTTTATAAGGGCAGTTTAACGAGGCATCTGTTCACTCATACTGGTGATAAACCGTTTGTGTGTGATATATGCCACAAGAAATTCTCTCAAAAAGGCCATTTAAACAGACACTGATTACGTCATACTGGTGAGAAATGTTTTGTATGTGAGATATGCAACAAGAAATTCTCTCAAAAAGACCATTTTAGAAGCCATTTGATACTTCATTCTGGTGAGAATCCGTTTGTGTGTGAGATATGCAACAAGAAATTCGCTCGAAAGAGTGATTTAAGGAAGCATCTGTTAATTCATACTGGCGAGAAACCCTTTGTATGTGAGATATGCAACAAGAAATTCTCTCAAAAGGGCCATTTAAGCAGCCATCTGTCAATTCATATTGGTGAGAAACCTTTTGTATGTGAGATATGCAACAAGAAATTCGCTCGAAAGAGTGACTTAAGGAAGCATCTGTTAATTCATAGTGTTGAGAATTTTTTTGTATGTGAGATATGCAACAAAAAATTCGCTCGAAAGTATGAATTAAAGCAGCATCTGTTAAATCATACTGGTGAGAAACCTTTTGTATGTGAGATATGCAACAAGAAATTCGCTCGAAAGAATAGTTTAAAGAAACATCTGTTAATTCATACTGGTGAGAAACCCTTTGTATGTGAGATATGCAACAAGAAATTTTCTCAAAAGGGCCATTTAAGCAGACATCTATTAATCCATACTGGTGAAAAACCTTTTGTGTGTGAAAAATGCAACAAAAAATTCGCTGATAAGAGTAATTTAAACAAACATGTGTTAATCCATAGTGGTTAGAAACCTTTTGTGTGCAAGGTAGGTAAGAAAGGTTTTTCTCATAAAGCAACTTTAAGCAAACATGTGTTAATTCACACTGGTGAGCAGCCTTTTGTATGTGAAATATGCTGCAAGAATTTTTCTAAAAACAGCAATTTAACCAGGCATCTCTCAATTCACACTGGTGAAAAATCTCTTGTATGTGAGATATGAACCAAAAAATCTCTCAAAGGTATGATTTTAGCAAGCATTTGTAAATTCATACTGGCGAGAAACCTTTCGTGTTTGAAATATGCAACAAGACCATTTTCGGAAAAAATGATTTAGCCAGACATTTTTTTATTCAAACTGGTGAGAAACCTTTTGAATATGAGATATGCAACGAGAAATTCTCTTAGATGTATGATTTAAGCAAATATCTTTTAATTCGTACTGAAGAGAAATCTTTTGTGTAAGAGATACGTGAAAAGATATTCTTTCAAAAGATTTGTTTAAGGAAGTATCTGTTAATTCATACTGATGAGAAAACTTTTATGTCAGATGGTTAAACTCAAAATAAGCTATCTAAATGCTATATTTCGCTCATAGAATTTGTTAATTGCAATTAACTAACCATAGCACATTCCAGAAATAAAGAAATATTTCTTTCCATTTGTTCGAATGCACAAAAAGAACAGTGACACACAAAAATTTGCCTGTTGAACCAGTAAATCAGCAGATCAGGAGCTGTACTATGTGCCATGGCAAACACATTTTTATTTTTATCATGGTTTATGTTACCTGAAAAATATTACGTTGCTCTTTTTTTATATTTGTAAGCTTGCAAGATTTTATATTGATCGACAGTATTAGTGTGAAAAAAACCTTTGTTAAACCGTATTTCTCAAAATAAAGTTTTTTATAGTGTAAAATTGATTTTCTTATAAATATTTAAGCTGAAAATAGTAGTTTCGTAGAGGGAATGGTTCCCTGACTTACCCATAATATTGAAAAAAAAATGCCTGTAAGTGTGTTTGATACACTGGTTGTTAATTCAAAAGATAATAACTGTCTAATGACATTTGAAATATAAGTAGAGGTTGGTAAAAGTGTTTTAAAATTTTGATTTCCTCATGGAGGTTATATTTAAAAAAAGTTTCCCAATTTAATTTTTGTGATATTACTGATAGCTTAAGTCAGCGGTTCCCAAACTTTTCGGCTCGCAGAGCCCTTTTTGGGAAGAATTTCTATGGCGGAGCCCCTGAACCCAACGATACTCTATGGTTTATAAATAAATTTTTTATGCCTATGGAGCACAGAAAAATCTGATGGATAAAAATCCGAGCCAGAAATGATTCTCAGTTTGGCCCTTTCCTGATACAGAAATTCTAAATTTATGCTAGAAACTTTTAAAATATTAAATATTAAAACAAAATCTTTTTACCAGAGCGGTGTTCAAGCAATACTGTTGACATGTTGACTGCAAAGCGAAAACTGTTTATGTCCACCAGGGTGCCAGTTGTGTGTGTGTGTGTGTAATTTGAATATTTGGAACATAAAATAAATATTTTTGAATCTGACTCATTTTGCAACACACAGGCATGAAAAAGTTCCTCCTAAAGGAGAAATTTAAAGCAATTTTGGACATTCTCTGGATTAATGCAAAATGCAAAGAAAATTTTAGAAGGCTATTAGGGGGTGGGGACTGAAAAATTGCCTGACATTTTGTCGATTCAAACACTTGGAGTTTGTTCTTGAATTGTTGTGAAAAAGATATAAATTGAAAAATTAGCTTATATAAGCATCTGAAAGTCAGTCATATAAATGAAAATGTTCAAAATGTCTTAAGAATGATCTTTTTTTTACTTTAAAAATTCAAAATGAAAGGAAGTATTTTTGGAATAGAATAATTTGTCCTATTTATACAACACTTTTGGGTAATTTCTAACGGGCTGCTAGGGCAAAAATAGATTCAAGCCTAGAAGCCACGATCACTTAAAGCAGAGTTTTAAGAGATTGGTGTACACATATGCGCAGAAAAAAGTCAGGTAATTATTTAAACGGAATTTTATTAAAAACATTTAAAAACATGATTAGTTATACGCCCAATCCAAAGTTGCGGGTGTGACATTTACACAATTTAATTTAGTCACCAGCAAAAAAAAAATTTAAGCATTGGTTTCAATTTGTATGAATTTCAATGTAGACCACCTACACATACATTTATCCAAATCTGAAAATTGTCCGATGTATCATTTATTTATAAAAAAAATAATTTCCGCCTGTTGCGGGTGTGACATAAAAAGGACATGCATTTTCATCTTTCAGTGCAAAAATGCAAAACTCTGTGAATTATGACTACTGAGTGAATTGATATTTTTATATATTAGACAGTAATACTTAAATAATTATTCTATGAAAAAAAATAAATTGCTTACTCAATTCTTGCTTTTGTGGAAAATATTGAAAATTTTCGTTGCGGGTGTGACGCCATGTTGCGGGTGTGACTTGTATAGCCAATAAAATAATGACATATACAAATTTCTTCAAGGCAGATTTTTTTAATTAAAGAATTAATCAACATTACAATTATAATATCTAGAGAGGAAAATATAAAAGAAAATTTCATTTCCAATCTTGAATTTATAATTTGTGGTGGTGGTAGCTTTTTTTACAAAAATGCTCTTTTTTTTCCTAGGATGCATCTGACTGACTGGGCCAAATATGCACGTTTTCTTAAATTTTTTTCAAACATTCTAATTCTATATCGTCACCATCCATTTGTTTTATTTGTCCATCAAAGTTTTCACTTTTTTAATGTCGAGAATAAAACAACTTCAACAAAATCTCCAACTGCACATTCATCGTTGGATATTATATCCTTGTCAAAGTATGGATACATCTGACTGACTGAGCCAAATATACACATTTTCTTGATTTTTATTCCGATACTCTTATTCTATAATATCCCCATTCATTTGTCTTACTTGTCCATCAAAGTTTTCATTTTTTTTTTTTTTTTTTTTTTATGTGGAGAATAAAACAACTTCTACAAAATCTCCAACTGCACTCTTATCATTAGATATTATATTTTTGACAAAATATGGTAACAAACAAATTCTCTTGTGATCGCTTTCTGAAGTTATTGCTACATTAATTGTTCCGACGTCAATAAAAACAACATGATGTATCGATTGAATGTTGAGCTCCGATTGTGCTTGGTGCCAGCATTCATGAAGCATTTTCACACTATCTTCTGAAATTTCACATTCAGCAAAGTTCTTTTATATTTTTTAGGACTTTTTCTACACATATGGCAAAATCTGAAGCTGAATTTATAGTTGCAGAGCGTTGCTAGTGTTACCATTTTCTTGGCAACTGCACCATCCCCATCGAAAACTCCTTTACCATGAGATGAAATGCAAAAGGATTGCCATCCTTTACCATGATTTTTTAAAATAGTGTCTTCTTTTCTCTCCTTGCTTTGTCTCTTTCCTTATCTTGTTGTAGATATGCTTCATATTTAAAAAAGGGTTTTCCTTAATCTTTTTTCAATGATGTTGTGATCTTTCTGTACTCTTCATTCTCTGCAAAAGAGAAGAAATTAATGTGTCAACTGAATAAATATAGCACTTCCAGTCCAAAAATATAAGCTTAACAAATTTTTAATAGTTATCCCTTGAAATTTCTAATCTTACATAAAGTTAATTATGTTAAATTTTGGTTAATTTCAAACTGACTATATACATTTTATGTTAACTTAATAAACATTTTAACAGTTTCTATTATTCTTACTTCTACTTTTTATTTAATTTGAATTAAAAGAGAGAAAAAATCTTCCCCTAATAATGATTTACTTATTTTAAAAAAACTAAATGTATATATATTAGATAAATACTATCAAATAACAAAATTAAAAAAATGTATATAAAAAACAAAACAAAATTAACAAATTTAAAGAAAATTGCTAAAATATTGTTTCGTAATTTTCTTTTTTTAATTTCTATAAAAATCTTACCTTTTAAATTAATTTCTTAATCATATATCACTAATAAAATTATTTTCTTGCAGTAAAGCAACAATTTTATCAATCCAAACTGAATAAATCAACTGCACACAGTGTCACATGCTCAAATGATGCAATTTTTTATTTATTAACTGGAATTCCCTCTATTAAATCAAAGGGTATAGTTAAAGCTGCCAAGTACATGTTTTCCAGCATATTATTCTTTTATAAATTTACATATAATTTGTTCAAATATGCAATTGTAATCAATTTTAAAAGACGTTGGGGGTGTGATTTTAATTAAATGTCACACCCGCAACAAGGACATGTCACGCCCGCAACGCTCAATAATTGTAATTAAAATATTAATTTATTTTGTGTCTGTAATTCAAAGTATCTTAATAAACTATTTTTGAATATAAAGTTTCATAACTTTAAATCAAAAATATTTTTCTGCAGAGATATAAATGTAACTTTTTGTTGCGGGTGTGACACAATAATTAAGAGTAATTAAGTATGCTTACCTTTTGTAATGAAGATTAGTGAACACTTCTCTGCAGACAAAAACTCTCAATAATAGCTGTCAGATCATATATATCCAAGTTTGGGGATTTTCAGAATGTTTGTTCAGCTGTACGAGACCACGAAATGTAAAGATTTTTGCCGCAGTCTATTTGACAATTTCATTGTGTCACTTTATTAATTAAAATAAGTATGTTAATGACAAAAATTTAATTCTTTTTTGATAAAATATGAAATAGTACACTCTTAACAGTTAATATGCAAAATTTCAATCATATTTAAAGAAATTTAAATTTTCATCCTGATGTCCATTTTTTCGTGGATTGGGCGTATAACAGAAAAAATCGGCCATAACTTTGGCCAAAAGAACGCATTGCTCATTTAGTGAGCTTTTCATTAAGTCTAGACCAACAAGATTAGAATACAGCACGTTAAAATGAGCTTTAAATTAAATCTAAATCATGCCTTAAATACTACATGTCAAGCAAGCCAACCGAACATGAAGTTGCTCAAATATATACCATCTGATAATCACATGAAAATGAAAAGACAGTTCTCTGTAACAGTGAAGCGAGCAGTTATAAAAAACAACCAATTAGAAACAAGCAAACGTCATCGGTACGATAACGCAATACTTAAACTGGAATGCAGGCATTCATCTCCAGATGCTTGGAATTCGTAGAAGTATGACGCCATATTGCTAAAGAAAAAGAACACTCATAAGCAGAGTAATGAAATGATATCTTAGTTACATAACGATTCGAAATACCGACATCATAGTAACTTCAGATCTGCAAGAATGCTGCGATATGACATCAATGGCCCGCCTTCCACACATCTAGATATGTTACAAACTAGTACATGAAAAATGAAACTAATTCGAAATCTTATACAGTTTCATTAAAAAGGTATAATTTAAAACATTTTCTAAATATGCTAGATTTTTTTTTTCATTTTTAGTACAGCAAGATCACAGATTAAAATAAAACAAGTTAAGCACATAAATATAAAAAAGTCAATCATTATAAGTTAATATTTATTTTCAGAAATTTTCTTTCTAAATTTTTCTAGTGTAATTTTAGTTGGAGGTTTTGTGAAATAATCAGCTAAATTTTCTTTACTAGAAATATACTTTAACTTAAACAATTTTTCATAAACTAAATTTCTTAAAAAATGATATCTTACGTGTATATGTTTAGTTTTACTGTTTTCAATAGGAGAGTTAGAAAAATCTATAGCAGCTCTGTTATCACAAAATAAGTTAAACTCTGAAAAATGTGGGGTAAAAATTTTTAGTTATTTACCTTCTTTTATTATGTTAATTATCCAAATAAGTTCCTTAGCAGCATTAGTCAAGGAAACGTACTCCGCTTCCATAGTTGAAAGGGCAACACAACGCTGTTTAGAAGTTCGCCAAGATATAACATCATCATTTAAAAGTAAAATAAACCCCCCAATTGATACTCGATCGTCTCGGTTAGATGCATACTCGGCGTCACTAAAACAATTTATTGAAAAATTATCATGACAAGAAAGATTTAATTTTTCGTATCTTGTATGATATACATAGCCAAGGACTTTTAATAAGGCTAACCAATGTATTTTACCGGGATTGCTTTGAAATTGTGAAAGGAGATTAACTACGTAACTAATATCTGGACGTGTTCTACTAGCTAAAAATGACAAACATCCAATTAAGTTACGATATGGAATTTTTTCCATTTCAGCAATTTCTTCATTAGTTTGTGGGCAATCCCTTTTAGAAAATACTACCCCTTTTGAAATAGGTAAAGAAACAATTGGTGGATAATAACTTTTAAACTGCTCATAAATATTTTCAATGTAATCCGTCTGATGAATATAAAAACCATTTTTAGTTTGTTCAAAATTAACTCCCAGTAATTTAACCGTCTCCCCCAAAACTTTAATATCAAATTTTTGTTTTAATACATCTATAACTTTAAAAATTTTATCTTTATCTTTTCCTAACAAAATCATGTCATCGACATAGAAAAGCAGGACAATTTCGGAGTTAAGAGAATAAACACAGTTGGTCCACTCAAACTTTTTAAAATTTAAACTTTCTAAAACGGAATGTAGTTCGTAAAACCATTCACGCCCGCTCTGATGGAGACCATACAGAGCTTTCTTTAACAAACAAACGTGACCAGGTTTATCCGATTCTATAAAACCAACTGGTTGTCTCATGTAAATAACTTCCGTTAAAGGAGCATATAAATATGCACAGCGAACGTCCATTTGAATATGATGCCATTTTAATCCACAAACTAAAATCGAGAAAAACAAACGTATTATAGTGAAATTAACCACGGGACTGAAAACCTGATCATATTGAATGCCTTTTTCCTGTCGGAAGCCTTGTGCAACGAGACGCGCTTTATATCTAATTATTTCGTTCTCTTTATTGCATTTAATAGTATAAACCCATCTGCTTCCCAGGATCCTAGCATTCTGAGGTTTTTCTACTAAAGTCCAAACTTCTCGATTTTTAATAATTTGAATTTCCTCTTCCATCGCACGCTTCCACGATTCAACTTGAGGAGAACGTATTGCATCATTAAAAGTTTTTGGAACGTTCACTTGATCTCGCTTTAATTGTCATTCATTTAAATGATTTGCCTCTAACTCTTGATTTATAACGCCCGTGAACTTATTTTTACCGCTGAAATCAAATACTTTTGGATCGTAGGGTATATTTTTAGACTCGCAATAAGTTTTTGCATCATTTGGAGATCTTAAACGCATATTTGTTCCTACTATACTATAATAAATATCTGTACGAGATCCATCCGAACGAGGAACAGCTTTCCGAAACCATTCAATTTTTGGTTTAGTTAATGCAGGAGATTCAGACACTTTTTCAATCGGTTTTGGTTTCTCCGCCTCCCCCTCAATTAATTTAACTTGTTTATCGGGCTCACACGATTTTTCAGTATCTAAAACCTCCGAATCGTCTAAATCCAATGCATCTAAATGAAAAAGACTTCGGTCAGAAATTTGTTCGTTTTTAACTTGTTCCTCTATTCTAACATTGATGGTCTCGATAACTTTATCGTTTTGAAGAATCCAAACGCGATAACCTTTAGTGCGAAGAGCGTACCCTACGAGTACCCCCTTTTCAGCACGCATATCTAGTTTACCGCGATTATGTTTAGGAATCCCAACATATACAGTGGAACCAAAAGCTCTCAAGTGTTTAACAGACGGTACTTTCCCCGAAAATAACTCGAACGGTGTCTTGGTGAAATTCTTATGGCAGGTGCGATTCCACGTATAGACAAAATATAGCAGAGCCTCCCCCCAGAATCTCTTATGCAATTTAGAGTCATTAAGTAAAGTTCTTACTGCATTTAGAGCCGTAGAATTAAATTTCTCAACGAGACCGTTCATTTCCGGTGAAAATGGGTTGGTCCGCTCAGGTTTAATACCCCTATCTTCCAAATATTCCTCGAATTCATTTGAGCAAAACTCTCCGCCATTATCAGTGCGGATGTTAATGACCTTGTTTCCAGTAAATGTCTCGGCACGTTTTTGAAATTTTACGAAACAATTAAAAACCTCCGATTTTTCTTTCATCAAGTAAACGTAGACTTTTCTAGAAAAATCGTCGATTATTGTTAGGAAATATTTATTACCCCCTTTAGTTTTTGTATTCAACGGGCCTGCTACGTCAAGGTGTAAAAGCTCCAACGGCTTTACAGACCTAATTTTTCCTATAGGTTTAAAAGAAACTCGTCTGGCTTTACCGATTTTGCAAGGCTCGCAGTTTAATTCTTCATTTTTGAGTGGAGGCATTCCCCTAACTTTGTCAACGGTTTTTAATATATAATCCTTATTTATGTGAGCAAATCTTTTGTGCCATGTTTCTAAACTATTTTCTGCATTAACCTGGTTAATTTCTAAATTTTGAGAATTTCCACAATTACGCTTAATGTATTCAGGGAAAACATAGTAAAGGCCATTTTTTCGAATAGCCGAAAACAATTTACCACCACTCAAATATACGTCTATTCGCCCATTTTTACCAACAAACGTGGCACCTTTCTCTTCAAAGAGATGGCCCGCCATCAAATTATGTCGTAATTTAGGTGAATATAAGACGTTATGTAATGCAACAACCTGATTTCGGCCTTTAACTTTACAATTAAACTTTATAGTTCCTCTGCCTAGAACTTCGCAAGCCACCCCATTAATTGCAGCTTTCATTTCCATCCCGGAAATTGGCTCAAAATCCCAGAATAAATCTTTACGTGAACAAAAATGGGAACTGGCTGCAGTATCGAATAACCAGGCAGAATTATCAGTATTTGAGTTAAAATAAGCTTCAGCTATAAAACCTACTTCACCATGTTTTTCATTAGCCCTATTTTTAAATTTTCTACAATTTTTAGCAAGGTGGCCACTTAATTTACATTTAAAGCACTTTCTAGTTTCATTACGTTTAAAATTAAAATTGGGATCTGCTGTACTTACCTGCGTATTAGATTTTGACTTCTGCTTAGTAGATCTCTTCACATTGTTACATTTATTTTCACTGTTATGCAAAGAAACTTCATTAACTACATTAGAATTTTTGTTAATTGAACAATTGAACAATTTTAATCGCGCTTCCTCAGACAACAGTTCACTCAGAACATTTTCAAAGTTAAAGTCCTCGTCCGAAAAACGGTAAATCAGCTGGACAATACCTCTGTACTCATCAGGAAGGTGACGAATCAGCTGAAACGGCTTTAACCATTCGGAAATTGGACGACCGGAATCTTTTAATTGCACCATAATGTCTCTCAATCTAGCACCATAAAGATTCAGATCCTCACCAGGTTGCAACTTGCACTCGAAAAATGCGTCCGTCAACTCCACAACACGAGCACGACTACTAGGACGAAAGTGTTTCTCCAACGCTTGCCAAGCTACATAGGGATCTTCGACACCAGATAATAGAGGTCGTAAATCTTTACCGACATTCAAATAGAGAATGGAATATGCCCTTATCCTCTTTGCCAGATCGGCAGGAGTAGGCGCCTTTGCTGGATCGTCGACTTCCGGCAATTTTGTAGACACGCATTCCCAAAGTGACTTCTCCATCAAAAGAACACGAACATCTTCTCGCCATGTACTATAGTTAGACGACGTCAGCTTATCAATAGGGAGAAAGTCCATGCTAGATGAAGACGACATCATGACTTAAAAACTGAGGAAAACACGCACAAATTTAAAAAAGGCCTAACTACTCTGCATATTGTGTGCTTCAATCCAGGCTGGGCCCATAACCCGTAACGGGCTGCTAGGGCAAAAATAGATTTAAGCCTAGAAGCCACAATTACTTAAAGCAGAGTTTTAAAGGATTGGTGAACACATATACGCAGAAAAAAAGTCAGGTAAATAATTAAACTGAATTTTATTAAAAACATTTAAAAAACATGATTAGTATAACAGCAAAAATCCGGCCATAACTTTGGCCAAAAGAACGCATTGCTCATTTAGTGAGCTTTTTATCAAGTCTAGACTATCATTAGAATTCAGCAGGTTAAAATGAGCTTTCGATTAAATCAGAATCATGCTTTAAATATTACATGTCTAAAAACGAGCCATTCAAACATTAAGTTGCTCAAATATATACCATCTGATAATCACATGGAAATAGCAAGGCAGTTCTCTGTAACAGTGAAGCATACAGTTATACGAAACAACCAATCAGAAACAAGCAAACGTCATCGGCACGATGACACAATACTTAAACTGGAATGCAAGCATTCATCTCCAGATGCGTGGAATTCGTAAAAGTATGACGCCATATCGCCAAAGAAAAAGAACACTCATAAACAGAGTAGTGAAATGATACTTTAGTTACACAACGATTCGAAATACCGACATCATAGTAACTTCAGATCTGCAAGAATGCTGCGATATGACATCAGTATTAACAGCTCCAAAAAAACACACGAAGAAAATTTGAATATGACAGAGACAAAATACCAATCATGGAACGTCGATTGCCAGATAGTCAGCATAGAAAACAGATAAAAAGTAGGGTGGGAATGTTAGTTCTTCAGTCGGAGCTCGCAGATGCCAACAAAATGACTTCGTTCATGGTGAGTTAGTTAAACTATTATCAAAATGAGATGAATGCTGCAAAAACCTAGCGTGTTTACCGTCGAAACCATTGCCAAATACATGGCCTATGCATTTCACAAGCTCTTCGTGATTTACTAATGAAATTCGAAGAAACTGGCTGCACCTGTGATAGTCCGCGTTCTGGACAACCAATTGTTCCTGAGGATACTGTTATGGAAGTGCTTCACATAGTGAACAGAGGACGCATGCAAACTACAAAAGGTGCATCTCGTGTATTTGATATACCAAAATCAATTGTGCTCTGTAATTCGCATATTTCCTTACCGGTACCAGTGCGCCCAGATGTTGGAAGTGAGAGACCATCAACAACGTACAGACTTTGTTTATTGAAAATCTTATCCAATATGATGGAGATAACAATCGGCTTCTTCGCATATTATGAACGGACGAGGCACATATCACCTTAACTGGTAACGTCATTGGCCTCTGCGATCCCCCGACCTCACTCTTAAGGATTTCAGTTTCTGGGAATATCTAAAATCTAGAGTGCACATGTGCAATCCTCAAACTTTGCCGGATTTGAATGATTCTATCAAACGTGAGATTGCAAACATCCCTCATGCGATGTAACGTTCGGCTGTATTGTCCACAGTCGCCACCATGCCTGTGATGGCATCCATGTGGAAAATGTGTAATCTAAATAAAATTTTTCTTTTTTCCGTTACGTGTTGTAATCAGAGATTAGTATACTGACTCTGTGTCATACGCAAATTTACTCCTGTCGCCCCAATCGGGTTTTTTATGGGGTGTGGGATTTTCACAGAACAGTTTTTTGTGCGTGCATAATGTGTCCGATTCTTGCTATACACGTACGGTTCCAACCCTCTTTAGAGTTTTCGCATGCGCTGAGCATTTTGCAATTAAAAAAAATGGGTGTTGCCATTGAAAAATTTCGAGTTTCTGTAACTATAACCGTAACTGTGAGGGCCATTTTGTTGCCGTTCACAGAATCTCGAGCTCATACCTCTGAATAGCTATATCTGAAATTTCACCTCAATCAGTAAAACAGACTGGCCGCTAGAGCTCCATATACTGGCAAAGTTTTTTTATGACCACCCTATACATAATAATGTTTTTGCTCCTTTTGTATTATTAGACATTTTTACAAATAAATTTTACATTAAAAATTCATTATTTAGAGTTAGTATGAGAAGAAGGTAGGAGTTTTATTCACTTATTCCATCAGAAATACCTATCAATAATACAGAGTGTATCACTATAATACAAAATTGGGTTTTCTTCCAAACTTAACAATACTGAAAATATTTTTGTATATTTGCATCAAACTAATTATGCTTGTTTGAAATATATCATTGGAAGTAACAGAGATTTTGCTGGTGACACAGTATAAGTCCATTCAGCTGCATTTTGAATAAAGGAATATCTATTTCAATCTTGTCTATATAGAAATGGTTCAGTTTATAACACATCTTGCCATGTCTCTCACCGGATGATGTACAATAGACTTCCTCAAATCCCCACAGTTTGGGATCAGAGGTTGTGTGGATTTCTGGTCATCGCTTTGTTTACATTTTTTTTTTACATTACACAAGTGAAGTTAAAAAAATTTAATGTATAGTTAAATATTCATTATAAAGATGAAATGTAATTTTCCTAAATTATTCAATTGCCCCAAAAAGATACATTACTAATTCACATCAAAATCATAAAATATGGAAGTTTTATTTCAAGTTTAGCCAGACTTGATAATCAAAAAAGTTTGATTAATAAATAAATATATTTGGTGAGAAGATTGTGATTACAAAGGCCTACAAAGAAAAATTTTTTTTTTTGGTGCCTGAGATTTTACAACTGATTTTGGATATTTTTGGGACGCTGATTCCAAATATGCAATCAGTTTTTCTCTATCAGCTCTACTTTTTTAGATATGCAAAGCGAACTAAAGATTTTTTAGAACGAAAGTGACCTTGAACACTTAAACTGACCTTAAGATACATAGCCCTGTAACGACGCTCAAGGCGATTAGAAGGACGTTGAAATACCACAAGATCTTGAAAGAAAGAAATGTGCAAGCAAAACTGAAGATCTATCTGCGCATCCTTATGATTTCGCGCAGCTGATCCATAAAGCCAAATGTAAAAGCCTCCAAGAGATAAGGTTAGTTTCAGAGTTCGCTCTATGGAAACAAAACTGGCTTTCTTTGACTTTCTAAAGTTTTTGAACTTCCATGATATTTGTGTTTAAGGTAGAATTCGTATCAATTTAACGTAAAACTCGTAGTGTTGTAGATTGTTGTGTTTGCGTTGTAGAATGGAATTTAAATGAGTTCAAGTAGAAAAAGTTGTATAAATCATCCAGATAAGTTTTGATACATATGCGGAGAATAAAAGTTGAAAGAACATAGAAAATATGTTACTGACTTTGTAAGGAGAGCTTATCTTGGATACTTTGGGGTTAGACTTGGTGATCAGGATAAAATCTGCACACCGCAACAGGTCTGTAAAACTTGTACAGAGCATTTATGACAGTGAGCTGACGGAAGAGAATAAGTCTCAAATTCGGTTTACCAATGGTTTGGAGAGAACTCCAAAACCATTTCTATGACTATTATTTCTACCTAGCACTGGAATACTATTTGAATTAATCGAAACAATTGTAATAAGAAAACTTATCCTGATTTAGTGTCTTCAAGACCCCCACTTCCTCACTCAGAGGAACTACCGATCCCAACGTTTCATCAGCTACCAGAGCTTATTGAGGATGAATATTGTCCTTCTGATCATCTTTTAGATAGCTGTGAAGGTAACAGTGATTATGAGGCGACGTCATCAATGCCTAAATTTTTCAACCAGGTTGATTTAAATGATTTCAAAATAGATTTCAATGTTTTAAAACAAGCTTCTGAATTACTGGTTGGTTTCAAGATTAAAAGACAAAAATTTATTAGAACAAAGAGCCAAACTTACATTTTATCACACAAGACAAAATTGTCTACTACCCTACTTCTCTTAAAAAAACAATCTTGTATTTTGTCATGAATTTAGAGGACTGTTAGAAAAATTGGTTCTTCCTAAATATTCTCCAGATGATTGTCCTTGGACAGCAAAGAAGTTACACAAAATACTATTGTTTTTCTATTTTTGGGATAGCAGGGATAAAACACACCACTAGATTAGAAAAGAGAGGCCTAAGAAAGAAAACATGGATGTTGGAAAAAGGAATGTCATTAATAACACTTTAGTTGAGCGAAAGAAAATCATACTTTCTGCACTGCATATCAAGCTCTGTCCTATGAAGCGGTTTGTGTAAATTCTCCATAAGAATGGGTCATGATTTGCATATATAAGGTAAAAACACCCGAATTGAGTTATGAAGATATTAAAGCAGGAATGTTTAACGGACAACAAATAAGACAACTGATTAAGGATCCTGCTTTCGTAAATTCAACGAATGAGGCTGAATAAAAAACCTGGACTTTTTTTGTGGCAGTTCACAAAAACATTCCGGGCAAATGCAAAGGAGAAATCTATGTAGAACTGGTAAATGAAAAGCATAATAATTTTAAATCTCTTGGGTGTACTAGAAGCATTAAAGTGCACTATTTACATTGCCACTTAGAGCATTTTCTTGAAAATAAAGAAGGCACAAGTGATAAACATCCCAAAAGATTTCACCACAATATTAAGACTATGGAGGACCGCTACCAAAAAAGATGAGATATGCAAAGGGTTTCAGATTACAGTTTGAGTTTAAAAAGACACTGTTCTAAAATATATTCCAGAATTTCACAAAAAAGAAGCTTCCGAAGCATTCAATGAGTATTAGTTTCATAAGTGACGTTTTTCTCTATTTTTGTGAGTAAAAATATTTGTACAATATAATTAAAAAATTATTATTTCAATATGTGTACATCATAATAATAAAAACTAACATTTGTGTATTATAAAAAATAAAATTCCTGTATTTATTTTACTTTTTACATACATTTTTTAATACATGGATTTACCTTAAAATAATGAAACATATATTTCACAAAAAGTTGTTTATCTTAAAAAACTGAGCTGATAGAGAAAAACTAATGCCATATTTGAATTCAGGACATCAAATTCATATAAAATCAGTTAAAAATACCCCGGCACCAAAACAGCTGTTGACCAGTGTTATCAATGATATCAGCAAAATCTTAATTTTTTTCAGAAATACATTTATTTTTCCATCATGAAAAAACATGAATTTTGTATTATTGACAAAAATTGCAAATTAAAAAATATTTAGTTATAAAACTTAATTTATAAAACTTAAAAAGAGAATTAATTTGTACCCCTACATCTGAACTGAATGTTTTATTGTTTACATCGTAAATTATGTGTGGATTTTAGAGAGTTGCAGATTTCATGGACTCTACTGTATTGAATAATGATTTTTATAACATATCACCTCAATCATTTTTGTTGAAATTTGGCTGTCCAAAATAGTTCTCATGGTCAAAAATTGCTTAACTAAAAATTTCATACATTTATTACAAAAACCTGGTAGTTAATGGATGAGAAATAATCTTAAAAGATAGAAAAAAATTTATTTTGAAATTTGGAATTTAAAAAAATTAATCTCCTTTTTTTGAGCAATTAAAAAAATTTATATTATTTTATGTGTTTGCATAATAAAACTATAAATTTGACAAAAATTTCTACACGATTCTTTTTGAAAGCTAAATCTGTTTTTATAGTTCATAATCACATATAAAATTGTTTTCTAAAAAACAACATCAGTTAGGAATTACCCTTTTAATTATTTTAGTAATTAGAGTTACATGATTAAAGAGTGATTAGTGTTAAGTGATTAACACTTTTTTATTCTCAAACATTTCTGTAAAATATTTTTTTCTGATTTTTGTTTAAAAAGATCATATTAATCCATTTGGTACTACTTGGTTATCCCGTCGACCAATTACAGAAATCGACAAACTATTAGCCAAGTTATACAAATTGACAAAATTTTTTATTTTACATGATAAAATAAAAAATCAATTAGAAAAAGATTAATAAAAATATGAATAAAAGGTAGAATTTAAAATCACTTGATGACATAACAAACACGTGTTTCGTGTTTAATATCAAGTGAATGTGACATATATACAATAACCCATTATTGGCGTTTAATCTTAGAGTTTGGTGATAGTTTTTTGGTCGATGGGATAACTAAGTAGTACCATCTATTTATATTTTTCTTTTTCCCTTTACTTTCATGTTTGTCTATCTTTAAAATGCCTAAAAAATATTGCTAGAAGAATTTCTCTTATTTTTTTCTTCCAATGTTGGCAGATATACTATTTTTTAGTTTTAAAGATCTTCAGTTGTTTCTTTATTAAATAAATACATAGAATACAGTCAAATCCGCACATCCATAATCCACAATTTTCTATAATTTTTGTTACTGAATGTAAACAATGAAATAAACAGTTAAAAAAATTTTCAAATTAGTGATCCAAAAAAGATTTTTTAAAAACAAATAATAAAAATAAAATCATAATCAAACATTTATTTTTTTAAATATAACTTCTTTTATAGCGAACATTTAAATAATTTTTAAAATGATTAAAATATTGAAAACAAAGGTCGAGCTAATAATCAATACTGTATGATTAAATATTCATTATAAAGATGAAATATATTCTTCCTAACTTGTATTATTGCCAACTTTTATTAACAATAAAAAAGAAACTGTATTTCAAAACCTATGTAATCATTTTTATTTAAATGCACATAATTTTTTTTTATATAAAATAACTTAAAAAAGGTATTTTTTGAGATAGTCTATTAAATTAATTTTTAGATTTCATATTTATTTTTTCATATTATACTGATTATAAAATTAAAACACCATCTAGGAATAATAAAATGACACATAATCCATAATGCTCTATAATCTGCAATGTTCCATAACCCACACAATCTTTGGCCCAAACTTGTGCAGATTATAGAACTTTGACTGTATAAGTTTAAAATTTGAATGATGTCTGTAACTATAACTTTTTCCTTATAAGTTTTCTAAAAATTTCCACTGAAGTATATGCAATGTCACAGACAAAATACGTGCATGAGTTGCTCAATCTCAATACAAATCTTTTAAAAATTTTTATTTATTTACAATCTTATTGAATTTTTCACAATAACCAAAAGCATTAAAGCAAGCGTCTCAATTACAGTGTTTTTCCTTTTGCTTACCAAAAATGATGTTATAATTATATCAATCTTTATTGGGGAAAATTTTAACATTTGTGCACAAAACAGCACAATTGGACAACATCATTTCATTTACTTTATATTAAATGAAAACCTTTTAAAAATTATCAAAAGTTTTTTTTCGTTCTGTTACTAACTATTGGAATACAGTAGACTCCCTCAAATCTGCAACTTTCTAAAATCTGCACATATTTTATGAATGTAAACAACGAAACATTCAGTTTGTATATTTGGACAAAATTTGATTTTTTTATTTCACTTCCATATACATTTTTTAAATTTCTAATTTTCTTAATAATACTCTATTTATGTTTTTTCATGAAGGAAGAATATATATATATGTTTTTTTTTTGGGGGGGGGAGGGAAATTCAAGATATTGCTGATATCAATGGTAATCACAATCTTCTTACCAAATATATTTAAGCATTAATCAAGGTTTTTTGGTTGTTAAGCCTGGCTAAACTTGAAAAGAAAAAATCCTTATTTTATGATTTTTATGGGAATTAGTAATGTACTTTTATGAGGCAAATTTTCTTGAATAATTTTGGAAAAATACATTTAATCTTTATAATGAATATTTAATCATATGCTATTGATTATTAACTTGACCTTTCCTATTAGAACTTTAATCATTAAAAAAAAATCTAAATTTTTATTACTTTAGTTTATTATTTATTTTAATACTTTATTATACTGTAAGCATTCATTATAGTTCTGAATGCACTATTAATTGCACTCAATTTGATGTTTAAAAAAATGTAAACAAAGCAATGACCAGAAATCAGAAAAATTCTAAAATCCACACAACCTCTGGTCCCAAACTGTGTGGATATGAGGAAGTCTACAGTATTTTGCTGTTTTCATTGAGTTGGAAGTGTTTTGTTTTTGTATTATGGTAAACTTTGAAAGGAATCTTGCTTTAAATGATTTATTATTTTTCAGTTATTATCCTCTTTAATATTATGTTACATTTAGAAACTTTAAATTACTTGATTTGTTTTGCCTAAAATTTATTTAGTTGACAGTTTGAAAAAGATTTTACATTTTTATTTTTGAACAATAAAATTTCTGAAACAAACAATTAGTTTAAATCATTAATGAAAATATAAATGCATTTTAAACCTAAAGTTCATTTCTTTGCAAAGAATTTCTGGTACTACTTGGTTATCCCAATGTAAAAAAATTATCGCCAAGCTAAAAGATTAAATGCCAAAGGTGGCCATCAAAAATATTACATTCACGTAACATTAAACTCGTATCACATGTTTGTTATGCCATCAAGTGATTTTTAATATGAAGTTTTATTTGTATTTTTATTTCTTCTAGAAATTATGTAAATGACTATGACTTTTTTAATATTCACATAAGGGAAATCAAATTTGCTTTATCCCAACAGGCAAATGGTAAAGTACCTGGCTTTGATAATTTGGACGCTATAATTGTCAAGAATATCTGCAATAAATTTCCAGACTTAGTTTGTGCTATCTTTAATAAGTGTATTGCCTTGGGACATTTTCCGGAATGCTGGAAAGCAGGAGTCGTCATATTTTTCAGAAAGCGAAACAAATCAGCTAAATCACCCAGAGGGTACCGTCCTATCACTTTACTCTCCATTTTTGGTAAAGTCTTGGAACGGATCATTAAAATCCGTGCGATGACCATTCTGGAATCTAAAAATTTTTTCTCAGATATGCAATTCGGATTCAGAGAGGGTCGCTCAACGGTGACTGTCTAGCTACACTTAAGCAAATTGTTAAGGATGTTCTCACCAGAAAACAGTATTGCACGATTGTGTCCTTGGATATTGAAGGCGCATTTGACACGGTATGTTGGAACATTTTAGCAGAGCTCATTGATCATTTGCCTATACCAATTTATTTGAAATCAACACTGAAGAATTATATGTCTAATAGAAAAATTGGTTTCCGTTATTCGGATGCCATTAAGTGGTTCACCGCCTTTCATGGTTGTCCTCGAGGTTCATGCCTTGGTCCGTTCATCTGGATTATTTTTGCAGACAAAATTATTAAGAAATATAAGAAAAGACATTCTCACATTATATCGTATGCAGATGACTTTATAGTTATTAAAGGTGTGGATACAAGACGAGCTCTTGAGTTGTCAGTTAATGACTCTGTTAACACTTTTGATAGAATTTGTAACAGTCTTGAACTTAATTTAAGTGTTGATAAATGTTTAGCTATGATGATGGGAAGATTCACGTTGGAGAACAGACGCCCAATTTTTAAGCTGAGAGGCAATTCAATTCCAGTTAAAGAACACATTGTATATCTAGGTTTTAATTTAGATAGCCGTTTCAACTGGTATCACCATCTGGATATTGTTCGAGAGAATGTTCGAAATTTTACATTTGGCATTAGAAAGACTGGTCATCGGGATAAGGGACTTGCCACTTATTATAAAAAGCAATGGTAACAGATTGCTTACGGTGCAGAAGTCTGGGTGAATGATTTGAACTCGAATGGTGTTCAAAGATTGAATTCATGTTAGAGAATTGGACTCATGTCAATCATCAAAACATATCGAAATGTTTCCACTGAAGCTTTACGAGTAATAACAGGAATTATGCCAATTTTAATCACTTTGAGGTGTATGGCTAAGAAGTATGCTGTGTTACATAATCATGATAATATTAAACTTGATAACGTAGTTATTAAGGGCAAGGATTTTATGAATAAATTAAAAACATTTGATTTTCCAGATTTTAACCATCTGCAGAATCTTCATTTTATAAAAGATGTGACAGACAGTGTTCCAAAATCGCTCTATCCAATCATATATACAGATGGTTCTCATATGTCAGAGGGTACATCAGCAGCATACACTGTATTTTATAACGGCAGTTTCATTATGGATTATGGTATCAGTTTATAGCGCTGTAATACTATATATCAAGCAGAACTTTCAGCAATCAAATTTGCGATAGACTGGTTTATGAATTCTGACTTCAACTATGCAATTTTATACTCCGACAGTCTGTCTTCAGTATGTGATCTGCAGAGACTTTTTCCGTCAAATATCATTATCAAAGATATATTTAATATATTAAATTCTAATCGACATAAACAGATTTTCATCGGCTGGATAAAGGCACACGCAGGTCTGGAGGGCAATGAACGTGCAGACAAGATAGCCAAAAATGTTATCTTAAAAGGGTCAGCGAACGTACATGCCTCAGTTCCGTATCCTATTTCTTTTTTGAAACGACATTTAAAACAAAAATCCATTGCAGACTGGCAAAATCAATGGCAGACAGCTACAGTTAGAAGAGATACGTATGCAGTTCTTAATAAAGTTGACTTAGATTTTCTTTGCACAAAAGAAGTGGTACAATTTTACCTTACAGGTCACGGAAGCTTTCCATCCTACTTATTTAATATAGGTAAAAGACCTTCGGATCGCTGTGATTGTGGCTCTATTGGAAACGTGAAACACTATATTTTCGGTAAATGCAAACTCATGATCCATCATTTTAAATTTGATAGAGATTTATCTTATAGGCAGAATATGAAAAAGACTCTTATGAACTGTTTAAATTACCATAAACTTAAGGACAATTATAATATTTTGAATGGACTCTATTCAATTATTCGTTATAAGTATTGATGTGTCAGCCTAGTATTGATGTCAATGCTATGAATTTATAGTCAGCTTTCTTTATCTGTAATTTAAACTCAGTGGATTCAGTTTTTCTCATCTGTAAATATCATTATCCTTGTTGTAATTCTTTATTTATTTGTACTTTTAATTTGTCTTTCTTTATATATATTTTTTTATTGTAGCGTATTGACAATGTTTGTATTAATGTTTGTTGCTATTATTAATGTTTGTATGCCTTGTTACCTGTTTAATTTTAGTTAATTATTATATAATAATTTGTCGGGTTGGCAGTTGGCGATGTTGCCTGTTTACTGCATCTGTAATTTTTTCAAAACAGATTACTGTTTTAGTTGTAATTTTTACTATTGTAACTATTTTCTTGTCAGTTTGTGCGTTGCATATTGCCTTTGTGTTCGTTGGATGGCGGTAGGGACTTTTCCCTCGGGACGTAAAAAGCCATAAACCTAACGGTTGGGGTCCCGGTGGGGTGTCTTCTTCTTCTTCTTGTATTTTTATTCATGTTTCATTAATATAAGTGTTCATTCGTTATTTAAAATAAAAACTACATCAGTTTGTTTTATTTGGTGGTTTGTGTGATTTGGTGAAATTGGTCGACAGGATAACCAAGTTGTACCGAATTTCTTTTGATTGTTTATAATGGCAATGATATAAAATACAAACAAATGTCCTGTTTATAATGATTTATTATAATTTATTTCTTGTTTAAAAAGGTTATTTTAATTTATTTCTTGTCTATTAGGAGATATCAAAACTTCACATAAAAGGAACAAGCTGTATCAATTATAATTCGAAACTGTAAGAGTATAGAATTTGAAATTTAAAAAAATAACGATTATAGTTTAAAGGGTTCTTTAGTATTCCATATTAAAACTTCAAGAAAAGGTTTAATCGTAGTAGGTTTATCATAAATCTCTTATTCACTACAAAAAGTTTCAATTTTACACAAATCCAAAATATTATTCATTTTCAAGAGACTTGACCACTTTGAAACTTTCAAGAATCATTCTACCTGATGATTTAAATGAAAATATATCTTTATAATTTTTTGTCACATTAAAATTTCATAAAATAAATTATTTAAATTTGGAAAAATCATCATTTTTTAAATTGCTTACATGTTTTCAATTTTGAATTTCTCACGTTTTATCAAACATAGAAAATTTTATGACCATTCATTTTAAAGAGGGGTATATAAGGCTTAATTTGATATGACAATTGACAATGCATAATAAACATAATTAAAATAGTTTTTTTTATTTAAATTTTTTTAAATAGTTTTTTTTTCATTTTGAAAAAAAATATATAAAATGTATTTATAAGCTTAAAATTTTTAAATTTTTAAAAATTACCATTAGAATAACAATTTAACCTGTTTTGTTATTCATTTATAATTTGTATGGTAATTTTCAATTTTTATTTCATAATTCTTGGTCCCATTGGGATCGCTCCCAATTCTAAAAACTTCAGAATTTTAAGCTTATAACATTACAACAAAAATACTATTTTTTCAAAATTTTAAAAAACACTATCTAAAAAAAATTTTCATTTTAAATTTAAGAAAAATTGTAATTTATTTTTTTAGCAATACATAGTCAACTTGCATATCAAATTAAACCTTATAAATTCCTTCTTGAAATCAGTGGTCATAAAGTTTTCTATGTTTAATAGAACTTGATAAATTTAAAATTGAATATATTTATGCAAGTCACAAGAAATGACAATTTTTTAAAATTTAAATAATTAATTATATGAAAATTTAATGCAGTAAAAATAAAATGCTCAAAATTATATTATTATGGAGAATGATTCGATTTCATTAAATCCTGAATTGGTCAGGCTGAATATTGATTTTTTTTTGGTTGATTTGATGAAATGACCCCATTAACCATATTAGAAGTCATTTTGCTTTTCAAACAAACTTTAAATGATTTCGCTAATATATTTAAAATGAGTTAATTATCTACCATTTATTAAATCTATAAAACCATTTAATATAGGAGCAGCTTTATGTCACATTTCATAGTGTATGAATCAGTCTGAATCTCTAACTCTCTCAGCTAATTCTAATTCTGTCACCAATCATTAAATAAAGATGCAACTGGCATCAATTAGTAAAAAATTGCCTACTACTTAATCCAATCTTTAAATTTAGCTCAGGCCACTGCGTAATTTGCATGGGAATTCAACTCTGATATCTCTTCATTTTCGGTGAATACACTCAATTTCCTCTAATCCACAATTATATAATCCACACTATGCTTCAGATGTAAACAAACGGTTAAAATCTTTTTTTTTAAGCAAGATTTTTTGCACTTTAACTGTAAAGAAAAAAAATGACTGATCTGATGAATTTATTAAGAAATTTTTAATGGAAATTTGCATTCACTAGAGGGAAATGTTTTATTGTAAAAATCTATTAGACTGCTATTGTAATATTTGTAAATAACTATTAGACTGCTATGTTCTGAATGGAATTGTTGGCTATATTAAAGATAAAATTGCTTTTGAAAAGGCTTTAACTCTGAGGCTAAATATCTTAGTTTATTAGAAAAAAAATGTTTGTTACTAATCAAAATATTCTGACTCTTGAAAGGCTTCAAGATTAAACTGTTGAGCATAAACTAAAAGATATAAAGCAAAACACCATAATTGTAATTTTTAATAGATTTAAAAAATAAATAGAAATGTTGTCTCTTATTTTTGTATTGTATCATTTAAATGTATTTCTAACGGCTAATATAGATTTTTTTTTAATTAAGAAAAAGCATTTTCTTTCATTTCTGTGTTATTTATTTACTGTATGATAACTATATTTGTTGATACATTACAAATAATAGAATGTAAACAAAAAAATGAGCCATAATCCACCACAATTCCCTTGCTCGCAACGTGTGTCGATTCGAAAGAATATACTGTACTTAAATATCAGCAGGAGTATGTCAACACTTAAAAATACTGTGCACCAGAATTTAACGTAATGTTATTGTATGTTGCACCTATATTGAAATACATTTGTTAGTTATATTGATGTATTTAAAAATAACCTATTTTTACAATTAAATTTTTGAAATGTAACCTTTGAAAACTTTAAGAAAAATATATTCTTATTAGCTTTCTGTATGTGATCTCAAAAGTACAAATATACCTACAACATAGTTTTTGAATTATATTTAAACAACTAAACACATTGCAATCTATTATGTAGTTATTAAAGATGGATTTAACATTCGAATTTCAGAGTTTTAAATCTCCTTAATTCCTAAACTGCTTGACCAAATAATTTACCTTTGTTAGCTAAAGGTAAAATTTATCAAAAGATCTAAATATGAATTGAACTTCAGGTAGCAGTATGGAAAAATTTAATTTTTTTTTTAATAATTTCTATACTCAGATGACTTCATAACAAAAATTTAAAAATATAATAAATTATCTGGTGTTATTCCAAGCAAATGGCTCTAGTCACATTATGATGATTTGTGGCACAGTTAGCAGCATATGGCCTATTCGCACAATGTGGAAAGTGCAGTTGTCACAAAATGTTGGAAACTTCCTTGAAATTACTGTAGTCTCTCCAAAATCCACACTTCTAATATCTGCAATCCTCCTAAATCTGCATACATTCCAAAATGTAAACAATGAAATCTGCAATTAAGAAGTATTCCATATAATCTTTTTATTAAAAATAACAGTGAACAAGAATAACATAATTTTCAATATAAATTTAGGGAGTCATAGGATAATATACATGTAAAATGTTCTTATTTAACAGAACATTACATACAAGAAAATGTAAAATAATAGAAATCGATGAGCAATGTAAACAAATACATGAATGTTTCAGGAATGGCACCATCTTTTGGATGCTAAAAAAAACAACAAATTTATTTGATATACATTTCATCCAAGGCTTTAATTAATGCATGACATAAAATTGTATTTTTATTTATCTAAAATGAGGATAAAGATTATTCATTTAATCTTACCACAAGCTAAAGCATATGTACTCTGTTGAATTATACCGAAAATTTTAACTTAGGTTCACAAAATTTTTAAAGAAGAAATTGTTGAATGGATGAATAATAAAAATTAGATCTTAAAATCATGTTGAAGATGAAGAAATTATTTTTGTCAATGATAAACTGAGAGTGAATGTCTGAAAAAAAATCATGAAGGTTTAGTTTTAAGTGAAGATGTTGAAGTTCTTGGAACAGCAGAAGTTGTAGTACAGACAGACCAACAGAAAATTCAAAAAGAAATTTCAACACGAGAAAATGTAATTTTTCAACCAAAGGACTATATAATAAATGTTTAGAAATTTTAGCAAAGCACAATTTTGGGTATTAAAAGGATGATGTACAGATTAAAGTTTAGATTTGCTTAAATAGAATTATTACATCTCTTTTTGGAAATAAAAAAAAGGTAACTTAAAAAAAAAATCATTCAATCCAGAATCTGCAATTTATATCGTTTTTATAAAGATTAATAGATTAGATCTATTAGGATTTTAATTTCATAAGCGGAAATAAATAATGACTGTTGTTAAATGAAAATTAATATAACATAAGGTAAATTTTGGCTTTTTTTTTTTTTTTTTTTTTTTTTTTTTTTTTTTTTTTTTTTTGTAAAATGTATTTTTTAGAAGAATGCTTCAAAATTTTCATTTTTGATTTAATGAATCTGTGCTTTCATTGTTACTTAGAAATTTCTTTGTTTTTAATAATTTCTAAGTTAAAAAAACTGCAATCCTATGTACAGTTATATTTTATTTTACTGTATGAATAACTATTAAAATGTATCTAAATTCTAAGATTTGTGTTCTGTTGTGTATATGGGAAAAAACTTCATCTTTTTTCTTATTTTCCACTTTTATGCTTGCTGTAGTGGGAGGGACGGATACAATATAAAATGCCAGACCCCCCCACCCTCCCTAAAGTTGATAACGTTGTATGTGTATAGCCCATATTCTATAAACTCGAGAGAAAGATATATGTAGGTGAAACTGGACCTATTTTTCTATTTATATGTTACATACATATGTATCTGTATCGATACTCGAGTTCAGGAGGCTGGTCACTCGGCTTCCGAATATGCAATATTCGGAAGCAATAATGTGTCGGCTCCCTGCAATAATGTAAAGTCTGTGTGCATTTGGTACATTCGTATATTTAAAATATTTCTTCAGGAAATTAATATTTTTTACCTCTATTTTTTGTAGAAACTTCTTAAAAATGCCTCGGTTTTTCTTAGTTCTCAAAATGTTTCTGAAACATGTGCTTAATTTTATAGGAAGTGTAAAAAATTTTGCTCATAGTTTACCAGTTTTTTACACATAAAATATTGAATGAAGCATATTTTAGATGTAGTTTGAGAGCTAAGAAAATGAGAGACATCTTTTAAGAAGAGTAAAAAAAAAAAAAAAAAAAAAAAAAAAAAAAAAAAAAGAAGTTAAAGATATTAATCTTCCAATGAGATATTTTAAATATGAAGACCTCAGAAACAAAGTATAAGTGACAAAAATTCGATTTGGAGTAAATTGAGTTCAAAGATAAATGATGTTAAAGTTGAACATCATTAATAACTTGAAATAGAAAACTGTCATTTGTTTTATTGTGGTTTTTGAACTCTTATTTCAATGACTGTAAAAAAAAAGTAAATTTTCTTTAAATTTATAATGAACCAATGTTGATAGTCATTTGGAAAAAGAAACTGATCTCTATAACACAGCACATAATTAGAAAACAACTCATATTTCATTACCTAATACGAAAAAAAGCATATTTCCAGGTTGACTCTGCACTTAGTTTAATTTTTTTTTTAATTTTGTCAGTTACAGTCAAAGTTCTATAATCCGCAAACCCATAATCCACTGTTTTCTCATTTTTTATTTTTTTTAAATCGTTTTTGGATCATTAATTTGTAAATTTTTTAACTGTTTATTTCATTTTTTACATTAGTAAAATAACGTGAATTATAGAAAACAGTGGATTATGGGTGTGCGGATTATAGATCTTTGACTGTATATCCCTTGGGCCCTCATGTATAATTGCATCAGACATCCATAAATTACTTTGGACAATTCCAAGGGTGTGTGACCAGATCCCAGAGAAAAGATATTGTCAAATCGGCCACTTAATTGACAGTTAAATTTTGGTGCAGCTTTTTAAAATAATGTCTTGTTTATTATTTTCTTTTCTGTTTTTTAGATTCATTGCTATATAAAACTTTTTTTGCTGAAGTTCAGTGAGTCATTTATTTGGTTGAAAATGGCAATAATTTCTTCATAGTGAAATTTTAAAGAAGTCTCTATTGTTGTCTAAAACAAAATTTTTTAACTCAAGAAAATGTCATCGATTTCAGAAGAAAATTCTTCCTCCAGTCAAAAGCACTCTGTTCCTCAAAACGGGGATAAGGAGAAATATTCTTCTATTGATAAAGGTGAAAAACTCTTTGTTTGTGAAATATGTTCCAAAAGTTTTTCTCAGAGTAGTAATCTAAAAAACCATCTCTTGACTCATACAGGAGAGAAACCCTATGTTTGTGAAATATGTTCCAAAGGATTTACTCTGAATCATAGTCTAAGAAGACATCTCTTGACGCATACAGGAGAAATACCTTTTATTTGTGAAATATGTTCCAAAGAATTTTCTCTGAATAGTGATCTAAGAATGCATCTCTTGACGCATGCAGGAGAAAAACCTTTTATTTGTGAAATATGTTCTGAAGGATTTTTTAAGAGTAGTAATTTAAGAAATCATCGCTTGATGCATGCAGTAGAAAAACCTTTTGTTTGTGAAATATGTTCCAAAGAATTTAATCAAAGAACCCATCTCTTGATGCATACAGGAGAAAAACCTTTTATTTGTGAAATATGTTCCAAAGGATTTTCTCACAATGGTGAACTAAGAACCCATCTCTTGATTCATACAGGTGAAAAACCTTTTATTTGTAAAATTTGTTCCAAAGCATTTTCTGATAATTGTAATCTAAGAGAACATCGTTTCTCTCATATGAAGTAGACTCTTCCTGAAAATCTCTTCTCTTTTTACTGTCAAAATTAAGCATGAGCCTTGCATATGTCGTTTCTTTTACTATTATAACATCTCTTGTGTTGTAGCATGTAGTAATAAAATATAAATGTACACTTTTTTCTGCATTTCTCATAACTAACATATGTTACTGTGTGGTTTTGATAATAAGCAAATAACTCCTCACTTATTCATCATGTTACAATAAACTTTTATTGTAAAGACTTACTATAGTTACTTCTGATTTTTTTAGGCAGAACTTCGAAATCTATTTCCGTCTGTAGGCCGAGCCAGAAGGGATTCTTTCTTTTAATTTAACTTTTACCCTTTAATAACTGGTAAGTTTGGGTAGAAATCAAAATTCAGAGTGGTGAACTTTAATTAGCTTAAGTGTGTTTCAGTCGTAATTAAATTTTAGCTAAATAAGGACTTGTACATGGAGATAGTAAATAAAATACAGGGCTGTATAAAAGTATTCAACTATTACTGGTATAAATTCTCTAAAGTCAGTTCAATCAGTTATGCATTTTTTGATATACTGTACCATCTTTGGTATTAAAAATAAAGTATGTTGTTCATAGTGCATTTACAGAGACACTCAAAAACTGTTCCATTTTATTATGATCTATGAGGAAATTTTGTTATTTTATAATTACATAGCACTTGTAGTCATCGTCTGGTCTCCCCATTTGTCCCACACATAACAGGCCAAGAATTATCCGGTCGAATGGTTTGAAACTTATAATATGTATAATTGGAGCAAAATTTTGTTCATTTCAAATTTCATGAAAATCGTATCAAAACTTAAAAAGGTATTAAATAAAAGTTTTCGTCATTCTTTTTCATCCTATCCTATTCATTAATTCAATGTTATTCAATCATGAGACATGATTCTAAGTTGCTATGGTCATCTCATTGCATTTAGGATGGAATCATATTATTTCTGTATTAAAGAATTTAACATATCTAATAATAATAATAATAAATTTTGTATTCATGTATTTTTTGCATGAGAGTGCAACAGCTGTTTCACCAACTTCTGAATATTTCTTAAACTAGTTATAATACAGTAGACGTCCTCTCATACGCAAAACTTTATTCCAAAGGTTGTACAGATGGGAGACTTTTTTGCAGATTACAGGTCATGTCTACTTAATTTTTGTTTACATTAAAAAAATTCATTTATCGAACAAAATTAGATTGTTAATTCTTTCAAATAAATAATTTCAATGTGTAAATAAAATAAAAACTATTTCTAAAATAATGAAAATTTATTTGAACATGCCATCAATGATTAGTCGTTTTAAGACTATTGCTTATATTGTTGAATTTTATAACTATTTTATAAAGTAAACTTTTTTTATAAAATAAAATTTTTCATAATTGTATTTTTTCAAAAATAAGATCAGAAAAAAAATTTTGATTAAAATTTAGTTCTCTCCCCCTCCTTTTCAAAGTTTGAGATTGGAGGTAGGGGAGTAAATCCTGAAATCTACGCGTTATAAAATTAAGTTATGTGAGTTGAAAATTTCTGAGCATTGATTGACACAGATAAAGTGATTTTTAATGAAAATTTTGAATCCTGTCACTCCCCAGGGCAGAGGCAAAAAACGTATGCAGTAGACTCCCTCAAATCTGCACAGCTTAGGACCAGAGGTTTTTCGGATTTCTGGCCAATGCCTTGTTTACATTATTTAAACAGTAATTTGAATGTAATAATGGAACTGAAATTATAATGTATGGTTACAATATGGTGAAATATTAAAAAAATTGAGTAATAAATTAAAATATTAAAAATTTAGATTTTTTAAAATGACTAAAATGTTAAAAGCAAAGGTCAAGTAAATAATCAAAAATGCATATTCAAATATTGATTATAAAGTGAGATGCTATTTTCCTAAATAATTCAGCCCCAACAGTGCTCGAGATGTTCTGTCTTCATAACTGGTAGATAGCAGGTGCCGGGTTCAAACCCAATCATTCAAAGTTTTCTGTGGTTTCCTTCGAACCTTGGATTTCCTTACTTAAATACGGAGTATGTTCCTTTAGAAAGACCCCAACTGACGGACACCCACCCCCATCGGGCCTATATTCCACATGTTGATAATCAGCCATCAGAAAATAAACCAAACCAATCTTAAATTAGTCAATGACACTATCCTTAAGGGTGTATAACTAATTGATGTCAAAACCATAAATAAATAAAGTTTTATTTCAGGTTTATCCAAACTTAATAATCAAAAAAGCTTGATTAATGCACAAATATATTTGGGCAAAAAAGGTGATTACTAGTGGCATAAGCAAAATATTAAATTTTTTCAGAAATAAATTTATTTTTCCTTCATTAAAAAATATGAATTAAGAAATGTTAACGAAAATTACAGATAAATATGCGTGTAGAACTGATATAAAAATAAAAATGACAAGTTTTGTCTCTATAGCTAAACTAAAATTTCATTGTTTATATTTTTAAATTATGTGTGGATATGAAGAAGTCTACTGTATTGTGCTCTATCAAACACTTTGAAATTAAATTTTCTGTTATGGTAAATTAGTAACTATAGACACATATAAAGTTTACTTAGTGATTGAAATTTAATCAATAGGTCCCCCCTTCAAAGTTAAGGATGCCACTAAAAAATGTATTTGGGTATTTTTAGAAGCTCTAAAGTATTGTAGCTTGATGTAACTAATTTTATCTGGTAGTAGAAGAATAGAATTCTCACGGTTTTATTTGTTATAATAGGAAGAAAGTTAAAAAATAAGTTTATAGTACCTTGTGATCTAGAATTTTTAATTTTGGAACGCTTGAAATAACTACTTTGAGCAAGTGGATTTTCATATAATTGGGAACATTTGTAATTGAATTTTCTAATAAAAATGGTTTCAAAATTAGCATTGCTAAGAAAGCATCACTATCTACACAAATATATGACGTATTATATATATATTTATATTCTTGCAGATATTATCAGAAATATTTTCTTCTTCTAACTTTCATAGAGGATTTAAGTAATCTATAATTTTTTTCCTTCTAATTTATGGAAAATACACTAATAAATATGTAAGGTATACTGATTCCAAAATAACTACCTTTCATTATCATGGCGATTATTACAAAAAATACAGCATTTACTTTGCAAAAGAATGTACCCATTTTATAATAAGAAATTAATTTTATGTGGTCTTTTTTCATACGCAATAATCTATACACTAAAAGAATAAGAAAAAAAGTCAGCATACTTAAAAATGGTCTCTACGCATCGATACTTGCGCCGATATCTGAGAACGAGAACCAATTGGAGAAGAGTACTTACTCTCTGTAAACCCATGTTTCCAGCAAGCGGTAAATATGGGAATGCATTATCACTGTTGATTGTTGAATGAATGCTAAAAGAAGGATTTCTTTTTCTTTTGATAATTTTATTGTTCTTGATTAATATAATGATTTTCAATTTTTGGAAAAACATTGTTTTTATCGTTGCTCACTTTGCGTAAGTTATTTTATTTCCATTTCTATTCTTTTTTTAATCAGCAAACAGAGCTTAGGCTTAATGTAGATAAGCGATTTTTTTATTTTCTTGGCCGATTAAGCGTTTTCCGAATTGTAATTTTCAAATTTGTATTAAGTATGTGTAAAAAAACCTGGTTAGATATCACGTTTTTTGCTTGTTTGTTTTGTTTTTTGGAGGGAGAAAAAAGCAGGGATTTTCGACCGATGTTATTGACTTTATGGATATAAACAGATTCGCAAATCACTATTTATTTTTTGCTTCATTTTCTTATAATACTCATGTCAAGAAAACTGTGATTTTTTTAATATATATATCTGCGATATCTGTATAATATCTGTGATTTTTTCCCCCTTAAAATTTCATTTTTGAGCTAACTCATAATGTTTAGGAAGTATATACATTACATTGTTTTCGCCGAAGAATGGTGAATTGCATATGAAATGAAAAAAAGCCCAGTTTTAAACAGCTTTGTAAATCATTATTATTTATTTAATGTTTCACTTTTTTTGTGTTGAGTTGACTCGAAGTTCCCTTTTCAAAAAAAGTACCCTTTTTTTTAAAGTGATCCCGTGACGAAATTTGCTGAGTTTTTTTTTGGGGGGGGGGGACAGAGGGGAGAATATTTTGATGAAATTTGCTATATATATTTTTTTTTCAATCCCTTTATCTCTCAACAATGTTTTTCCAAAAATATGAAGATCATTATAATCAACGAAGAAAAATAAAATTATCACAAGAGATCCCTCTTTTTGCATAGCATTCATTCGTGATAATGCAGACCTTATGTACCATATTTACTGCTAGCTCTTTTTTTAAGATTATTTGGTAAATTTGCGTTTTTTGTAGTACCTAGACAAATTTTGTGTGTTTTTTGGATCTTTTGACGAAGATCACGTTTCGTATGATCCTGGAGAAAATCAGTCTTTTTCTCGATGTCTTTTGATGAAATTTGTCGTTTTTTCTCACGATCTTTCGATTTAATTTGCCGTTTTATCGAATTTATCATTTTTTGTGAAATTTGTCGTTTTTTCGTTATCTTTTTGAAAAATTTGTCGTTTCTTTTGCTACTTTTTGCGATCTTTTGATGAAATGTGCCTTTTTTTCATCTTTTGACAAAATTTGTTGCTTTCTCACAATCTATTTACCAATATTTGCGTTTTTTGAAGTACCTAGACCAATTTATGTATTTTCGCGATCTTTTGACAAAATTCATGTCTTTTATGATACAAGGACAAAAATTATTTGTTTTCTCAGGAATTTTGGGTGAAATTTGTCGTTGGATATCGAATTTATCCTTTTTTCGTGGTTTTTTTTTTTTTTTTTTTTTTGTGAAATTTGGTTTTTTCGTTATTTTTAGAAATTTGTCATATTTTCGCTTTTTTTCTTGCAAAAATTACCTTTTTGTGATTTTTTCATGAAAAGTGCATCTTTTTTTTCATCTTTTGACAAAATGTATTGTTTTCTGACAATCTGTTTACCAATATTTACGTTTTTTGAAGTACCTAGACAAATTTTATGTATTTTCGCAATCTTTTGACGAAATTCACATCTTTTATGATACCAGGAAAAAATTATTTGTTTTCTCAAGGACTTTCGGTGAAATTTGTCATTTTTACTTTCTTCTATCTTTACAAGAAGAAAGTATTGGATTCATGAAAATTTTCGACTTCCGGTTTTCGACGGATTTATACGTTTTAGAAGGTCCTGAACACGTTTTGACTATTTTTAGAAAATGTCTGTCTGTGAGTCTGTCCGTCTGTCTGTCTGTCTGTCTGTCTGTGTGTCTGTCTGTCTGTATGTGACAAAAAAATTTGTGGGCGCTCTATCTCAAGAACTAATGCTCGAAATTTAATAAAATTTTATATTCTGTTAGACCTTGATATGAATTAGTGCCTATTGGTTTTTGGTGAAAATTGGCCTGCAGGTGGCGCTGCTATACTACGTTTTTTATGATTTTCAAGATTGCTATATCTCAAGAACTAATGCACAGAATTTCACGAAACTTCAGATTCTGTGACCCTTTGATATACATAGACGCTGATTGAGTTTTGGTGTAAATTGGCCAGCAGGTGGCGCTGCTATGCCACGTTTTTCATGATTTTCATGATAGCTATATCTCAAGAACTAATGTACAGAATGTCACCAAACTTCAGATTCCGCGATACCTTGAGATACATAGTCGCTAATAAGGTTTTGGTGTGAATTGCCCTATAGGTGGCGCTGCTATGTTACATTTTGCGCGATTTTTGCGATAGCTATATCTCAAGAACTAATGCAGAGAACTTCATCAAATTTTAGATTCTGTTACACTAGAATATGTAATATAATTAGACGCTGATTACATTTTGGTATTAATCTTTCAACAGGTAGTGCAGCTATGCTGCATTTTGCACGATTTTTTCGATAGCTACATCTCAAAAACCAACGCACAGAATTTCATCAAACTTCAGATTTTGTTACAAAATGACATATAACACAATTACACGATGATTACGTTTTGTTATAAATCCTTCAACTGATGGTGCTGCTGTGCTATATTTTACACGGTTTTTTTTAACTAGCTATATCTCAAGAACTAATGCACAGAATTTCATCAAACTTGAGATTATTTTACACCATAGCATAATTAGACGCTTTTTTACGTTTTGGCATAAATTGGCCAAGATATGGTGTTGCTGTGAAACGTTTTGCAATTTTTTTGTTATAACTATATCTCAAGAACTAATGGACGAAATTCCATCAAATTTCAGATTTTGTTAGGTCTTGACATAAATAGATGCTTATTAGGTTTTAGTATAAATTACCCAACATGAGGCACTATTAAGCTCTTTTTCTCAGAATATTAATTAAAGTTTGCGTTTTAGGCTTTTCGGATACCAGAATCTCATTAGGCTAGATCAAATATTCGAAGAAATTCGATAGTGGGTAACTTTGGGGTCACCACGTTTTTTTTTTTTTTTTTTTTTTTTTTTTTTTTTTTTTTTTTTTTTTTTTTTTAATATTAAAATGTACTTGTGAGATAGAAGAAAGTTTTGGGATTCACACATTCAACTAGTTTTTAAAGTTTTCATTCATTTTATACAATTGTTGTAACATTTACTTCCGAGATTTCAGAAAATTTATTTTAACCCTCATTGAATTTGTTTCTTTCATGTAAAATGTTTTAACATGCAAAATTTAAATCTCTAATGGATTCTTGAAGTAAGGTGTTATAAAGTTTATTTTTTCTTACTGTCTTTCGATGTAATTTGCCGTTTTATTGAATTTATCCTTTTTCGTGACTTTTTTGTGAAAATTTTCGTTTTTTGTTATTTTCAAAAATTTGTCAGTTTTTTTTTTTTTTTTTTTTTTTCAAAATTTATTTTTTTTGAGATCTTTTGATGAAATTGTGCCTTTTTTTGTCTTTTGACAAAATGTGTTGTTTTCTCACAATCTGTTTACCAATATTTGCATTTTTTGAAGTACCTAGACAAATTTAAAGTATTTTCATGATCTTTTGACGAAATTCGCGTCTTTTATGATACCAGGAAAAATTTATTTGTTTTCTCAAGGATTTTCGGTGAAATTTGTCATTTTTTCTTACTGTCTTTCGATGTAATTTGCCGTTTTATTGAATTTATCCTTTTTTCGTGACTTTTTTTGTGGAATTTTTCGTTTTTTGTTATTTTCAGGAATTTGTCATTTTTTCAGTTTTTTTTTTTTTTTTTTTGAGATCTTTTGATGAAATGTGCCTTTTTTTATCTTTTGACAAAATGTGTTGTTTTCTCACAATCTGTTTACCAATATTTGCATTTTTTGAAGTACCTAGACAAATTTAAAGTATTTTCGCGATCTTTTGACGAAATTCACGTCTTTTATGATACCAGGAAAACAAATTTCTCAGGAATTTACGGTGAAATTTGTCGTTTTTTCTTGCTATCTTTCGATGTAATTTGCTGTTTTATCGAATTTATCCTTTTTTCGTGTTTTTTTTTTTTTTTTTTTTTTTTTTTTTTTGCAAAATTGTCGTTTTTTGTTATTTTTTGAGAAATTTGTCTTTTTTCGCTATTTTTAGCTAAATTTATTTTTTTTGCGATTACCTAGACAAATTTTATGTGCTTTTTGAGATCTTTGGACGAAATTCGCTCCTTTTTTGATACCAGGACAAAATTTGTCATCTTGAGATCTTTCGGTAAAGTTTATCGTTTTTCTCGAGATCTTTCGATGTAATTTGCCGTTTTTTTGAAGATCTTTTTGAAAAATTTGTTGTTTTTTACAAAGTTTATCTTTTTTGTGATTATTTGATGAAATTTGCTTTTTTTTCAATCCTTTGACGAAATTTGTTGCTTACTTGCAATCATTTGTTAAAATTTGTTGTTTTCTCACAATATGTTTACAAATTTGACTTTTTTTAGGGATTTTTTTGTCAAAATTTGCCTTTTTTTCGAAATTTTTTCATGAAAATTGCCATTTTTTAGACGTTTTGGCAAAATTTTGATTTTTTGCAATACTTTCGCAAAATTTATTTTATTTGGGATACCTAGACAATTTTTTTTTGCAGTTTTTTGAAAAATATTTTAGAGATCTTTTGATGAAATTTTTTGTTTTTAGCAATCCGTTGACGAAATTTGTTGGTTTTTTTTCACATCTATTTACAAAATTTCCGGGTGATTTTTTTTGGGGGGGGGATATTTTGACGAAATTTGCTATTTTTTGTGATTAGTTGCCAAACATTGCATTTTTTCTGGTACCTAGACAAATTTTTGTACATAGAAAACGATTTCTAGCATTTTTTTTTAAAACTTTAACAGTTGAAAAATAATCTTCAAACATTTTCAAGAGTCTGTGACGTGTGTCGCAGCGTTGCACCGATTCTGTGCCCGGGATCATGTCATGTTGGTGTTACGTTGATAAATGGAAAAGCATATTGAAATTTTTTAATAAATATTATATTAATCTTTAAAAAAAATTATAGCGGCAAAATACTTTTTTTTCTTTGGTTCTTTCATATTGTTGCCATCAAGTTTTAATGGGTTTCACCTAGCCAGAATAAATATTATCATTATTTTTTTTAATATGTGAAATGTACATATATTTTTGATTTATGAAAAGGTAATAGAAAAGTTAGTTGAAAATGCAAATGTTTATTTGTTGAATAGGGTAGGTAATGTAAAAACAAATTAACCACTGAGAGATCATTGTTATAGTTGTTGGTAAATGGCAAACTATAAAATCAGTCTTATTTTGCTGCGAAGTAAGTGAAGTATGTATATTTTGTATGAAATGAGTAATGACAGTAATTTATGATTTATTCATGTCATGTACAATTTATTGGTGTTGTATTTGTAAATGGAAAATTATCAAATGAGAGAGATTCTAATTCTATGACAGCATGTTTGAATGTAACTCGGCCAATTGCGGGTCATTTGCCTGGATGTAAAATGCACGTTTTTCTTTTATTCATTGAAATTTTTGCTGAAGATTAGTCGTTAAAAAATCTTTTAATAGCCGGAAAATACCTTTTTCTTTCTTTGGTGCCGTCAAGTTTTGACGGGTTCCATCTAGTATATATAGAAACAGTATGCTGATGCTCTGACAAATAAAACTTTACAAATTACATTCTGAAAATCCCCCCCCCCCCAACAAAGAAAAAAAAAACTTAGAGGTTTTATGATACTTTAAAATTTGTGAAATTTTGAAGCGTAACAGTATTAAAAAAGTCATCTGTTCATCAGTACTTGAAGAATTAGCTTGGTAATTTTTGATGGCAGAATTTAACATTTCTTTATATTTAAATTCAGCAGTATTTGTGACTATAAAGAATTCTGAAAATGTTACCTTTTTTTATCTCATAAAAAAATAGTTCAAATCTTTCAAAATTTGCGAGCAGAAAACATTTTTTTTGTCTTATAAACCTCTCTGTATACGTGCGAAGTTTTTATTTTTCTGCTCTTTCCAAAAATCTATATGAAATTCTGTTCAAAAATCTAATTTAGTTTTGAGAGGACTTTCATAGTTTTGTGAATTACTAAATTGTCACTAAAATAAATGTTTCAACACTCGCTCATCCTATTTGCACATAGGAAGCTAGCATGGTATTTAATGTTGCACTAGATATACCAGCAAATGTTTCATCATCCTGTTTTTCCCTTAGCATAAATTGAAGTTTTTAACTACAGTTTAATAAGAAACATAGTACCTATAATGAGGATAGGTGCTAATTTACCTTTTAGCGGAAAACAGAGAGAAAAAAAATATGACCCCCCCTCTCCTCTCCCTTTTATTCAATTTTCGGGTGGGTGTGAACAGCTCCTCAGTGTGACGTCACAAACAACTCAACCCCGCATTTCCATGGCAACTGAGTCAATACAAACCGAGAGAGTTTAGAGTGTGCTAGAGATGCACTATATACCATCAAAAAGGTTTTCAATATGAAATCAGATATCATTCAAAGGCTGAATTCATTGAACTGGGTGAAGTTCTAAAAGCGATCCGCAAGTGTTTGGGCCGAATTGTAACTTATTTAAATCAGTTTCAGGGTTGAATTTTTAGATTCACGATAAAACAACTCTATCTTTTCTGACCTCTGTGGTTTCTTTTGACCCAATTTCTGGAGTTGTGAGGTCACCACTGATGAACTCTTTCGAATACGTCATCTGCTGGATAAAAGATGTAACTTTTCACTTCAGGAGAGTGCCGTGCACAGCGCCCTCTTAAAGGTCTTACTTCAGTCAAATGAAAAGTCCAGTTTCCTAATGCTAATCGTATGGAAAAATTATAAAATATCTCAATATTTTTGAATTATTTTTCTTCATTGGATAACTGAGATTGATCTGAATGAAGGCCGTTTTTAATTTTTTCGATTTTGGTTGCAGATATTTTTTATAAGGGTGCTGTCGCTTTCCGTTCCGAAAATAAAAGCGCCCTCATAAAAAATATTTGTAAACGAAATTTTTAAAAAAAGTAAAAAACAGCCTGCATATAGATCTATCTCAGCTATGCAATGTAGAAAAAACATTTAAAAATATTGAAATGCAACCGAAATATTTTTATAAATTTCTTCCTTGGGATTAGTATTAGCGAACGGGTCTTTTCATTTGACTGAAGTAGCCTCTTAAGACATAGAAGTAAGGGAAGCCCGACATCACACAGGGGTTACCCCTATTACTAAACCATTTTTTTAAAATATGAAATTCATTTTTTGTATGCTTAAGTAATTTAAAATTTTATAATAAAAACTTCAAGTAAATATAACACTATTAATATTAAATTAAAACTAACTACCTATATCCATATGAAAGACTATTTTGTTACGTACATATTATATATCTAACCAATTAAATTTGCCATTAACCAATGTAGAACTACAGTTGACAATATTTGGATTTCAAAATACGTTTTATGATTTACCAATTGCAATATGGACCAGTTTCAACTGACGTCACACCCTAGCAACCAGACGTGCTTTTTGTTTGTCCCCCCCCCACACACACACACACGCAAATTTGGCCGATTGTGATTGGTTCAAAATACAGGCTATAAATTGTCGATTATGATCGGTTGAATAAAACTTGAGGGATAGATGATCACATGATTGAAACTGATCTGTAGTAAGAAAAAAAGTTTCTTCAGGAAAAAAAGGCAGGAAGTTGCAGGGAAAAAAAATTCTTCATTTTTTTAAAATCCTGATGGATTTTTTTATTTCTAAAAATTACTTTTGAAAAGTATTTGGGGATCCTTTTGTGTTTCAGTGGGTAAGTGCAGGCCTCTTTGGTAAACAGGCCCTGGCTGTGCAAGCGCATTATTTCACATGTATCTTAACTAATTTGTTCAGAATGAATATTCTTTTGCACAATTTCAGATTTCCTGTGACATTTGTGTTCTGTTTTATATGACAAATTAATATTTATCTTAAGTTGAATATCTAAAACTTTCAAATGCATTTGCAATAAAGAAATTTCTGAATAAAACATTAGCATTAGTTAAAAGGACAATTTTCCTGTACCAAAGGCTGCGAGCAGCGCCTCTATAGGCCATTTTAATTTCCAGTTGTCGTTGTTCAGTCTGTCCGTCTGCATGAAACAGCTCATAAACTACCCGGCTGAATCATTTGAAATTTAAAATGTAAAATTATTGTATAATTTTGTCAAGTCATTTGAAATTTCAAGAAAATCGGATGTATAGTCCCATTACAGAGACAATCAAAAGTTAAATTTAAAAAAAAATACATGACGAACAACAGGAAAAAAATTTTCAAGTGCATTTTAATGATGTTACACTCATTCGAACATAGTAACTCTTTTGTTATAATTTATTTGGACATCTTTAATCGGCGAAAATTCTGCCATTAGATAAGGAAAAGAAAATTACTTTAAAATACTGGTGTCCAGATAATTTCAAGAAACTGTGAAATAAAGAATATGTGACGGCACTACGACGCAGATCAACTTTTTAAAGTATAGAGATATAGTCATTGTTTAGTTGATAACACTGTATACTGCTTTTTCTTTAAATTATTATTATTCTTTTTGACTAATTCATGTCTTTTTTGATGAACTGACATAAACCAAGAGTATTGTATATGTTTTTCTAAAAAATAACACTTAAAAGGTTTTTTTTTTTGGGGGGGGAGAGGTCATTATGTTGTTCATAAAAATAATTACAATCAATCATCTGAAAATTTGTTAAAATATGTTTATTTTTTCTGCAGAAACACTTTTTCAACAGGTTCATTATCTCACAACATAGCCATTTTGAAAAAAAAGGACAAATGTTAAACAACCTACGCATTTTAACATTTGCATAAAACACCATTCGCTTTGAAAAACCTGCAAAGAGAAAACAGCTTAAAAAAATGTATAATACATTACATGCAGATATTGACGATTCAAGCGCTCGAATACGCCATCTGGTGGAGAAAAGATGTAGCTTCTTAGCTTCTCCATTCAGGATAACGCCGTGTAAACTCATTACATTACATGCGTTTTAAATTTGTTCAGAATAATTATTCTTTTGCACAATTTCAGATTTCCTGTGACATTTGTTTTCTGTCTTATATGACGAAGTAAATATTATGCGAATTTGAATATCTAAAACTTTTAAATACATTTATAATAAAGAATTGTTTCAATGGGAGTTTAACATTAGTTAAAGGGAAATTAAAGGGACAGTTATCCTGTATCGAAGGCTGCGAGCAGCGCCTCTATAGACCGTTTTAGTTCCCAATAATTAAAAACACATGGGAAAAAATATCGCATTTGGAGAGGAAGAAGAAATGAACAAGTTACAATTCCTTAGTGAAAATTCGAGTTTCAGATGAAGAATGCATAAAAACCTACAACCCTTCTCTTTTCATCACGGTATTGATACGGTTATTCATCACAATTTTGTAATAAGGAGTTTTAAAAAAATGTTTAACTGTTCAATAACTTAAAAACTATTTTAACCTACATTCCCAATTACCATTGACCTGAAATGATGCTTAAATGACCTACTTATCCAATTTCCTCGAACAATCCGGTCTTTTTATATTCCAACATGATAAGATACAAAATTTAGCCAAAAACATTAGAGTTAATTTATAGTTGAAATTTGCGTACACGGACATAAATATTTGCTCATATAATAACATAACTGCAGGAAAGACGGGGCATAGCTCAGTCAAAATTAGCTTTAACTTCAAACTTGATAAAATAGCACATTTTTGTCGGAATATCAGTTATATATTGATGCCAATTCAGTGGTATTTTATTTGACGCCAAGCATGCATTTTGGGATTGGTAATCTTGAAATTCGATTTTTCAGCTAAATCTGGTGAAATGTTGCCAGCTTTGAGATTTCATTTACTTCCAACTTTGCAACAACTTAATAACTATTTGTAACTTCATTCCCATAGACTCATATAAAACACTGGAAGAGATGGGACACCTCAGAGCCATCCTTATGAAGGGCGGTTTAAACCGATGAACGGCGCAAGGATTTTGTGAGGCCCTTTCCTTTCAGGGCGTATTTCGATTCAAACTGCTTATTTTCTGATTTATTTTTAAATTCATATTTGCTCTCATATGCATCAAACTGGCAAATTGTTTTATTTAGAAAGTACACAAGGTGCTGTGACTGTCAATTCTTTGATAAATGCAGAAAATATAGCAAAAAAAAAGCAATCAAAAATAGCATTTTGAACAGATTTTTCCGAAGTGGAAGATTTAGGAGCGAAAAACACTAATACTGAGAAGAAAATTGTTCATAAATGAAATTCTAATGAATGGAGCGTAAAATGACATCACACGGCACCTAATACGTCTCTTCAAAATCCCCCTCAACAAGTTTCATATTTCTACTTTTAAAAATGTGTCTGAAATTGTATCGGAAAATTTCGAGCTGTTAAATGTGGAAAAGCGTTTTTTCAAATACGTCCTTCAGACACTTAACATAGTCTTATCCACTATACTCTCAATAAAAAGGAATTGTTTTCATTTGTATACTATGACTCGTGGAACCAGGGCTCGATTCCCTAACTATTATAAAGCAGTAGCATTTGTTTGTGTATTTGTAGGGGTAATTTCTGGATCTACTCAATCAATTTCAAAAATAATGATGACCAATTGATGATGAAAGTACCTCTTCTAACATAGGCAGGGATGTAGTGGATGGTGTACGGGGGTATACACCGAGGTTATATTTTACGCTAAGACACTGTCTTTTCTTAATTAAAATCATAAACTTATATTAAAGATTTTCTATTATACCATCTTCTTTTTATTAAAAAAATATTTTGTGTCCAGGTGCGAGATCTTTCCATGAGCGAGGCCCTGTGCGGCCGCACCTGTCGCACACCCCTAAGGACGGCTCTGTCTGCAATAATGCTTGTGTATTTTTTATTTACGACTCTTGCATCAGATGAAACAATCATTGCATCACACTTGTTCCTACAAATCTTTTCACTGGCAAGCACAAATGAGTTTTTGACTTAAGAAATCTATTTTACAACTAGCTGCCAATGATGACCAGTTTTGTCGTCCTTAAATACAATGCTAAGCATTTTATAAAGTTATTTTTATTCATAATTTAATTTATTTGACCAATCTTTTGCCAAATCGGAAGATTCTGGTTGAGAAATCAAGAATTCATTACATTTATCTTAGTTGGGCTCAGGGGATAAATCGCAAAAAAATATTCAAGCTGCATTTTTTTATCTTTTTTTTTTTTTTTTTTTTCTTGGCATTTCATTAATTTCATTTAAAATAGAAAGTACTATCTGATTATCCTGTGTACCAATTTCGCCGAATTATACAAACTTACATAATTTTATTATAAATACTGAAAGAACACAGCAATTAGTAAAACATTATTAAAAATACTAATTAAAAATCTGATTAAAGTCACTTACTAATATTATAAACAGGTGTATTGCGTTTAATGTCAAGTGAATGTGAGATTTAGAATCATCGATTATTGACATTTAATCTAATAGTTGTTGGTAATATAATAAATAGTTGTTTTTTGGTTGACAAGATAATCAAGTAAACCAAAATTAATCCTTCCATTTATTCATTTTATTTAAAATACACAAAATTCATTTAAAATTGAAACATTCAAAATTCATGACAATTACTGATTTCTTTTTTAAAAAAGGGATAAAAATAAACAGATTGTAATTTAACAAATTACAATGATTATTTGAAAAATGATATTTTCAAAGACGTCAATTTTAAAGACTTATAACTAAATTCTATAATTTAAAATAATAATAATAAACATCATTCTTATGATGATCATAACGTGGTTTACGAAATAACAAAGTCATACATTACGTACTTCGTGCATTAAACATTAATATTCCTAGACCCATGATTTAAAAAAAAAACCGGTAGTTTCTAGATAGACACCTTTAGCTGTTTAAAATGTGCATTTTTTGGGGGGGATGGAGTTAATCACACTGACTTCTGAACACCGCTTATTACCAATGACATGGATTAAACATTCATATTTCTGAACCCGTTATCACGAACAAATTTTAAATGAAATTTCACGTTTACAATTTTCAGAGCTGCAAATTTTTGAACTTCTAAACATCACACATTTAAAATTTTTACACCTTTGCGTAGAGAAAAATATGCGCTTTTTAATGAAATTTGTTCTAAATCTTTATCACAATTTGTTTTCATATTATAAATTTCTTTTAAGTTTTTATTACTCTTTTTTTGTCATCGTGGCAACAGAAGTATTCCAATTTTGGACATTAAACTTGGACCCATCAGAAAACGAATAAAATGAAAAAAGAACTATTCTATTTTTGGTCATTAAACGTGAGCCAATCAGAAAGAAAATAAAATAAAACAAGTTGCGAATTCAGCCAATAAAAAGATTCAGATATACTTCAGATTTCCCAATTCTCTACCGAGGACAACAACTACTTTTCCAAATAGTTAAAGAAAAGGAAAATAATAAAAATTACCTTAAGCTATGACATTTAACTTCAAAAATTATGAATCATTTTAATTTACCACACAAAAAAATAAAAAAAAATTAAAAGGCGAGTTAAAAAATTGGCAAGATTTTTACCCGGCTACCAGAAAAATACCATGAATTCTCTGCGACCAGGGCACCTTTTATTGCACTTTTATTTGAAATAAAATTTTTTGATTGGAAATGACAATGCATAAAAAATACATAACAATACGTTACAATACATAAAAAATGCAATTGTTTATGGCAATTAATTGATTTGCACTGTCATAACATACATGAAATGATAATGATGGAACAATAGTTGGCAATTTATCACTTGGGCTAAGTACCAAAATAGCAACCTGGCAAACATAACCCGAAGTGGTCAGCCCAGAACATTCGATAACAGTCATGTGACTATTATTATAGAGATTGATGACAGTTACATAACTTAGACTAATATTATTGAGATATCAAAAGTAAATAACTATGCCGATTTTTAAAGAAAATTTTCAGTCTCATTCTTTATTGCTACCTTAATTGCTGTTAATGTATCATAAACTCAACATTACGTCTTTTACGAATGAACAGTTAAGGCAACACACTAGTCACAGAAAAAGAACCGGTTTAAACCGGTTTTGAAAGTTAAAGTATTATTTTTTAAATCTGAAAGCAAAACTGAAAAAGTAAAAACTACGCCATTGTGGATCGGCCTCAGCTGTCTTGTGCAAAAAAATCATATAAAAATTTGGACGAAATATTTGAAAAAACGCTCCCATAGACTTTACATTATCATGTGGGTATTTTTCTGTGCCTAGTGTTGCGCCTTAAGCGTAAAAGCCATATCCTTTTTGCAAAAACCTATTTTCTGAAAATGTTGGTGTAAGGGAGAGATGGGACATATCCCTCCCAAATGATAGATCTATCCCTACAATTATGTTTAATGGCATACAATTTTTGGTATATTTTATTTATAACACTATCTTGTTTTAAAATTGTAACAAATAAAACTTATTATTTCACAAGTTAAAAAGAATTTCAACTATTTTTAAAAACAAATATGCAATGAAAAATTAAAGCAATGCAAAATTTTCTTTTGCTACTGATGCATTATATATCAATATTAACCAATAGTATTAAAAGTATTCAAATGTATTTCTATAATACTGGTTTCTTTAGGTTTTAAATAAAATATTCCCGTTTTGAAATAGTTATTAAATTCAAACTGCAGACTTTTATTTTTACAATATTAATGAGAATTTTTCATGAATGAATTTTTTATAATATTAATGAGAAGAAATGAAAAAGGAAATTTCATCCTACCACGGAAACTGGCTATTATTTTATCATTGGTGAAGCAGATATAATTGCAAATTTATTGCCACCAAAATTAATTGAAAGTATTAATCAGACACAAGCATATTTTCATTAGGTTTGAATTTTACAAAATATAATGCAGCATAAAATAAATGTTGTTATTTACAATATGAAATAGGAATGTGAATAATACCAGTGGTATAGTCGTAAACTAAACAGAATGTATAGGACAATACTGAGACAAACTGCATGTTAATACAGGGTGATTCAGCTCATCGGTGACAAACTTTAAGGATCGATAGAGCACACCTAGACGAACATTTTTGAATAGGGAATATAGGGTCCCTGACGCGATGGTAAGGCGCTAGGCGCTTTCGAAAATTTGGGTACCGAAATTCGAAACGTCATAAAAACTAGGGAAATGGTTAGATTTTCTTGCTTGTTGCGTTGAAATGATTCTGTTTGTTTAGACTTTCTTCAGTACCAATTTGATAAGCGTATCTCTTAAAACATGGATAGGGGGCGCTGCAGACTTTGGAGAGCTAGACAACAACTTTAAGCCCGTTATTTTGATAATTTAACACATGCTCGCCAAAGTTTATACTCTAACTTAAAGTTTGAACCCAAAAGTAGAGCCCTGCAAAAAGCGTAAGAGCCGGAATAAAATGTCAAAGTACAGGGTGGTCGAAACTCGAAGGCTCCTAAGAGATAAACAAACAGATTTCTTGACTTATGGCATGCATTTTCATGATTCTGTTTGCTGGGGCTCTCTGAAACTCAGTTGAACGGTACAAAAAGAAACATCGATAGGGGGCGCTTTGGGCAAAAAACATTATTCGTTGACATTTCGGACGCTAACTGGAAACGGGGCGCTACGATCAGTTAGAAACAAAACAAGAGAGTAATTTACTTATCATAAGAAGCTATTAAAACTGCAGTTTGTTTTTTTTTTTTAACAAACATAGCTGGTTTCAATCATGCACAATGCGCGCAATAAAATTTACATAAGGTGCTTTTTGCTGATTGATGCAAAAGATATCGTACCATATCGATATGCAAAAGATACGTAATGCGTAGACGACAACGCGAGATGACGTATTTGTATGCGCAGACACGTCTTTTGAACGTGCGGTACCTACTTAAGCTTCGGGTTACTTGTCTGCAGATCGGTAGTAGGATGGAACGGTACACAAACTCTGAATTGGCTGACATGCATTTGGCGTATGGCGCTGCTGGTTGTAATGGACGAGCCGCTCAGCGGTTGTACGCCGAGCGTTACCCCAACAGGCAAATCCCCTGCCATGCCTTCTTCGCTCGAGTACACCAGAGGTTGTCCACAACGGGATCTTTCGACGGAGGCAGGCCTGAACGGGAGCGATCAGTGAGCACCCCCGACAACGAAGAGGCTGTGCTTAACCTGGTTGAGGACAACCCAGGTCTTAGCACGAGAGATATCGCCAGACATGTTGGCATTTCGCAAGCAACTGCGTGGCGCATCTTACGTTCCCGGAATCTGCACCCCTACCACATCCAGCGGGTGCAGTTGCTCAGAGAGCAGGATTTTGGCCCTCGAGTGGAATTCTCAAGATGGTACTTGGCGATGAGATCCAGGGATCCCCGTTTTGTAAACAGCATTTTGTTTACGGACGAGTCCACCTTCAGCCGGGAGGGAATGTGGAACGCCCACAACAGTCATGTGTGGTGTGATGAAAATCCACATGAAACCAGAAGCCGAGCAGCCCAGGAGCGTTTCTCAGTAAATGTGTGGGCCGGCATTCTGGGGGATTGCCTCATTGGCCCTTATTTGTTACCTGAACGGCTGACAGGTGGAAATTACCTGATTTTCCTGGATCAAGTGCGGCCGCAGCTTCTGGAGGAGGCGCACGTACCCGAAGGTTCGCGTCGCCAGATGTGGTTCCAGCACGATGGAGCTCCGGCCCATTACACGAACGACGTGCGTCTCCATCTAAACGCAAGGTATGGCCAGCGGTGGATCGGGCGTGGGGGTCCAGTTCACTGGCCTGCCCGATCATCAGACCTCACCTGCTTGGATTTCTTCCTTTGGGGTTACCTGAAGGCCGAGGTATACCATACACCTGTCAGCAGTGCTGAAGAACTTGTGGCGCGCATTGTGGCAGCTGCAGGGCAGATCAGAGATACTCCTGGCATTGTTGGAAACACACACTCCTCAATGCGACGGAGGTGCGAAGCCTGCATCATGGCCCAAGGTCGAAATTTCGAGCATCTTCTGTAGTGTTATTTTTTGTAAATAAATTTCCAGTATCATTGATGTTTTTGGTCTAAATTTATTCAGAAGTGTTGAGCAGAGGTAGAAAATGTGTTTTCATTATTACTAAGTGATCGTAGCGCCCCGTTTCCAGTTAGCGTCCGAAATGTCAACGAATTATGTTTTTTGCCCAAAGCGCCCCCTATCGATGTTTCTTTTTGTACCGTTCAACTGAGTTTCAGAGAGCCCCAGCAAACAGAATCATGAAAATGCATGCCATAAGTCAAGAAATCTGTTTGTTTATCTCTTAGGAGCCTTCGAGTTTCGACCACCCTGTACTTTGACATTTTATTCCGGCTCTTACGCTTTTTGCAGGGCTCTACTTTTGGGTTCAAACTTTAAGTTAGAGTATAAACTTTGGCGAGCATGTGTTAAATTATCAAAATAACGGGCTTAAAGTTGTTGTCTAGCTCTCCAAAGTCTGCAGCGCCCCCTATCCATGTTTTAAGAGATACGCTTATCAAATTGGTACTGAAGAAAGTCTAAACAAACAGAATCATTTCGACGCAACAAGCAAGAAAATCTAACCATTTCCCTAGTTTTTATGACGTTTCGAATTTCGGCACCCAAATTTTCGAAAGCGCCTAGCGCCTTACCATCGCATCAGGGACATTACATTCCCTATTCAAAAATGTTCGCCTAGGTGTGCTCTATCGATCCTTAAAGTTTGTCACCGACGAGCTGAATCACCCTGTATATGTTCCCGCATTGGTAAACACCAGTACCAGAAATCTCATTGATTATAAAGTTATGCTTTCATAATAAGTAAACATATTTTTAACTATCTTTGTAGTTTGTACATTGTTTTAATTACTATTCACTTACACACATTGAGATTACCGATTATTATTTGCGTTGATAATGTATCTTCCTTACGAACATTTGCGTTTTTTGTAGGATAGGTTCGCCAAGCATATAGAGATTGTGTATAAATTGCGATACTGATTACAATTTTATCTTGAATGGGTCGCAATTTCTTTTTTTTCTTACTGAAAAATGGGTTGCGATAATTTTTTTTCACTGAAAGATGGATTGCGTACCAAGATAGTTTGGGAACCGCTGTCCCAGAGTATATATACTGTAGCTTTTTTCAGAAACACTGGGTATACGGTGTTCCTTAAATAAAATTCAGAAGATATATGGCGTATGTACCTCCATATCCCCTCCACTACAATCCTGAATAACAGACTGCCTTTGTCATCTTGTCACCTAGTTTTAGAAACATAAAATTAAATTTTCATTGTTAAAAGATGTCTTATAGCTTCTTCAAGGGGGGAGGGATGGGACATTTTTGTTCTTAATTTATTTGGTTATTGAATCAAATTTTTAAATTATTTTCATCAAATTTATATTTTTTATGCATTAAAATGTTTCAAGATGTTATTAATAAAAATTTCCATTTTGTACTAACGAAACACAATTTGTAAAAAAAAATGTTTTTGTTAATTAACGTAACTGTCTCATCCCTCCATACTCTGCCCTAGATGATAATGAGATAGGTTTCATCTAAACCCTTGGGTAAAATTTAAAGAAGAAAATTTAACAAATAAGTAAGATTTTTTTTTTTTTTTTTTTGCACACAAAAAATAAGCACACTTCTCTTCTATTTTTAAAAAGTGTTGCTTCAATAAAGCCTTTTTCTGTCACATAAGATATTGAGTAACAATTTATCCTTTTCAGTCTGATTAATTTTTGACTTAAGGAGAAATTACTTTACAGTGAAATAAAAAGTTAATGTAACTATCAAAAAGTTATCGGTACCACTTAATTATTCCATTGACCTATTTCGTCAAACTATTGGCTAAATTATATAAATCAATGTAATTTTTTTTAAATAATTAAAAAACAAATAAATTACTATAACATTAATAAAAATACAGATGAAAAGTTGAATTAAAACTCCATTCATGACAAATCAAACACATGTATCTCGTTTAATGTTAAGTGAAAATGAAATTTACGATCATCCATTATTGGTCTTTAATCTTATTTCAATTTTTATATTTATGTTTACAGAAATTACACAAATACATTAACAATTATTCATTTATTATCATAAAGGACACTTAGCCATGGAAGAAGTGTGATTTTTGCAATTTATTACTCAATGCTAAAACATGAAAAATGATATTATTAAATGCAACGACATATACAGTGTTAATATTCCATTTTAAAAATAAAAATATTGGAGATTTTTATGAATTGTCAATTTTGTATGAGACAAATGCTTCCTTAAGCATTTATTATCAGATAATCCTTTGGAAAACATATTGCACAAACAAAAGATTTTTTTTTTTCAGTATAAATCAAGAGGTGTCTTTCTAGTTGACAGTGTCTAGAAAATCCTCAGGGACACATTTTAAGAACACAACAATTTTATGCTGTATGTGTTATAAGGTGTCTTCTTAAATTAATATTCTGAGTAAATCTTTTAGAGCATACTTCACAAACAAAGGGTTTTTCATCTGTGTGTATGAACCGATGCCTTCTTAGCTTAGCATTATCAGAAAATCCTTTGGAACATATTTCACAAACAAAAGGTTTTTCACCTGTATGCGTCAAGAGATGGGTTCTTAGATTACCAATCTGAGAAAATCCTTTAGAACATATTTCACAAATAAAAGGTTTTTCACCTGTATGTGTCAAAAAATGTCTTCTTAGAATACTCTTATCACTAAATCTTTTGGAACATACTTCACAAACGAAAGGTTTTTCATCTGTATGTGTCAAGAGATGTCTTCTTAGACAACTATTGTAAGAAAATGTTTTTGAACATACTTCACAAATGAAAGATTTCTCTCCTGTATGTGTCACGAGATGTTTTCTAAGATAACTATTCTGAGAAAATCCTTTGGAACATATTTCACAAGCGAAAGATTTTTCACCCGTATGTGTCAAGAGATGTTTTCTTAGATAAATATTGCAGGAAAATGTTTTGGAACATACTTCACAAATGAAAGATTTCTCTCTTGTATTAGTGGAGGAATGGTTATTTTTATCCCCATTTTTAGGAACAAAGTGCTGTTCACTGGAGCAGGAATTTTCCTCTGTAACTGATGACATTTTCTTATGTGAATAAGCTTAACTTCGCACCATGACAGAAACTTCTTTGAAGCATCACAATGAAGAAATTGTCGCACTTTTCATCCAAGGATACTTTTTTAACTTTAGCAAAAATAGTATTATCTACCATGAAATCTAGAAACAGAATGAAAAATAATAAACAAAACATTTTAAAATCAATTGCAATTGCAATAAGCTTTAACTCTGAATTAAGTACTAGCATATTTAACAAGCTTTTTTTCCTTAAATAGTCAAAAATTTATGCATGAAATTATCAAATTAAACATTTGTTGGTTTCATTTAACTCAAGATTTTTTTTTCATACATGCAGCTACATAAGTGTTGCTGTGCATGCCATACAGTAAACTCTGCCATATCTGGACTGATAAAAACTGAGAATTTATTTTATTGGACACTAGTAAATTTATTTTTTGCTATCTTTACAAGAAGAAAGTATTGGATTCATTGGATTTTAGGATTCCGGTTTTCGACGGATTTACACATTTTAGAGACCTGAGATTTCAAAAAACATGTTTTTACAAAATGTCTATGTGTGAGTTTGTGGTTGTCTGTCTGTATGTAACACATATTTTGTGAGTGTTCTATCTCAAGAACTAATGCACGAAGTTTAATAAAAATTTATATTCAGGCATTTCCTGATACAGATTGATGCTGAGTAGTTTTATAACTTCTGTAATCCGGACATTGTAAGTTTATTAGTTTTTGTTTTGAATTAGAGATAATAGATGGTGCCATAGCTCATATATAAACGAATTTCAGAAAATGGCTATGAAAATGAAAAGATTACGTAATAACACAACTTTTTTTTTTCAATTTTAAAACTGTAAGAATTTTCTAAATTACATGTGTAATAATTATAAGTGTCTTTTTAGATAATAAGTTTTAAAAGTTCATGAATAATGGAAATTTCACTATTTTTTTTTCCAAAGATAATAAGGTGTTACAAAAATATCGCAAAATCGGATTTTTATTATTGTTATTTCTCTTAAGTATTTAACTTGTGATTGACTTTGATACTCATATTTGCTTATATATTTAATTTTTTATAACATTAACTTTAAATATCACAATTTCAAATATGGCACTGTAATTATAAGGTTGAATTTTAAATTATAATTGTAAGTGTTAAATTTCTCACTGTAATTTTTTGGGTTTAGAATTTAGTTTTTCATGACAAGCCAATTATTCTTGTGATGAACATTATTTATAAAGTATTCATAAATCAGAAATCACAATTTAAAAAAAAATCATACATTTGTTGTTTTTAAAATTTACAACAGATGGCGACACTGCATAAAATTGACATGTATATATTTTTAAACATTCATTTTTGAGCATTTTGAATTGATTATTTTCAATGTTTTCAATTGTCCAGTTCCTTACTTTTTTGTATTGCCATAATAAGAGATATTAGTATTATCATTAACCCCCTGACTGCCGAGCAAGAGGGCAAAATTGTAATTTTTTTTTCTCTGCAATTTATTTTAAATGCTAATAAAAGAGGAATTTTCTATCATGGTATAATTTTTTTTGCTATGCATACGCTTATAAGGCTTGAAAATATCAATCATAGCTTAATTTCTTAAACCTGGATTATATTTATAGAATTAAATTAATTTAAAAAAGGGTTCAACTGCATCGAAACCTGCAGCCTAGTGAATGGATATATCTGGTCGCGGCAGTAGGAAGGTTAAGAAAATTTACAAATTCGTGATCAAAAAATGATTCTTTAAAACAAATGATGAAAAAATTGAAAAATACTATAATAAAACATTTACATTTTTTTAATATAAACTTTTTATTTTATTAACAGTGAAAAACAAGCCATATTATGGAACACATGTAATTATTTTTTATTTAAATGCACAGTACATAATTTTTTTTTAATGCAATAACTTTAAAAAAGCATTTTTTTAGATAGCATATTAAGTTAATTATAAGATTTTATATTTATCTTTTCTTACTATACTGATTATAAAATTAAAATTCTGACTAGGAATAATAAAATGACTTATAATCCATTATACTCTATAATCCATGATATTCAATAATCAGCACAACCTTTAGCCCCAACTAGTGTAGATTATAGAACTTTGATTGTATATAATTCTTGATAATATTATTGAACTTATAGTTTTCCATGAAAGAAATATAACTTTATTTATGAACAAAAAAGATGAAAATTTGGTATGTGATAAGACTTGGCATGAAAAAAAATTATAATCTAAAAATTATAATACATCCCAACCTCCTGGAAGTATGACAAAACGTGGATTTTTATATTGAAATAATGAAAAATTGTTTTGTATGAGGGATTCTTTATTCTTAAATGATGAAATATTTATTTGATCATTTTTTCAGCTTTATTTCAGGTGTTATAAATCCATATCCCCCCCCCCCCCAATTTGTTGGAGAATTAATAATCTCACAAGTGCTATACTGTAAAATCTTTTAAAACAGAATCACAATAGGAAAAGAAAAACTATCAAAACAAAAAACCCTTAATGGGTTACAAGTTTGTGATGCAGCACTTTACCTTATGGCTAAAAGAGCTTGACATCTGGAAATTAAAAATATCAAAAAGTTAAGTGACGCTATATTATTAATTACTATACATCAAAATCCATTCATTGTTATTTTATCGCTTATATCTCTCATAAATTCAAATTAAAATTTGAATTATCATATCTTTTAAGGTATAACAAAACCTAAGTGAAGCCTTGATGTGGCTTAAAACAATTTGCTTTAAAATTCAATTTATTTATTTGGATAAATACATTACACATCTAAACAATATTTTTCATTTTCCAATACACACTATTATTTTCACCGAATCTATATAATCCACTGAAATGTATTTATTTGAATAAATTGATTTGTCTTTTGTGCCATGCTATCAAAAAAATAATGTAAAATGTATTTAAGAATTTTTTTGAGTGACATTATAGCCATTTGCATACATTTAACTTAGTTTGGATACAATGATGCAGTTATTAGAAACATTTTATTTATGTCTTGTGCTATGCCACAAGTTTGAGTTCTCATGGAGACATTTCTATCTTGTGTTGCACTTATAGCCTTACCAACATATGAGAGATGCCAAGCTGGGCATCATCATAGTACAGTCAAACATCCGCGCTCCCATAATCTGCAATTTTCTATAATCTGCATTATTTTACGAATGTAAATAGTGAAATAAACACTGTAAGAAATTTACAAATTTGTGATCCAAAAAGGATTTTTTAAAACAAATAATACAAAAAATAAAAAAAAAATCATAATAAAACATCTGCATTTTTTTCATTTAACTCTTTTATTTTATTAATAGTAAAGAATAAACTGTATTACAGAATATATTTAATTATTTTCATTTAAATACACATTTATATAAGTTTTTTTTTTATTTTATAAAAATAATATTTAAAAGGCATTTTTTGAGATAGCATATTAGATTAATTACTGGATTTCTTATTTATCTTTTCATATTAAACTGACTATAGAATTAAAATATTGTCTAGGAATAATGAAATGACCTATAATGCATAATATTCTATAATCCACAATATTCCATAATTCACACAACCTTTGGCCTCAGCTCGTGTGGATTATAGAACTTTGACTGTAAAAAATTTTTTCGTGTGTGTCAATATAACCATTTGCATACATTTAACTTAGTTTGGATACAATGACGCAATTATTAGAAACATTTTATTCATGTCTTTTGCTACGCCACAAGTTTGTGTTCTCATGTAGACATTTCCATCTTGTGTTACAGTTACAGCCTTACCAACATATGAGAGATGCCAAGCTGGGCATCATCATTGTACTTAAATGATAGAACACTTGGAGCATTATTCCACAGGTTCTGGGTTCCATCACCGGCTTGGTCATTTTTCACTCTGTTCGTTCCACGCTTAGGTAAGAATGTGACATTTCACTTAATATTCAATGTTATCAAGTTTTTCGGTACTACTCAGTTATCCTGTCGACCAATTTCGCCAAACTAATTGCCAAGTTATACATATTGACGTAATTTTTATTTTAAATAATAAAAAAAATTATTTTAAAATTTTTATTTTAATTAATAAAAATACAAATAAAAAGGTCAAAATAAAAATCACTTAATGGCGTTTTAAACACATGTATCATATTTAATGTCATTGAATGTGACAGTCACAATCATCCATTATTGGCATTTAATCTTAGAATTTGGTGATAGTATTTTGGTCGACGGGATAACAGAGTAGTACCAATTTTTTTTTTTTTTTTTTTTTTTTCAAAATATTTACTTGATTATAGAATATTTATTTTACAGTGATAAGATTTTATTCACTTGTTTTAAATAACAGAAAAAACAGTGAAATTCAAAACTTTACAAAGAAAAAATATTAAACCATCGTCTACTTAAAATAAATCAAAGCATAAACTTTAGAAAAAAAGACAACAAAAAGTAAAAATGAACTATTAAAATCCCCGATAAACTATATGGCATAATATTATTATTACATTAAATTTCTTGTTATTTATGCTAAACTATATTATATAGCTATAAAAAAAAAATAATAACAATTTAATCAGCATAAATGGCATCAAGCTTGGCACAATAGTACCTGACCTGGTATAGATAATATGAGTAATCACCAATTAAATAAAATTGTATTATTTAGTATATAGTACTGTAAAGTACTGAAAGTTAGCTCCATTTAGCACACAAGAAAGTCATATGATTTTTAAAAAAGGTACTTACGTATTAATGGCACTGCAGCAGAAGTTGTGCTAATGCGCCAATAAAGAGCAATCTTGTTGTTAACCTGCATACAAGAAAAAAAAGCACTAAAAGATGGCATCAAAAATCAATAAACAACGAGGCAACAAGGAATCCAAAAGATAACAGTTTGCGTCTGCGAACAACAAGATTGCTCTTTATTGGTGCATTAGCGTCTAATTTTCTGTGGTGGCGTTAATATGTAAGTACAAAAAATACCCCTTAAAATTGAGACTTTTATGAAAAGGATAAGCAAATTGGGAGGCTATTTTCAAGGGAAAGGCTTATCAATGACACTTTTCCAAATACGTAAACTGCACAAATATTAGGAACGAGGGAGGATGCTTATATTTGGAAGAAGATTACTTTCAGTACTTTACAATATTTTTTGATTCAGTGCTTTTTTATTTTCAATTGCAAAAAAAAAAAAAAAAAAAAAAAAAAACAGTTGACAGTAAAACTTTTTTTTAAAATCCTTAAATATTCTCTTTAATTTTAAAATATAATGTTTTAGATGTAAGAAAATTTTGCTCACAACAATAAAATTTTATTAGATAGAAAAGATTTCTTAGATAAGAACTCAAAGCATTGTTTTCATAGAGTGTTTTACTTACACTGTATGTTAGTTACTAATAGGATATTTTACTTCTAAAAGAAAATCTTCTTTATGAAATTGGAAGTATCTGTTTTAATTATTATATAAATTTAAACTTTTTAATACTATTAAGTTCTAAAGTAATAAACTATTGGCTAATATCTGGTTTACCCGTGTAAGGAATATTTTAAATGACTATAATAGATGTCAACAAAAATAAAAGTAGCGAAGAAACACATAATTTGGTGCGCGGAAAAAAGGTCAACGGAAAAAACGTCAACGGAAAAAAGGGCAACGGAAAAAACGTCAACGGAAAAAAAGGCAACGGAAAAAAGGGCAACAGGTAAAAGCTTATGGATAAAGACAGCAACTTTCATATCTTTAAGTAAACTTTGACCAAAAACATTCTTTAATTGACGAAAAAGGGGCAAACGTGAAAAAATAAATAAATAAAAAAACAAGTATATATATTTAAATAGGGTGGAAAAAAAGGCACAAAAAATTGTTGTCTTGATATTTAGAATATTCAGACGGATAACAGAAAAAGAGTCGAAATTTTAATGTTTAATACACGAAAACTAAATTTGGCAACATGCAGCATAAACCATTTAAAATAAAATTTAAAATATAACGAAATTTGTTATGGTGGTTCTATTAATAAAAATAATTACAAGGCAAGAAGGAGACAAGGTTGGAAGAAAATCATGGCAAACTCCGAACTATTTGGCCGACGGATGCGATTGGGTTCGAACCCAGCACTAGAGGTCTGCACGGGCCGGGCCGCGGCCCGAAGCCCGAGCACGGCCCGGCCCGCGGGCCGGGTTCGGGCCGATTTCCAATAATGGCATTCGGGCCGGGCCGGGCCGGGCCTAGTTATTAATCTTTCGGGCTCGGGCCTTAATTTTTTTGCTGGACGGGCCGGGCCTAACTTTTTTTTCCGTACGAAGCCGAGACTGATTCCATTCTTCCTAGTTTTCATGGACCAAAATAATCAGTTCTTATTGAATCTTCCTATATGAAAATCCTTTTCTCGAATTTTTATAAATCAGTAATATTTGGCTTTGTCCAAAAATGTTTGCAAAAAAGGAATATACTTTTAAGCCGTCATTATTCTACAATTAAACATTAGAATTTATTCCTTTTAAAGAATCGTAGATTACCAGGCGTTTTAAAATAGAATTAAACACACACATACACACACACACACACAAAAAAAAAAAAAAAAAAAAATATTATGAAGAAATTTTCTTTTAAACTGAAAACTGAAAGTTTCTTTTAAAATGTTCATCCATGCAAAATGAATACAACAATACGGGAGAAAAAAATATATTAAACATTTACATCTGTTAAGAAGGGAATGTATTTTTTTTTTTTTTCGCTCCAAAGCGATTTCGTCTTTGGAAATTTTACCATATACCGCTTTTTCGACTTTTTGTCTCCATACGGAATATGGATTAATAATACTAGTGATAACTGAAACATTTACATACAACAAAGATTCATTTAAAAGCGTAAATATCGCAGCCTACGGCACTTCTGCATAAATGGAGATTATAAACATAAAAAAAAGACTAATATAATTTTTTTTGGTCAGAACTCTTCCATAAGATTAAAGATCAATGTTCTGTGGAAATTCACTTGAGCCGGGCCGGGTTCGGGCCGAATTTTAAACTTTTTTTCCGGACCGGGCCGAGCTCGGGCCGAAATTTTAACTTTCGGGCCGGGCCGGGTCGGGCCAATATTTTTTTCGTACGGGCCGGGCCGGGCTCGGGCCGAAATTTCAACTTTCGGGCCGGGCCGGGTCGGGCCAATATTTCTTTCGTTCGGGCCGGGCCGGACCCGGGCCGAAATTTTAACTTTCGGGCCGGGCTCGGGCCTGGAAATTCCGGCCCGTGCAGACCTCTACCCAGCACCTCCCGTCCACCACCTTCGAGAGAACAACCTCTTAGCCACTGGTGGGGCGGATTTGACAAGGGGGGCGGTCTTATTTAGAAACCATAAAGTCGAATAATGTTTTCATTTCTCGATAATACTTGTAGAAAAAGAATAAGAAATGAATAAAAATTTATAATATTTAATAATTAATAATATTTAAATAATAATTAATTATTCATTAATAATTTTATATTTAATTTATATTTATATATTATTATATATTTTTATTATGTTATTATATTAATTATTATGTGTTACACTGTATATTATATATATTATAATATATAAATATAAAAAATTAAATATAAAATATTATAAATATTAATAATAGTAATGTAGTAATAATAATATAGCATATAATTATTAAATATAATAATTATTTTAAATATTAAAAAATATAAAATATATAAATATAATAAATTTATAAAATTATATAAATATAACAAAATATTAATCTATGATTCAATTATTATTATTATTAATATTATTACATTATATTTATATATGCTCATGTTTTTACCGGTCCTTTTTTTTCCAGGCACTTTTTTTTCGTTTACCGATTTGGAAATGGCAAGGATTGTTATTGTTGTTACTTCCGATTATCTGCCCGGGGTATATAGGTCCTTGTAGGAGAGCCCTCCGTCGAGGTCTTTCTAACTGTATTTACGCAAGATTACCCAAGGTTAAAAGAAAATCATGGAAAACTCCGAACGATTTGGCCGACGGATGCGATTGGGTTCGAACCCAGCACTCCCGTCTACCAGCTTCGAGAGCACAACCTCTTAGCCACTGGTGGGGTGGATTTGACAAGGGGGGGCTTATTTAGAAACCATAAAGTCGAATAATGTTTTCATTTTTCGATAAATGCAGGTGGCCTTCCAGAAAATGCTGTCCAAAATGGTGTTTTCTACAGAATTTTCGCACGCGAAAGCCTGATAAAGGTCATCGTGAGAAAGCACATCCTTATAACAAAATGCAATTCACTTGTCGAAAAATGAAATAATATGTTTATACATACAATTTTTTATTCAATTATTATTTTTATTATTATTATTATTATTACTATAATCAATAGAATCACCATAACAAATTTCCCTTTTTTTATTTAAATTTAAATGGTTTATGCTGCTGTATCCAAAATTGAGTTTTCTTGTGCCAAATCTCCACATTTCTACTCATTTTCTGTTATCCTCCTTAACATTCTAATAACATAATTAAATATCAAGAGAAAAAAAAATCCATTTTTTCCATTTTATTTAAAATGTATTTGTACCATTTTTTCTCTTTTTTTCATTGTCTGTTTTAAACTTTTTTCTCACTCCAAAGAATGTCCTTTGTCAAAGTTTGCATAAAGATATGAAAGTCGCTGTTTTTAAACGTAAGCTATTCATCAATCGAGTTGAAATAACCGATACACGTGTACTAACCGATACACTTATATGCTTACTTGAAACATAGAATCGGTATTCTATAACTTAAGATACCTCCCTTAATAACTAATGTATATCAACTTTCGATTTATTGAAGAACTGACATTTATTACTATTATTTATTGTTGCCGTTTTTATCTGTTGACCTTTTTTCCGTTGCCCTTTTTTCCGTTGACGTTTTTTCCATTGCCTTTTTTTCCGTTGACGTTTTTTCCGTTGCCTTTTTTTCCATTGACCTTTTTTCCTAAATTCCATAATTTAGTGTCTTCATAAGATCAAATCAAAAGTTATAGAACTTTCAGTATAAGAATAACTAACGAAATTTATATTGCCATTAAGTTGTTTTAATAAAGAATATAGATTCAGTAAATAGATTTTAGAAAATTACCAACTGTTATACTCAATAGTATCAGCGTTAGTATCAGTAATAGCGTTATTACAAACGCTAACACAACGAATGAATCATGAGAAAAGATTCATTCATGAATAATAATTCAATCAATTCCATTGTTCCTTAGAAAAAACTCAAAAATGTTCAACTAATTTTTAATTAACAAAATAAAATATTTAATTTTAAAAAGAAATAGATAGTATTTTTAAAATTTGCGAATCCATAGGTTAAATATGCATTTTGGATTAAAAATTGGACGCAATTTGATTTGGGGTAACTCAGGAAAATCTTGCCCAGATTCTTTGTAAAAGCTTTTTTTAATCGCAGTCTGGTAACTAGTATTATAACTACGGGTTAAAAAAAGTACTAGCCTTAATGTCACTGCAGCAATTTAATTGATAAAAAATATTAATAATTAGTTTCTAAAAATGCAAGAATAATTTTTAATGAATCATGATACAATTCATGGTTCATTCCTTTATTGGCGTCTTTCCTCTTCCGTATTTCGTTCAGGTAATTTTTGAAACATAAATCTATTGTACCCAAATTCTTTACCAAATTAATTCATACTAAAGTAGGGTAGTTTCTTTTATTACTATTCAACTAAAAATTTTGGAATTTGCTATATTATAATGACTGTATAAAATTTTATGTATTGCAACTTTCATTTTTGCTGATTTATCATTGAGTTATTTAAAGCATTATTAATTTTTTTATTTATAGAAGATAAATTCTTTGATTATTATTATTTATTTTTAAGTAATTTACCGAATATTATTAACATTTTAATTTAGATACAGCTAATTGGTTTGAAAAAAAAATTCGCCCAATTTAAAACATTGCGTTGCTTATAAACTAAAATTAATTCGATTCTATTCAATTGAAAGTAAATATTTTTTAAATAATTCATCGCTTAGTTAAGTACCTCTATAAAGTTTATTTGAAATTTACATTAAAAAAAACCCACATAAACGTAAGAAACTATCGTTGAATTCTATAATAAGCAATAAAGGAGTTTTTGTTATTGCAAAATTGTTTCTTGAATTGTTTTAAAATGTAACAGCAGTTGTTGTGTGGTTTCATCATTGAAAATGGATGTAGATGAAATTTATTTTTGTGTATTTTGCAAACACTGTGGCTTGTTTGGAGAATATATGTATTTTGCAAATAAACATATTTAGGCAAGATTAATATTAGATCTGTGGAGTGAGCAGTCCTGTTTTCAGGGGTCTTTTTTTTTGTTTTTGTTAATTAAAGGACGGGGAAGGTGAGAGGGTGGATTTTTGTGATGTCTGGGTATTGCTAAGTTACAAGCATGAAGATGATATGCAATATAAATCTGGTCATTCATAAAATATATATATATACTATATATATATATGCATGTGAGAAATAAAGGCAAATGAATTCTTATTGATTTTATTTGATAAGTATTGTATTTTATGCCTTTTGGAAAGTAGTACACACAGAAGTTCATAAGCACAGTAAAAATTTAAAAAAAGAGGAAAATTTTGTAAAAAAAAAATTTTAAAATCTAAAAATTGGGAGCAAAAATATTTTAAGTAATAGTAATAATAAGAATGATAAATAAAATTTACAAAAGTGAGCAAAAAATTTGTAAATCTTAAAGATCTAAAAATCTGGGGCAAAAAAAATTGCAAAAATCTTAAAATCCAGAGCTGAATATATGTAAAAGTCTAAAAATCTGAACTGAAAAAATTCTAAGTATCTGAAATTAAAAATGCATAAAAATTTAAAAAATCAGAGGGAAAAATTTGTAAAAATGTATGATTCTTGAATGAAAAACTTATAAAAATCTAAAGATCTGGAACAAAAAATTTGAAAAAGATCTAAAAATCTTGGGCAAAAAAAAAAAAATAAAAAATCTAAAGCAAAAATGTTTAGGAAAATCAAAAAATCTGGAAAAAAAAATTAAACTCGGCATTTGGGATTTCTGACAGACACATGAAATGCTGCACTGCATGAATTCTGTGGCAGCTGTATTTATCTGTACATATTTTAATGGCATAAGAAAGTAATTATAGTGATAATATTAATTGACTTTTTAGCTTTTTTTATTTGTATCTTTTTTTTTTTTTTTTTTTGCTATTTTATTGTCATGTAATAATAATCATTTGTATATTCATTGATACAATATATTTATATATGTTGCATTATACTTATAACCATTCTGAAGGACATAAAAATCTGTAATTCAAAAAAAAAAAAAAAAAAAAAAAAAAAAACTCCTATATGTAATTTTTATTGCTGTGTATAGTGTTGTATATTCATACAGTAGACTTCCTCAAATCTGCAACCCTAAAATCTGCACATGATATATGATTGTAATATATTTAATGTAAACAATGAATCATTCACTTCAGATATATTTTGTTATCGTTACAGAATTCATGTTTGTTCATAAAGAAAGAATAAATTTATTTCAAAAAAAAAAAAAAAAAATTAAGATATTGCTGATATTGTTAGTAATAATAATCTTCTAATTAAATATATTTGTGTATAAATTAAACCTTTTTCTTATAAAATTAAACCTGAAATAAAACTTTCTTATTTTATAATTTTGAGGTGAATTAGTAGTAATATACCTTTATGGGGCAAGTTGTATTGAATAATTTAGGAAAAATACTTTTTATCTTTATAATGAATCATAATAATTATATATTATTGATTATTAACTTAACCTTTGCTTTTAATATTTTAAAAATTACACCTAAATTTTTATTATTTTACATCTTTACTTATTTTAATATTTTATTATATTTTTAGCATTCATTATTGTTTCAATTGCATTATTACTAATAACATTTAAATTATTGCTTAAAAAATGTAAATAAGCAATGACTATCTGCAAAATTCTAAAATTTGCAAAACCTCTGGCCCCAAGCTGTGTGGATTTGAGGAAGTTAGTAAATTTATAATTTTTTTGATTAATAATTTTTCTGTATTTAATAAATGAATGCTAAATAACTGGTTTTATTGTTTTAGTTTGCTTTTATATTGTTTGCCATTTTTAATAATATTTTCTATTTATTAAAGGTACGTGATTAGAAATTGATAACAAAACTGGCAAAAGACACTCATTTTTGATAATTTATCAAATTTGGATTCATAGTGTAGGTAAGTACAACTAAAAGTTCTTATTATATGAGATTAGCACAGCATTTCTCAACCCTCCATTATATCATAGTAAAATTATTGTTCCTGTGATTTTTAATCTATTAAAAAAAGTATTGTAAACTTTCTCAAATATGCAACCCTGAAATCTTTACATCATCACAAATACAGCAGACTCCCCCAAATCTGCAACCCTAAAATCCACACCTAATTTACAGATGTAAACAATGAAACATTCAGCTAAGTTAAAAAAGAAAAAAATTGACTTTTTTAGTTTTATACCAGTTTTATATATATATTAATATGTAATTTATGTTAATATGAGTATGATTAAATTCATGTTTTTCCATGAAGATAGAATAAGTATACAATATGACATCTTTAATCCGGACTTCTATAATCCAGAAACTTCTGTAATCTGGATGCTTCTGTACATTTATTCATTTTTATTTTGAGTTAGAGATAATAGATGGCGCCATAACTCATATATAAATTAATTTCAGAAAATGGTTAAGAAAATGAAAAGATTGCATAACACAACTTTGTAATTAATATAGGTGTCATTTTAGATATTAAGTTATAAAAATGCATGATTAATAGTAATTTAATTGATTTTTCTTTTTCCAAGGATAATAAAATGTCGCAAAAATATCACAAAATCAGATTTTTTTTTTATTGTTATTTCTTTTAAGTATTTAACTTGTGACTTACTTTGACATTTATAATTGCTTAATATTTGATTTTTTATATTATTAGCGTTATGTATCACAGTCTTAAATAAGTTACTGTAATTATAAGGTTGCTTTTTAAATTATAATTGTAAGTCTTAAGTTTCTGAGTGTAATTTTTTTTTCTTTTTTTTGGGAGGGGGGGGGGTGTTTAGAATTTAGTTTTTCAATATTTTTCAAGATAAGCCTATTATTTTTGTGATATGCATTATTTATTAAGCATTCATACATCAGAAATCACAATTTTTTACAAAATCCTACACATGTTGTTTTTAAAATTTACAACAGATGGCTTCACTGCATAAAATATACATAATTTAAAAAAAAGAAAAAAGTTTTTGAGCATTTTGAATTGATTTTTCTCAATGTTTTCAATTATCCAGTTCCTTATTTTACTTACCCATCATACGTAGTATAGGGTAAGTCTTGCAATCGTAATGAAAATCGAAAAATTTTTTTGACGGATTTACACATTTCAGATACTGGAGATTCCGAAAAACATATTTTTAGAAAAAATTTTTGCCGTCCGTCCGTCTGTGTGTCTGTCTGTCTGTAACCGATCTATCTCCTGAACAAATTGAGACAGAGACTTGAAATTTTGTATGTACTTAGTATGTAAGAATGGGACGAAGCCTATTTAATATCAGTAACCTCGATTATCCGGAACTATTTTTTTCGGACTCTCGAAAAATTTGTTCTGATGAAAGGTATATAAAAATGTTCGAATTTTTTTATTTTAAGGAATGGACATAAAAGGCAATAAAATAACACAAATTTTGTATAAAGAACGAAGTCAATTGGATTATTAGTTGCCGAGATATCTGTAATCCTGTTTTTCACATTCTTCGATTTTTCATGACCCTGTATTTCATTCAAATTTCAATACAAAGATATATTTTAATTGGAAATGAGACGCTTAATTCGACGCAGTAAATTTTTAGTTAATATGATTATTATTTTTGGAGTTATAAGGATGTTTCTTTTACACAATCTGGTACTTACTTGAGTATTTTGGCGTTTTGTATAATTTGTCGAAATGGGTTCATCAGCAATTCATTATAGAACATATATATAGAGCTATGTATATTAAAAGTATTAAAATGCATGTTTAAGTTTTGTTTTGGAATTGCAATGCATTTTATAAATAGTTTACACATGTTTTATTTTTATATTATGCATATCTATGATGAGTAAGTGTTACGGTGGCCCCCAACGACTAGTATTACTTACCCATCATATGTAGTATAGGGTAAGTCTTGCAATCGTTTTGAAAATCGAAAAAAAAATTTTTGACGGATTTACACGTTTTAGACACTGGCAGGGCCGTAACTACCGCCGGGGCAGCCGGGACACTGCCCCGGGGCCCCCAAGCCTGAGGGGCCCCGAACTGATGGTTAAAAAAACTATTGACTTTAGTTTCTAGTCTAAGTTCTTATAAAATGTCCAGCACATACCTAAAAATTAGTAATAAAAAAAAATTTAAAGTGCTAGAATAGATGTTTTTGCTTGTCTGTCAATATACTCCTTACGCTTCGCATGCAAAAAGATTTCTACGGCAGACAGCAAAATGTCGAGTCGAATGTGTCATGTCGTGCCAGCATGTTTGCTGATTCCACCGAAGCTAGTATAAGGAAGACAATATGGACTTCTAATCGACTGAATAATATAAAAAGCATCTAAAAAATTCTAGAAAATCTTTCTTCTTATCTATACTAATAAGTTAACAAAACGCTCTGTTTGTGTATATCTGCGTATGTGTATGTGAGTGTGTGACTGCAATGGTTAGCAAAATCTACCGCACATAGAAGTCTGAAATTTTAGGTGAAGATAGTCCAAGACAGGTCCTGATGCACCTGAGGCTCAGACTTTTAATATTTTAAGGGCCAGGGCCCTGGGCCCCTTACAATTTTTATGCGCCCAATTGTTAATAGCTTGACTCCTTTTTATCTAATCTTTTCCGTTTTGAGGTACCTTTCTCCTTTTAGATATTTTCGCCTTTTTACTCTTCAGTTATGATCTTGGACCCTTGGGGCCCATTTTAGGGCCCCTTTTAGTGTTTGTGATACTAAATAGTTAATAAATTGCTTCCAGAAATTTCGATCTTCATTTTTGGGATACCTGTTCCATTTAGATATTTTAAAATTTTTACATTCCATATAAGACACTGGGGCCCCCTAGATAATCATAGGGCTGATCCAGGGGCCATTGATCTCTTTGTGCGCTAAACATTTTTCACTCCCTAAATTTCTCACCTTCTTAGTGCAAATTTTTAAAGCTGAATCTTGGACTCTTATGTAGAGATGGGAATGCTCGGAAAAAACCCAGAAAATTTGGGAAAAAAACCAGGTTTTTTTTTCGGTTTTTTTCCGAAGGCTTATTTTTCAATTTTTCCGAAATGGAAAAATTGAAATTTCATTTATGAAATAATATAGTGAAAATTTTGTAATAGCTACATTCTCATACTTTTTAATTTACTTATTTTTATGTTGAGTGTTTCACATGAAAATTTTAATGTGGGTAATCTGATCTCTGAGCAGAAATCTGTTTGAGAAGACTTGAAAGGATCCTTCACATTTTTTTCTTGTTTGAAACACAAGACCCTTTGCAAAATTTCTCTTGAAAATAGACATTTCAGAAAAAGTTTAATCAACAAATTGAATCTTTTGCAAGTGCAGTGATTGAAGAAAAATAAAAAATCTCATGCCATACAGCAGCTGAATCTTATTATGTTGCATATATGTATGTAAATAACCTTATTAAAAATGTCTAAATAGGAACCTAAATATAGTAATAATTTTTTATTCAAAAATTCTGAATATATTTTGTACAAGTATATACAATAAGTTCACAATTTCACAAAAACTTGATTACATGAAAAAAAAATCTAGATAAGATATGTAATTAAATGCAACTTCTTTTTTTTTAAAATTAATTCATGTGTAAAATTATTGCAATAATATGCCGATTAATGGAAATGATCAAATTAAAAATTCAACATAAAATTTTGAAGCATGCATTTATTACTTTAATCTATCTTTTCAAGAAGTAAGTATTGAATTCGTGAAAAATTTGACTTCCAGTTTTTGGTGTATTTAAAAGTTTTAGAAGGTCCTGAACACGTTTTCATGATTTTTGGAAAATATCTGTCACTCTGTGAGTCTGTATATGACAAATTTTATGGGCACTCTATCTGAAGAACTGATGCACATAATTTCACAAAACTTTAGATTCAGTTACACCTTGATATAAACTCGAGATGTTTAGTTATTAGTGTATATCGCCAAACCGATGGCGCTGCTATGCTGCATTATTCATAATTTCCACATTAGTTCTATCTCAAACTAATGTATGTATTTTTATAAAATTTCAGATTAAGTTAATCTTTGACATAACTTCATGTTCATTACTTTTTGGTATAAATTGCTCAACAGATGATGCTGCTGTGCTGCATTATTCATGATTATCGCAATAGCTTTACCTCAAGGATGATTTTTTTAAAAAATCAAACTACAGCTTTAGACAGTTTCTGATATATATTAATGTTGTTTAGTTTTTGGTGTAAATTGCCCTATAGGTGGCACTACTATGCTGCATTTTTCAAAATTTCGTTATAGCTGATTAATTGAATGTTTTTTCAAGGTGTTGAATCTAAAATTGACCTCCATTTTGCCTCCATAATGTACAGTAATGTTGCAAAAACATCGGCAGTTTGCATTAGAAAAGTACAACTGCGATTTAAAAAAAAAAAAAAAGAAAGAAAGAAAAGAAAAGAAAAGAAAAAAATCATCTTTTATTACAAATAACTATGTTCCAAATTATACTTTCCCTCTTGATTAAACTTTGAATTTTTGTAGTTTTCTAAAGCGCAGTAGAAGTTCATCTCTGTATGTAACTGCTTTTGTTAATTCCTCAAATAGTGAGCATTTTCTATTTGTAGTGTTCTGTTTTCATAACTTTTGAGTTCCACTCTTAGAAATATAAAATTACTATGTGGAAACATTATTGAATATGGTTTCTTACTCAAGAATAGAATACCAGATTTCAGGGTAAAAAGAAAAAAATTACATTTAATTAAACTTAAAACAATATATATATATATATATTCTGGTTTCAGTGAGTAAAAATCTAACAGTCAATAAATCCTACGTTATTTTTTAGTTGCAGACCTGAGTAAGCCAAAGTAAAACTTAGTTTTGTTAGAATTAAATTATAAAACTAAATCAAAACTTTTTGAGTTGAGAATCGAAAGCTATACCAAAACTAAACATATTTTACAAAGGAAATAAAATTATAATTCTAAGAAAAAAAAGTATTAGTGTAAAAAAATATATTTTTTAAACAAACAATGGAATTTTTGAATACTGATATTCATAATAATGACAAAACTGCAATAATTTCTTTAAACTAGTATCATTTACTTAAAAACTATACTTATGTAAATGGAATGCATAATTTATTTCATTCCAAACTGCAGACATATTGGCTCAGGTTTTTACATTAGGTCAATTGGTAGTTAAACATGTAACTGAAAAATCATTTCAACAGAAATATGATATAACAAACAATAGCGTTTAATAAAAATTCTTAGGCTATGGAAAAAAAAAATAAATAAATAAATAAAAAAAAAAAAATAAACTTATTTAAAAGCAGGCTTTGCTACTTTCTTTTTATTTTGTAATATAAAGTGAAAATAATTTTCATTTAATACATATAAATGGCAAAAAATGTTTATTATTTAATATTCTCTAAGAAAATATAATTTATTTGGGAGAAACAGTCATGATAAGTCAATTTTTCCGTTTTTTTCCGAAAAAAAACCGGTAAAAAACCAGTTTTTTTCCGCCACTTATATTTTTTCGGAAAATTTACATCTCTACTCTTATGTCAGGACCAACACCCTGATATTTTTATTCTGGCCCTGGGGCCCTTTTTCTAACGCTTACCCAAACAATTGGTGCATTTAAAAAAATATTATTCTTGAAAATAATTCATACGCTATGCTTAATTTTGACTAATTAAAGGTCTAAAGCGTTATGTACTAAAATATTTTAACATGTTTTCATGTTAGGGCCCTGATTGTATTTGTCAGTTGGCCCCTACAGGGCCCTCTATCATAGCTCCCTTAAAAATGGTCGGATTCACTAGCTTTTTTTAACAACTTTTTAGGTCCTCCAAATACGACATGAACAAAAAAAAAATATATATATAGACTTCAGCTACCACTATTTATGAATATTAATCGCTTTCTTGGAGCCCTTGGTGCAGCTTCTTTAAAAATGATCCAAATTGCTTTCAATTTTATTCAACATAGTTTTAGCGTCTTCCCATTTATTTAATAACTACACAAATATTTTTATACCCAACTACATGCGAAATAATTTCCTGGCCCTTTGGGGCCCGGTACAGGCCCCCCCTTGAAGTTTTTGTAATAATAAATTATCAATAAATTGCTTCCTTTTAATCTGATCTTCATTTTTAGGATTCTTTATTCATTTAGATATTTTAATGTTTTGACATTCTATACAAGACACTGTGTTCCCCTGTGGAATCATATGGTCCAGCCTAAGTGCCCCTCAACATTTTGTGAAATAAACATATTTCACTTCCTATATTTCTGATCTTCTTAGTGCAAAATTTTAAAGTTGCTTGGGATTCTTCTTTCAGGACCAATCCAGAAAACCTGAATTTTTTATTCGGACCCTAGGGCCCCCTTTTAAACATTTGCCCAATCAATTGGTACATTTAAAAAATTATATCATTCCAAAGAATAGTTCCTACTATATGCTTAATTTTGACTAATTAAAGATCTAAAGCGCTATGTAGTAAAATATTTTAACATGGTTTCATATTAGGGTCCTGGTTTTAACTGTCAGTTGGTCCCTACAGGGCCCCATATTATAGCTCCCTTAAAAATGGTCCAATTCACTAGCTTTTTTTTTCTATCAATTTTTTATGTCCTCTCTCTACCTATTACATGAACTACAAAAGAATTTCTCAGACTTCAGCTACCATTAATTTTGTTTGTCAATTGCTTTCTTGAGGCCTTTGATGCAGCTTCTTTAAACATGAACCAAATTGCTTTAAATTTTATTTAACATAGTTATAGCGTATTTTCATCATTTTTATAACTACAAAAAATATCTTTATACCCAACTACATGCAAAATAAATTCCTGGCCCCTTGGGGCCTGTTGAAGTTTTTGTAATAATAAATTGTTAATAAATTGTTTCCTTTTAATCCGATCTCCATTTTTAGGATTCTTTATTTATTTAGATATTTTAATGTTTTGACATTCCATATAAGACACTTTGGCTTCCTGTGGAATCATAGGGCTCAGTCTAGGGCCCCTGAACATTTTGTGAAGCAAATATAGTTCACTCTTTAAATTTCTCCCCTTCTCAGTGCATATTTTTTAAATTTGAGTCTTGGACTCTTCTTTCAGGGACAATATTCTCATATTTTCATCCGCGGCTAGGACCTTTTTTAAAAACATTTTCCGAATCAATTTGTGCATTTTGATAAAATATTATTAAAATGAATAATTCATACCCTATGATTAATTTTGACTAATTGTAGATCTAACGAGCTAAGTGACTAAGATATTTTAACATGTTTTCCTGTTAGGGCTCTCTTTTTAACTGTCAATTGTCCTTTTTGGGCCCTTATTATAAATCCCTTTAAAATGGTTCAATTAACTCCTTTTTTTAAACAACTTCTTAAATCCATCAGCTACTAAGAAACCGCCAAAGTCTAGCTACCACCAATTTTGAATATTAATCACGTTCTTGGGGCCGTTGGTGCAATTTCTATAAAAAATGATCCGGATTGCTTGCAACTTTCTTTCACATTGCTTTAGCGTCCTTCCATTACTTTAATAACTACAAAAATATTTTATACCCAACTACATGCGAAATAAGTTTCTGGCCCTATGAAGATTTTGTACCATAAATTGCTATTAAACTGCCCTTTCTTAATCCAATTTTCATTTTTGGAACTATTTTTTCACTTAGTTATTCCCATGTTCTTACATTCCATTTAAAAGCCGGAGGCTCCCTATGGTCTCGGCTCAGGCACCTTGAAATTTTTGTTCTCCATGCATATTTCACCCACTTATTATTAAACCTTCTCAATGCATAAATTTAAAGTTGAATTTTGGACTCTTATTTCAGGACCTACACCCTGATGTTTTTATTGAGGTCCAAAAGCCTTTTTTAAAGCATTTACTCATTTTTTATGCATTTCTTTAAAATATTATTTAACGAATAATTCATATCCTATGCTTAATTTTGACTAATTGTAGATCTAAAGTGTTAATTGTTTGCTTAAGGTTATCATAACGTGTCCCGAGCAATGCCGGATGGGTCAACTAGTCTATTAATAAATACATAAAATCGAAAAAAAAAATTATCACAATCCATCTTTCAAAAGGTTTTTAAACAGAAACGCGTGATCAAGTTACATATACTCAAAAATGAACCTAAATAAAATGCTCTTTAAAGTATTCAACCAATCAGAAGTCTGTATTTTCTTCCCTGTGTTAACTTCAGTGGGATCGGCAAAAATGGCGTCGCCGCCAAGTGCCTGCCGAGTAGAGTTGTCCAGTTCTACATTTTTTAGTCATTTTTGGGCTTATCATACTATGTACATTTAAACAACGGTGTGCGAGAAAAGAAACTATGCCCAGGGCAAAGTTTCAATTTGCCCTCCCTGGGGCCCCCCGAGGTTTTGCCCCGGGGCCCCCAAGTTTATAGTTACGGCCCTGGACACTGGAGATTTCGAAAAACATTTTTAGAAAAAAAAATTGCCGTCCGTCTGTCTGTCTGTAAACGCTCTATCTCACGAACAAATTGAGATAGAGACTTGAAATTTTGTAGGTACTTAGTATGTAAGAATGGGACGAAGCCTATTGAATATCAGCAACCTCGATTAGCAGGAACTATTTTTTCCGGATTCTCGAAAAATTCGTTCTGATGAAAGGTATATAAAAATTTTCGATTTTTTTTATTTTAAGGAATGCATGTAAAAGGCAATAGAAAAACACAAATTTTGCATAAAGAACGAAGTCGATCGGATTATTAGTTGTCGAGATATTTGTAATCCTGTTTTCCACATTCTTCGATTTTTCATGATCCTGTATTTCATTCAAATTTCAATTCAGAGGTATATTTTAATTGAAAATGAGACGCTTAATCCGACGCAGCAAACAGTTAGTTAATATGATTATTATTTTTGGAGTTATAAGGATGTTTCTTTTACGTAGTTTGGTACTTCTTGAGTAGTTTGGCGTTTTATATAATTTGTTGAAATTGGTGCATCAGCAATTCATTAAGAGAGTATTACTATGTGTATTAACAACATTTAAATTTAGTTTTGAAATTGAAATACATTGTATAAATAGTTTTCACATATTTTATTTTCATATGCATATAAATGAAGGGTAAGTATTACGGTGGCCTCCAACGACTAGTTTTTGTATTGCTATATTAATAAGAGATATTAGGATCATCATTTATCTTCTTGCATTTTAGCTACAAAACTTCTCTAATCCTGGAATTTTCTATAATTTGGGCTCACTGCAATCACGACGATTCCGGATTAAAGAAGTAATTGTTTCTAATTTTCACCTGTGAAATATAAAATATTCTTTTGACGATTAAATTTCCTATTGTAAAATTATCTCTAAATCAAAGTTTTTTACACCATTTTTTTTTAAAGAAAAAAAATCAGATTTTTCCCTCTCCTTGATTAAATTGTTATATGTTTTCATGCACTTTAGTATTACTGTGTGCATAAAAGTTGTAAATGTCCAACTTTTTCACTGTGCCTAAATGTTTTGTATTTACTCCATATATTCCAATTTGGTTGTCTACAAAAGCATCCAATCGATGAAACTGACACATACCAATTTCTGCGACGTAAGTAAATAAATTGTGCTTTTTTTATCAGTTTTTTAAATATAATTTTAAAACTGTTTGGAACAAATTTTTCGTAGTAGGTGCATTCAGTAGGTTATCTTCATAGGTACCTTCTGGTACAAACAGAATCGAAATCCAAGAAGTACTTTTTGAGATTTGCTTGAAGAAAGAATTTTGTTTGACTTTTAATATTGTTTTGTAGTTGTTTATGTCCAGAAAATAATACTGCACTGTGTATTAGCCTTCGCTTCACTCAGACAATAATTTTTAATATATACCTTGTATCCATGAAATATATGAAAAATCTAATTTTTAAATTTTTTTCCCCTTGATGTTTTTTTCTAACGAAGTATGGCCAATTTAATGAAATTCTCAATCAAAAAATCCTCTACAATTCTTTAACAAATTGGGCCACAGAGAGTTCAGTTATATCCTATTTGAACGCTCCTTTTTATAAGTTATAATATATATGCAACACTAATTATTTAGAGTAAAATATTCTTTTCGACAAATTTTCAAAGTTTTTGAATTTAAATTTTTTATAAACAAAATTTATAATTTTTTTAAATAAAATTATTAATCTTTCACTTTTTAGCTATAAATATGCAAAATTTCAAGATGGAGAAAATTTTAAATTTCGAGCTATTACTTTTTTAATGAAAAACCTTAATTGAAACTTTTCAAGTAACTGGTTCCTTATACTTGGAAATAAGGAGTTGTATATTTCTACTCTTAGGTAATTACAAAGAATATAAGTTGAAACTGGTGCAAAACAATAAGAACTATCAAATCCTAAAACATCATTAATTTTTTTTAAAATAAAGATTAAAAAATTAATGTAGTCCAAGAGCCAGCAGCACAAAACCCTAAGTCACCAAACACAAGAAAAAAATCTTTATCTTAATGAAGAGTAGTCATAGGGGGAATCTAATAATCCATGTTTGCCGGAAGCGAAGTGGTGCATAAGCCAAAAAATAATATCATTAGTGGTTATCTCATAAGATTTGCATTGTTTTTTCCTGCACCCTGTTTTCCATGTTTTCTACATTTGATTGTATGGTAAACACAATGCTAAATCTACGAGTCAACCACTAGTGGTTGTAATTTTTGGCTTAGCAACGACTTTGCTTCTGGAAGACATGGATGAATAGATTCCTCTATTACAACTCATCCATAAAATAAAGGAATTTTTCTTGTGCTCAATGACTTTGGGTTTTCTGTGATCGGCTCTTGGACTAATGGTGTTTTATTAAGATTTTTCAGTTTTCAGTAACTTGAAATTCTAATTTAAAAAGAGGAGAAATATGATTTTTCTGAAAAGTAAGCTTTTGTCTTACAAGATGAGGTACAGTCCTATCATTGGGCCCAGGCTACTATTTATCCTTTTTATAGTATATTATAAGACAGATAGCAACATTCTTGAGCATCTCAATTATATATTCATTTCAGAATGTTTGAAGCACAACACTGTGGCCTTTAATTTGTTCCAAACCCATCTTACTGCAGCATTTACGAGAAACCTCAGAATCAATCAAATGTTTTATTTTTCGGATAGATGTGCTGTTTAGTATATAAAAAAAAGAACTTCTTAAACATATGAATGCACAAAAGTGACTTTGGTATTGACGACAAGTGACATGTTTTTGCTACATCACATGGGAAAAACACCTGTGGTGGTCTAGGAGCAACTGTCAAAAGACTTGCTACAAAAAATAGCTCACAAAGATCCTACGAGAACCACATAATCACTCACAGACAGCTTTATGATTTTGCAAATAAAGATATTCCTCGCATAAATTTCATGTATTGTACAAATGAAGAGTACGATGAAAATTATACATAACATTATATTCTGATTGAACAAAATGGATAGAACCTGCTGTTAAAAGTATATGTACTCAATATTGGGGAAATGCATCATTTTTCTCGTTACTGATGAGTAAATTTGTAGGTAGTCTTCGAAAACCGCAAAATATAGAGATATGCTATAAACTTTTTTTCTTTTTTTTACTATCTAGCTATATATTCCAACTTTCCAAATGACTTTGATGTAAGTTCTGTATTAAACTTTTCTTCCTTGCGTCTATTTTCTTAATTCTATCAAAAAAAATATATTATGAAAATACACTGAAGTAACTGGAATCAACTATTTTTGTAATTGCATAAATTTTGTCAAAACATTTTAAAAGTGCATTTTGCTGCCTGATGAGGTTTTCTAGATATTCCAAATCTTATTAAATACGTATAACATGCTCAAAATTTTGTGAATTTTGCAAGAATTTGTTTAATACTTCAGTTAATGTTACTTCTAAAACAGTTTTTGAAATTTCATTCTCAAATCCACAACTTTTAAGAGTTTTTGTGTGTCAAATCACAAAATCGGTTGGATCCAAATTGATATTGATATCAAAAGAAGAATCCCAACCTCCCCCTTTGAGATATCTCACAATGTCAAGTGCCAGACCCCCCCCCCTTTCCCCCTAAAGTAAAAACATTGTATATATACATCCTCCTATCACATAGACATCAGAGAAAAATTTAGGTGTAACAGGGTCACTATTTCTATTTATAGACAGTCATATGTTTCTACACTCAAGTCAAGTCCTATATGTATTAGAGTAATATAATGGAATAATTTAATGATTGAATTTTGTGTCCCTTAAGAAAATGAAAATTGTAAAATGGACTACTTTATTCAAAGTTAAAATTTAGTACAGTTTATTTAAAAATGTCTTGTTTATATTATTTTTCTTTCTGTTTTCAGATTCAAAGGTCGAAAATTTTTTTTCGCTTAAGTTCAATCAGTCATTTCATTCAATGAAAATGGCAACAATTTGACTGATTCCTCGAAGGCGTTTCTATTATCATCTGAAACAACACTTTTTGTCATGCGAAAATGTTATCGATTGCAGAAGAAAATTGTTGCTCCAGTGAACAGCACATTGTTCCTCAAAATGAGGATAAGGAAAAACATTCCTCTATTCATACTGGATATAACGTTTTTATTTGTGAAGTGTGTTCCAAAAGATTTTTTAAGAATAGTTTTCTAAGAAAACATATAAAAGAAAATCACACAGATGAAAAACCTTTTGTTTGTGAAATATGTTCCAAAGGTTTTTCTCAGAAAGGTAATCTGAGAACCCATCTTTTTACGCATACAGGTGAAAAATCTTTTGTTTGTGAAATATGTTTCAAGGGATTTTCTCAAAAGAGTAGTTTAAGACAGCATCACTTGACTCATACTGGAGAGAAACCTTTTGTTTGTGAATTATGCTCCAGGGGTTTTTCTCGGAATGGTCATCTAAGAAGACATCTCTTGACACATAAAGGTGAAAAACCCTTTGTTTGTGAATTATGTTCCAAAGGATTTTCTAATGATGATTATCTAAGAAGGCATCTCTTGATTCATACAGGTGAAAAACCCTTTGTTTGTGAATTATGTTCCAAGGGATTTTCTGATGATAGTAATCTAAGAAAGCATCTCTTAATTCATACAGGTGAGAAACTTTTTGTTTGTGAAATATGTTCCAAAGGATTTTCTCTGAAGAGTACTTTAAGAATCCATCTCTTGACTCATACTGGAGAAAAACCTTTTGTTTGTGAAGTATGTTCCAAAGGTTTTCCTCAGAATTCAGACTTAAAAAAGCATTTCTTGAAACATACGGGAGAAAAACCTTTTGTTTGTGAAGTATGTTCCAAAGGTTTTTCTCAGAATTCAGACCTAAAAAATCATTTCTTGACACATACGGGAGAAAAACCTTTTTCATGTGAAGTTTGCTCCAAGAGATTTTCTCAGAAGATTACTCTAAGAACCCATCTCTTGACGCATACAGGAGAAAAACCTTTTATTTGTGAAATATGTTCCAAAAGATTTTCTCAGAATGGTGATCTAAAAACCCATCTCTTGATGCATACAGGAGAAAAACCTTTTGTTTGTGAAATATGTTCCAAAGGTTTTTCTCACAATAGTAATCTAAGAAGGCATCTCTTGACACATACAGGAGAAAAACCTTTTGCTTGCGATGCATGTTCCAAGAGATTTTCTCAGCGTATTAGTTTATCAAAGCATCTCTTGACACATACAGGAGAAAAACCTTTTGTTTGTGAAGTTTGTTGCAAACGGTTTTCTCAGAATAGTACTCTAAAAACCCACCTCTGCACGCATACAGGAACGAAACCTTTTGCTTGTGATATATGTTTCAAGAGATTTTCTCATAATGGTCATCTAAGAAAGCATCTCTTGACACATACAGGATAAAATTCTTGTGTTTCTGAAATGTGTCCGAAAGAATTTTCTAGCCATTGTCAACTAGGAAGACATCTCATGATTATTCCTTGAGAAAATGTTTTGTTTGTCCATTATGTTTTCCAAAGGATTAGCTGCTAACCAGTATTTAAAAAACATTTGTCTCATATTAAACATATATGCCTTGAAAATCTCTTGTATTTTTTTATAATTAAAAATGAACCCTGTATGTGCCATTGCATTTACTGTTATCACTCTTCTCTTTTTGAATTTAGAAATAAAATAAAAATTACATTTTTTTTTTATTTATCACAATTGTCATAAGAAAAAGGGAAAAATTCTGGATCTGTTCATTGGTTTTTACTAAAACGTTTCATAGTTTTATTTTTTTATTTTACTGTAAAGTAACTTTCCTCTAAAATTAGAACTTTATCTTACTGGATAACGGCAAATTTTACATCAGTCTGTCATGCGAAAGCAAGGGATTTATTGTAGTAAAACTATTAAATTCAGAAAATAACTGTGCCAAAATAAACCCTTATTTCTTAAATTTTTTTCTTTAAAAGCTTTCAAAGGATTTAGATGAAGCATTTCTCATTTTTCACGTATTCTTTGCACCCATCATGACCTGACAATTTTTCTAAAATTATGTTAATAATTAATTAAATATTTATTTGGCATGTTTACTCAATTCATTAATAATAGTTTTATGAGCTAATCAGACATGCGCTTTTTTTTCTAAGGTCTTGTTTTTTGTTTGTGTCCTACATCATCAAATACAAAACCTTATAGCAATATTGCCTCCTCTCATCTCTATAATGATAGCCCGATCGTGCAACTGTCATTAGCAGTTCTGGGCTGATCACTTCGTTCTTTTCTATGTCAGTTGGATATTTTTTATTTAATAATCAGCACAGGGGTATAAATCGCGAAATACCGTTCCATCGCTATCATTTCATTTATATTATAATAGTTAAAATCACGAGATTATCTTATACCTCTTTGATTTTCATATGTAAAATTTCAAAAAGAAAAAAAAAGAAAAAGAAATTATTTTTTTAATAAAACTACATTAAAGTTCTCATGATCGTAAAAAACTGCTGGTACTTTTATATTAGGCAAGTATAATTTTTGCTAATACCATTTTTTAACTTACCATTTAATATTTTAAAACTTTCAAACAAAGTTGAAAAGAGTTTACTTTAAAATGTTTGTAGAATATAGATAAAATTATATACAGGGTGACACAAAGAACTGGATACAGTTTCGCTTATGCATGATAATTTCTGGAAATGTCATTTAAGTAGTTTAATGAGTATTTTTGTTTGAGCTAAATTTTAGCAAAAATACTTTCGTGTAATAAAGGTTCCAGGTAAACTACAGGGCTGAACAAAACTATTGAAGTATATTTCCATCTATTGGTATAAATTGCTAAAAGAAAAATTTCAAGCAGCTAGGCGTTTTCTTGCTTAACTAAATTTCTCCATTATATACTATCAATATAAACGACAAATCAAATACTGTTCAAAAATATTGAAATATATATTTTGTTATCGACAGTAACACCTTATTTCCATGCATAGTGAAATTTTGTTAAAGATTTCAGAAAGTGTCAAGTAATCTATATGCTTAACGCATGACTTTTCTTACTTGTTTATTTTCAACATGGTTAATTAAAAGAATGTTTTGATGTAGAATTAAGTATCATGGTTTACAGTATTATTTATTTTCTTTCTTTTTTTCTTGTAAGAAATAAAAGAAAAATACATCAATTAAATATTAATAAAAATACAAAAAAAATAATAATGACTTTAAAATCACTTGATGATGCAACAAACATGATGCGAATGTGACATTTACGATCAGCCATTATTGGCATTTAATCTCATAGTTTGGTGATAATTTTTTGGTCTACTGAGTAATCAAGTAATACCAAGCACCGAATTCTAGATTTCTTTGTTAGAATCTTCTGTTTTCGCAAAGGATTCAGCAAGTAAAATATAAATTGATTTAGAAATAAATGTAACATCATACAATGGTTAGCATGCATTTAAAGAAGACCAAACTGGTCGCCAAGGGAGGATAGCCATGTATCATAATATGGCCAAATCCTGTGTCTTTGCAAATTTTATCTGAAAAATATCTCCGACAATGTCTGTCTTAATTTTATGTCCTACCATTTTGAAGTACGAGAAGGTCATCGGCGTAGGTCACGTGGTTGAGAAAATTCGATGAGTGTATCATTGTATTTTAATGGAAATGAAGATTGAAACAGATATTAAGTTGTTAAAGAGGGTGCAGCAATCAAAAATGGAAAACTGGCAACATTTTTGCGCATTTTTCTTGAAATATGCGTGTTTTGTCAAAATTTACAATTATCCAGCTGTCTTTTGATGAAATTTGCAATTTTTTATGCGATTCTTTGATCAAATATGCTTTTTTCGGTCATAAACCGTTATCGAAATAATGCAATTTTTTCATCGTTTTTGACGAAATTCACATTTTTTGCAATATTCTGTCAAAACTCGTGTTTTTCCGACGGCCCTTTTACGACTTTGGCTTTTGTCTGAGAACCTTTCAAGAAATTTACATTTTTTTTTGGCAATCCAACGAAATTCACAATTTTTTTCTTGTTTTCTTTTGACGATATGCGTATTTTTTTGCAAATATTTGTCGATTTTCGCGTTTTTTCGAGGTTCTGTGTTATAATTCGCTTATTTTTCTGCAGCCTCTTTCACGAAATTCTCATTTATTCAACAGTCAATTGCCGCAATTCAGGTTTCTTTTGACGAATTCAATCATTTGACGAAATTATCTTCTTTGTGCTGCCCTTTAACGAAATTCGTAATTTTTTGCACGATCTTTTGTTGAAATTTGCTTTCTTCATCTTTTTTTGACGAAATTCAAAATTGTTTCGCGATCCTTCGTAGAAATACGTGTTTTTCAGCAATCGTTATACGAAATGCGCTTTTACTCTGGGTTCGTTTGACGAAATTTGCATTTTCTCCGCGATTAGTTGACATTTTTATGCGATCATTTTATAAAACTTGCGGTCTATTGATGAATTTCGGGGTTTTTCCACAGTCCTTTAACGAATTCGCACATTTTTTCTACGAACAATTTTAATTTTCTTAAAATTTTGAACAGAATTAGCCCTACCCTCCTCCCTCTCTTTTTGTCTAAAATTATTTGTGTTTACAACACAATTTAACTTGCTTCATATGGTATAAAACATTATGGAAATTTAAGTCAGACCCCCCCCCCCACCGAAATAAAATCCTGCATACGCTACTGCTGAAACATGAGAAGTAGAGTATCGTCCTCTTTCATAGCTTAACCCTTTTAGTGCTAAGGAGCACCGTCGCACCGCTCTGAAAAATGGCAAGAAGCACCGTTGCGCTGCTCTGTCGTCGTGCTGTATCTGAAAATACTTTTGAGTCCGACATTTTGAAATCAAAATTAGAAATATTAAAAAATAATAATCACTATGTTTATATAAAAATATGCGATCGAAGATAGTTAGAATGCAATATAATGAATAAAAATACGAACACGATAATTAAATATATTTAAATAGCATTTTATCAAACACTGCACGCGGCAAAAGTGAACTGTCAAAAGGAACAATATCGCAACGCTGTCTTTTTTTACATCTAGCGAGAGCAGTGCGACGGCGCTCCTTCGCACTGAAAGGGTTAAATGGTTGAGCACTTGGAGCGCTATTTCTAAGACTCCGGGTTCGATTTCCTGCTTGGACATTTTTCACTCAACTAGCTCTACATTCTTAGCTAGCATTGTGATAAATCACATTGAAAATATTCAATATATTAATAATCATATAAGTCTCCTGTCCTTCCATGATTACCTGCGGTACAGAGTTTCAAGTGTTTGAAATTAATTTTTTTTAATGTAGAAATCGAACATTTAAATCTCTTTGTTAATATCTGTCTTATGTAGGATGCAAAATTCGTTATCAAAATAACGTTCAAAGCATGGAACCTGTCGAAATCTACTAGTGGCAATTTTCTGCTTCATTTTTCAACTACTAACAACAATAAATAACTCATTACAGTCAAGGATTGATAATCGGCGAACCCATAATCCGCAATTTTCTATAATTCCCGTTACTTTTTAAATCTTCTCATTTTTATTAGTATTTATTATTGTTTTCAGCAATCTGCTTAGCCAATCTCTCTCTTTTTAAGGAAAAAAAAAGATGAAGGCAAAATGTAACAGACTTTTTTCTTTAAGTTATAAAAGAAAAATTCGTAATGAACAGATTTTATTTATTTGTAACCGACTTCAAGGAGTAGTTTTTGATTTCGACCTGTATGTATTTCTTGTTCACTCATAAATTCCTTAAATATGAACCTATTCTGATATTTCTTTTTTTGTTTGAAAGAATAAGATACCCACATGGTCCCATTTTAATTTCCTTAAATTCTGATGGTTAGAATTTTTTTAAAGAAAATATATAAATTTTATAAAAAAAAATAATGATTTGTTGCAAATCATCTTTCATTGTTGCAACCGTTTTCAAATCATAAGCATATTAAAACTGTTCATTCATATGCGTCAGCACCAAGTTGTCGCCAAGCTTGATTCTTTTTTTTTAAAGTCGGTTAGTATTTTTTAAAGCATATTTTATTTTCAATTGGATAAATCATAGGCAGAGTTTTCTGTGTATCCAAACCTCAACTGAGCTTCTCTAGCCTTGAATATGGAAGATAAATTCTTTTTTTTTAAATAAAATTTTCAGTTTGCTTAAGTAACTAAGTGTTCAAGATTTTATCCAGATTCCTCAATAAGACTTACATAAAGGAGAAGGGAGCACGTGGGGACAAATAATTAATTTCACAAATCCATGTGGCAAAAATTCTCAAAAAAATTGTCAGATGGCACCAGTATTTCCTATTACCATAAGTATTTGCAAGTGTTACTGACAATCTAGTAACATTCCAGGTAAGCAACTCCATTTTTGATGATCACAAGACGTTTTCAAAGTCAATTTATGACGAGATTATTTAAAAATTGATTAAATTTATGATAAAGAACATTTAAGAATGTGAATAGACGTAAAATAAAGCTATTTTACTGTTCCTTAATTTATCCTACCAAGTTCCAATAATGAGGTCTAGCATGTTTTATAAAATATCGGCCCTTAGAATAACATTGGGACAGTCCCATTGTGTCTTTTGGACCTAGTAATCACACATCGAAAGAGATTTCAATGGATGAATGGTTTCAAATTTTGGGAAAAGGTTTTCTCAGATCTTGTAACTCTTGTACAAACGGGCGTACCCAAGGGGGGGAGGGGCTGACGGGGCTACAGTCTTCCCCCCCAGAATTTTCGAAAATGATATGAAAAATTGTTATTTTTTCTTAATTTTCTTTATTGGAAAATTTTTATTCATTTTTTTATTGTACAGTGGAAGAGTCATTCTCATTAGACCTATATTAGTGCACATTGACACCAAAGAAGAGAAAAGGGGTTGCTAGGGTTACAGCCACTCCCCCTCTCCTACCTAAATACAGTCAAGGATCGATAATCCGCAATTTTCTATAATTCGCGTTACTTTACGAATGTAAATATTTAAGAAAATTTACAAATTTGTCATCCAAAAATAATTTTTTAACACAAATAATAAAAAAATTAAAAAAAATCATTATGAAAGATCTAATTTTTTTAATATAACTATTTTATTCTATTAACAGTAAAAAAAAACTCTATTATGTATGTATGTAATTTTTTTAATTTGAACACACGTAAACATCAATGCACATATGTATCAATTTTTTAATAAAATAACTTTAACAATGCATTTTTTGAGATAGCATGTTAAATTAATTATTATATTTCATATTTATCTTTTCATATTATAAAATTGAAATGCTACCAAGGAATAATAAAATTATGCATATTCCATAGTACACTATTATCTACAGTATTCCATAATCCGCACAACCTCTGGCACCAGCCTGCGCGGATTATAGAACTTTGACTGCATTTGAAAATTAAATGGAAAAAGTGTTTTTTCCTCACCATTTTAGATAAATCTGCATTTTTTCTGTCATACATCAAAATAGCCATTCTCATTAGCCCCATATTAATCCACCTTCAGATCGCAGCATACTCTAAGATGGGAAAGGGCTGATTGAAATTACAGCCCCCTCATCTCGAAATACAGTAGAGCGCCGCTAATTCAGACCCCGTTAATTCAGATCTCTGGATAATCCGGATCGGTCTAACACAAATGTTTTTTTTTCTGTAAGTATGTTTTATTTTATTTCATTTTTTCTAATTCTCCGGATTTTCGACAATCCGGATTGGGTCTGGTGCCAATTAATCCGAATTATCGGGGTTTTACTGTAGTCAAAAATGAAATGAAAAAATTGTGTTGATATTTCTTTTTTCTGTTCTGAGATAAATTTGCATTTTTTGTTCTATCGTTCGACAGACTAGCTGCTTCAATTGCTACAGTTCCATATTAGCACACAGTGAAACCACATTATGCCTGTAAAGTAGTAAGGGGGTTGCATCCCCCTCTAAAACGAAGCAAAAATGAAATTAAAAAAGTGCTTATTTCTTTACTTTGTTTAAACTTTTTTTTTCTTTATCAATCAACATACTAGCTTACTTTCTTCTCTTTAGCTCTATATTACACACAGTGACATCACATTATACCCAAAGAGGTGAAAATGCGAAAATGGTTATAGCCTCCCTCAAAAACAATCAAAAATAAAAATAAATAAGTTGCGGAATTCAAAAAATAAAATGACTCAGATTTTCCAGTTCTCTACAGAGGACAACAACTATTTTCCAAATACTTTTTTAAAAAATGTAATTTAACAACTAATAAAGACTATCTGGAAAATAATATTTTCAAAGACTATAATTTTAGACTTATAAATGATTTCTATATTTAAAGAGAAACAATAATAATATCATTTTTATGATGATTAAAACGTAGCTTACCTCATAACAGAATCATGTTAATATGCCTGGACTCTTAGAGTCTGTTAATATTCCTAGACCAATCATAAACAAATATTAAATGAAATTTCAGTTTAACCATTTTCGGTACTGTAAGTTTTTAAAGTTCTAATGATAATACATTTTCAATTTTTACACCGACGTATAAATTAAACAATTTAATTTTAGATGCAATTTGATTGAAAACTGTATCTCAATTTGTTTCTGAGTTATTAATTTTTTTGTCGTTTTTAATACTTTATTGTCATTGTGACAACAGAAGAATAACATTTCTAGACATTAAGCATGCACCAATCAGAAAACAAATAAGTCGCGAAATTCAACCAATAAAAAGATTTAGATATACTTCAGATTTCCCAGTTCTCTACCAAGAAAAACTACTATTTTCCAAATAGTTAAAAAATTCTTTTTTTTTTCATTGTGTTGAAATAAATTAGTAATTTATTTTTGGAATCCTATTTTTTTCGGTAAATCTAATATTTTCTTTGCTCATATAGTGAAATAGCCTTTCTTGTTAACCCCATATTAGTCCACATTGACATCACAGCATACCGAAAGAAGCGCGAGGGGGGGGGGGACTGATGGATTACAGACCCTGCCTTTAAAATAGTTGAAAATGAAACGGAAAAATAGTGCGTTTAGTATTTTTGTTTGAGATAAATTTGTATTTTTCCCTCTGTCATTCATCGGATCGACCGGTCTCTTGTCTTTAGTTCCATATTAGCATGCAGTGACAACACATTATGCTCAAAGATGTATATGGAAGTAATGAGGTTACTGCTGCCACCCAAAATAATCAAAAATAAAATGAAAAAAAAATTCCGTTATTTCTTTTTTCTAATTTGTTTGTTTGAGATTTTTTTTTTTAACTATTGTGAAAAAATAGTTGTTTTTTCGGTAACGGATTCGAGAAATCTAAAGTATATTTGAATCTTTTTATTGGTTGAATTCCGGAACTTATTTAATTTTATTCGCTTCCTGATTGGTCTAATTTTAATGTCCAGAAATAGAATACTTCTGTTTTTTATTATATTCGTTTTCTGATTGGTCCATGCTTAATGTCCAAAAACTGAATACTTCTGTTGCCACAATGACAGAAAGAATAAAAACTTTTTAAAAATTAATAATTTAAAAACAAATTGTGATAGAGATTTCAAACAAATTTCATTAAAAAATGCATTTTTTTTTCTTCTACGCAACGGTGTAAAAAAAATTAAAATGTACGATGTTAAGAAGTTGAAAAATTCGCAATTCCGAAAATTGTAAAACTGAAATTTCATTTAAAATTTGTTTCTTATGGATCCAGGAATAGGAATGTTCAATGTCCTTGTCGTACGTAATAAAAATCGTTCAGAAGTCAGTCTGATCAATTCCATTCAATAAAAATGCACATTTTAAACAGTTAAAGTTGTCTATCTTTAATCTACTTTTTTTTTTTATCATTGATCTGGGAATATTAATGTTTGATGTACGGCGTACGTAATATATGACTCGTTATAATCATACTAAAAATGATGTTTATTATTATTATTAATTTAAATATAGAATTTATTTGGTAAGTCTTTGAAAATTTGAGTCTTTGAAAATATCATTTTCCAAACAATCGTTGTAATTTGTTAAATTACAATTTTATAAATACAATATAACGAACTAGGCCATCTGGTTAGTCCTATATTAGTGCACATTTACACCACAATATATCCAAAGAGAGGAAGGAGTCTGATGAGTTACGGAACTCCTTTCAAAATAGTCGAAAATGAAAGTAAAGAAGTGCTGTTGTTTTGTTTTTCTTTTTGTCTGAGATAAATTTGTACAGTCTAAGTTCTATAATCCGCACAAGTTGGGACCAAAAGTTGTGTGGATTATGGAATAGCAGATTATAGAGCATTATGAATTGTGCGTCATTTTATTATTCCTAGACGGTGTTTTAATTCTATAATCAGTATAATATGAAAAAATAAATATGAAATTTAATAATAAATTTAATAGGCTATCTCAAAAAATGCCTTTTTAAAGTTATTTTATTTTTAAAAAATATGTGCATTTAAATAAAAATAATTACATATGTTCTGCAATACAGTTTCGTTTTTAATTTTAATAAAATAAAAAAGTTATATTTTAAAAGAAATGTTTTAATATGATTTTTGTTTTCATTTTTTCTAATTATTTCTTTAAAAAAATCGTTGTTTGATCACTAATTTGTAATTTTTTTAAACTGTTTATTTCATTGTTTAGATTCGTAAAGTAACGCGAATTATAGAAAATAGCGGATTATGGATGTACGGATTATAGAACTTTGACTGTATAAAAATGGAATTTAATGCTCCAAAATGAGTAAAGTCAATTGAGGTAATTTTGGTCGAAAAAGAAATATTTAAAAATATTGAAATGCAAATGAATTAGTGTAAAATAACCTCCTCATAGGAAGAGCATTAGTTTGTGAGTGCCTTTGCGAGCACGCACAGGAGCCTTAATGAAACTGCATAACAGATAACAATGGAGTTGAATGCTCTAAAATAAATACAGTCAATTAGGGTAACTTTGACCGAAGAGAGAAAAAAGATCCCTAAGGCATGGTGACGTCACTGCAACGTTGTTGTGAAGTCACACTGTGACTTTGTGACCATCGATTGTCGATGTGAAGTCACAGTGACTAAAATGTGAAGTTGTTATGGCCGTTTTAGACCTTTCTGTGACGTCACATTGTGACCACTTTGTGAAGTCACGGTGTGACAAATTTGTGAAAATGTGTCATTGGTGACTACTTTGACATTAACATCGTGACGAAACTGTGATAAAAGCGACGTTGTAACAAAAGTGTTTTTTAAAGTAAATAACATGTTTTGATTTTTTTTAAATTTTCTAAAGTTTTTTAAGAAAGTCACATCTCAGTCACAATGTGACGTCACTCAGTGGTGGCATTTTGGTCACAGATGTGATGTGACCACAGTGACGTCATTGTGATGTCATTGTGACCTTGCATGCTATGACGGATTAAATCTACTACGTCACTTAAATTAATGGCAAAGTTTTGGGCTTAAAATATAAATAGCAGCACTAGTATCAGTTTGTCAGCTCACTGGAAATAATGCCCCCTGATACAACCATGGCAGCATGGATTAAAAATTTGTAAAGGTGGAGCAATGTTACCACAAATTTGGGCAAATGTGACCCTGATTGATAGTTCATTGGAATCGGAAATTATCATCTGATTTATAATCAAGTGAAACAAAAAAAATCAACCATTTATGGTTAATAGTTTCTTTTCTTAAAGGTAGTAGTACAAAACTCCATTGAATTTGCTAGATTGTTATTCCATTCGAATGCATGTACAATAGAACCCCGTTAATCCGGATCGGTTTGGTACTTTTGTTTTTCAAGTTTGAGAAGCGATTGGCTAATTTTCATAACATTAACTTGTTTCATCGTCATATTCTGACTAAAAAAAACGTTTTCTAAAATCTTTTTGGAAGAATTAAACAAAGTAAACATATTATTGTCTATAAATATTCAATGAATTTAACATATCGGTGATTTTCTGTAAGAATGTTTTATTTTATTTCTTTTTTTTCTAATTCTCCGAATAATCCGGATTTTCAATAATACGGATTGGGTCTGGTCCCAATTAATCCGAAATATCGGGGTTTTACTGTAGTTTCTCAATAATACAATAGACTCCCTCAAATCCGCACAGCTTGAGACCATAGGTTTTGCAGATTTTAGAATTCTGTTGATTTCTGATCATTGCTATGTTTACATTTTTTTAAAACAGTAATTTTAATGCAATTAATCTAAACTATAATGAATACTTACGATATAAGAAAATATTAAAATAAATAATAAAAATTACGATAAATTTTTAAATGAATAAAAGATTATAAGCAAAGGTCAAGTTAATAATCAATAATTTATGATAAATATGAAAAGTATTTTTCCTAAATTATTTAATGAAACTTACCTCATAAAGTTATATTACTAATCCACATCCAAAACATAAAATAAAGAAGTTGTATTTCAGGTTTAGCTCGACTTAATAACCAAAACAGCTTGATTCACATCATATCATATATTGTAATTTTTTTTTCAGAAATAAATTTATTCTTCCTTCATGAAATAACATGAATTGAGTAATATTAATGAAAATTACAAATTAAAATATGGAATTGGTATAATAATAAAAAAGTCAAATTTTGTCCCTATATTGGAAGAGAAGGTTTCATTTTTGAAAATTATGTGCGGATTTGAGAGTCTACTGTAAATAAGTTAAAAGCTTTACATTTCTGTTTTGATGTATTCAGTTGGAATATATTCTTCTTGGGATGAACAAAATACATTCATTAGAAGAAAATACAGTGGTATAATATGTTGCACGTAATATTTGAAACACTTCATAACATAAAAAAAACAGATGGACATTCTTGACACTATTTACAAAAGACCAAAAATAAAGAAAATTGCTTCGAAATATATTAGATTCAGTTTGATGCAGTTTTTAAAAAATAATTATCACTTTGTAATAATATTAATGGATTTTCAATCCATCACAGCAATTGAGTAAGTAACTGATTCCGAGTCTGTTCCAATGTAACAATAAAAAGAGTTGCCTCATGCTGCCCTCTGGCGTCAAGTTCCGGATCAAAAGAACAATTCTCTGAGAGAATTACTAAGCTGTTATCTGGGACGGGGGGGAGGGAGGTAAGCAGCAGACCATGCCGTTTTTAAATTTTTGAGAGTCATGGCACTCTGTGATTTTCAGGTAATGCTGCAACACAACTTCCTTAAATATAAATACTTCAAACACGTGCTGTCTTCTCGAATATGAAATTTCTGTGGTTAGCCTACAGATACTCTGTCAAGTGTTAATTTTAGCTGTGGATCTTGGACCATCAAAATCATCTTGAAATTATTATGTTTAAAGGATTTCATGAAAAATGGATTGATTTTAGCCCCCGCAGTCCAAACCATCAGTAACGCCAATGGATGGTAAGATTGGAAAGTTTGAAATCTTTTGTTATGAATCAACTTTTGAAACACTTTTTTTGGAGATGATTTAAAAAAACTTCATTCCGCTTTCATGACTAGAATAGATGCGAATAACCTTATTTGCAAAAACCAGGTATTCTTCATTAATTTCGATAAATGGCATTCATTTCTTTCCTCTATCTTTACAAGAAGAAAGTAATGGATTCGGGAAAACTTTCGAAATCTCATTTTCGACAAATATACATATTTTAGGAGTCAGAGAACTCAAAAGACATGTTTTTACAAAATATCTGTCTGTGTGTATGTGACAAAAATTGTGTGCGCTCTATCTCATGAACTAACACATCGAATTTCCCAAAACTTTAGATTCTGTTAGACCTTGACATAAATTAAATCTGATTAGTTTTTGGCGTATATCGCTGAAAAGGTGGCGCTGCTATGCTGATATTCATATTAGCCATATTTTAAGAACTAGTGCAAGGATTTTTCTAAAAATTTAGATTTAGTTAGTACTTGATATAAAATGGCACTAATTACATTTTGATGTATATCATATAACAGGTGGCGCTGCTATGCAGGGGTGATTCTGGATGAAATTTTTTTTCGGAAATTCCAATCGCATTTTCGGAAATCGGCGGGGGGGGGGGGGTTGACCCCCCTACAACGATCTTCGGACAAAATCGGCTTTTTCCGGCTATCTTCAGACAAAATCAGCAATATTTTAGCAAAATCTGCGATTTATTGCGATCTTTTGCCAAAATCGGCGGTTTTTCCGCGGTCTTTTGACGAAATCGGCGTTTTTCCATGTTTTTTTAAAGTGAAATCGGCGTTTTTAGACGATCTTTAGACAAAATTTGCTTTTTTACGCGATTTTTTCTCGAAAACGGCGTTTTATTCCCACGATCTTTTGACGAAATCGGCGTATTTTTTCAAATATTCTTTTGACAAAATATTTTTAAGCGATCTTTTATCAAAAACGGCGTTTTTTCCAGCGATCTTTTAACGAAATCGGCGTTATATCCGAAATCCTTAGTGAAATCGGCGTTTCCCGCCGTCTTCAGAAGAAGTCAGCGTTTTATTTGCGATGTTTGGTGAAATTGCCATTTTTCATTGATCTTTTGACAAAGTTCGTTTACAAAAACAAAATCGTCGTTTTCCCACGAAATATTGACGAAATGTATGCTATTTCGGCGATCCTATCACGAATTTTGCATTTCTACGCAATTGTTTTTTCCGCGCGCAAAACCGTACAAGTTGGCAACTATGCAGAACTGATAATCCAATTTCAAATTTTCGGAAGAGGATGTTTTAAATTTTCGGACGAGAATCACCCCTGCTGCTATGATGCATTTTTCAGGAAATATTGACGTGCCTAAAAAAGCAGAAAGTTTTGGGATTTTCACATCTGACTAGTTCCTAAGCAATTGAAGTGCTTTGTGATAGAAATAAAAGTGGAAGATTGATTAGCTTACACTAATCGCATATATGAATTGAGTAAACTTGCCGAATAAATATTCAATAAATTTTTATATAATTTTTAACACATTTTTCTTCAACTTTTAAATGTGTTTCTTGAATAAAATCTTTGTTATCACGTAACATATTGAAATACAATTTATCCTTTTCTGGTCAGATTAATTTTTTATCTTTAGGAAAAATTTACTTTACAGCAGAATAACAAAAGTTAAAGTTATCAAAAAGTTTTACTAAAAACTAATCAACAGTTCTGGAGTTATTTGCTTTTTATCGAAATGACAACTGTGACAATTATAGATTTTTTTATTGTATTACTAAGTGCTAAAACAGAAGAGAAGTAATAACAGTAAATGCAATGACACATACAGAGTTCATATTCAGTTTTAACAACAACAAAATATGCAAGAGAATTTTTAGAGGTATCTGTTTAATATGAGACAAATGGTTTTTTTAGTAATGATTATCAAATAATCCTTTGGAAAACATACTGCACAAATATAACATTTTCTCATGTATCAATCATGAGATATCTTTCTAGTTGACAATGTCTATAAAATCCTCTGAGAACCAGAAACACGAGGATTTTACTTTGTATGAGTCAAGAGATGCCTTCTTAGATGACCATTATGAGAAAATCCTTTGGAACATATTTCACAAGTAAAAGGTTTTTCCCCTGTATGAGTCAAGCGATGCCTTCTTAGACTACTATTGTCAGAAAATGCCTTGAAACATAGTTCACAAGCAAAGGGTTTTTCTCCTGTATGAGTCAAGCGGTGCTTTCTTAGACTACTATTATCAGAAAATCCCTTGGAACATATTTCAGAAACAAAAGGTTTTTCATCTGTATGAGTCAAGAGATGCCTTCTTAGATGGCCATTATCAGGAAATCCTTTGGAACATATTTCACAAACAAAAGGTTTTTCACCTGTATGAGTCAAGCGGTGCTTTCTTAGACTACTATTGTCAGAAAATCCCCGTGAACATATTTCACAAGCAAAAGGTTTTCCACCTGTATGTGTCAAGAGATGGATTCTTAGAGTACCATTCTCAGAAAATCCTTTGGAACATATATCACAAACAAAAGGTTTTTCACCTGTATGAGTCAAGCGATGCTTTCTTAGATTACTATTCTGAGAAAATCCTTTAGAGCATATTTCACAAACAAAAGGTTTTTCACCTGTATGTGTCAAGAGATGTTTTCTTAGATTACTATTATCCAAAAATTTTTTGCAACATGCTTTGCAAACGAAAGATTTTTCACCAGAATGAGTAATGAGATGCTTTCTTAGATTAGCATTCTGAGAAAATCCTTTAGAGCATATATCACAAACAAAAGGATTTCACCTTTATGAATCAAGACATGCCTTCTTAGATTACTATTATCAGAAAATCCTTTGCAACATGCTTCACAAACGAAAGGTTTTTCTCCTGCATGAGTCAAGAGATGCCTTTTTAGACCACAATTCTTAGAAAATGTTTTTGAACATACATCACAGATATAAACTTTTTCCCCTGTATCAGTGGAGGAATGTTTTTCCTTATCTCTATTTCGAGGAGCAAAGTGCTGTTGAATGGAGGAGGAATTTTCTTCTGTAATCGATGACATTTTCTCAAATGAATTTAAGTTTGATTTCGGACGATAACAGGAACTTCTTGAAGACTTCAGCAAGAAGAGATTGTCGCCATTTTCATCGAAGGAAATGACTTGCTAAGGTTATGCAAAAACAGTTTTATCTACCACTGAATCTAAAAACCAAAAGAAAAATAATAAACAAGACATTTCTAAATAAACTGCATTAAATTTTAACCCTGAATTATGAAGGTGATTTTCCAATTTTTATTTCTCTAAACTGTAAAAAATTAATGCGTTAAATTATCTCAATATATATTCTTAGTTATGACTAAAATCGAAAAATTTTTCGTAGATGCTGCTACACATGCATAGGGGTACATGTGATGCCGAAGATACTGCAATAACTCACATTAAAACCCTCCCATATCCGGACAGATAAAAACTAAAATTTTTTTCATTGACTGTTGGTAATTTTATTTTTCACTTTCTAAAATTTCGCCCACTTGTGTAGCATGTTCTTGACAGATATCCAAACAAGATTTTTACCTCTTGTTTTTTCTTTTGACATTCAGCCCCAACTCATTTTCATCTCTACTTCTCACACTCATTCATGTTGTCAAGAATTCGAGTTATAAGGATTTTTTTCACCATTTTTTTTTTCAATTTTTAAATGTTGACACTGAATTTTATACATTTTAAATTCGTTTTTACAAAAGTTGCCTTGCGAACGTCAAAATATGTTTTGACCAGTGGTCAAAGAATGAAAAATTATTTTTTTGGATAATAAATTTAGTACAACATTTTGAACAACAACATTTGAAAGAATTTTTGGTAAAATTACTTACAACAATATTGGTGGATAAATGATTCTGCATACATATTTTTTAATAAGTAATTTCTTTTATAATTTTTAATTTTCTAGGTATTTTTTAAAGAATGTTTCTTTTTAGTGTAATATTATGTAAATACATTTTTTGTGCTTTTTTTATTACTTAAGGTGTATATAACATTAACTTTTATAATATAACAATATGTTTTAATTTCACAAGTACAATTAATATATAAACTGTATGAAATATATAAAATAATAGAAATTACTAGAAAAGAAGGGGAACATCTCAACAATTTGTTTAATTTTAATCATTTCTTGAAATTATTGAGACATTGGAATAAAAATTGATTTGCATGAATGTTTACACTTCGTTTGTTTTTTAGGTAAAACTTTTGTCTGCATTTATCAAGAATTCCTAACTTATATGATCATTCCAAATGTTGTCTTATTCGTTCACATGTGACCTATTGGAGGGGTAGTAGTTCTGAATATGCCTGTGGCACATGTGAACACGAGCATAATGAAAAAAATATGAATAAAAACTGTCATAGAAACGATGCCCTTTTTTTAAGACAAATTTATCCTTGATAAATGGAAAATGCATAATAAAAAATAAGCCTGATTTTTTTGTTTTGTAGAGGATAGAAATAAGAGAATTCAAGGGATGTTTATGAGTAGAATTTTTTTTTTCTGAAATGTTATTATATCTGAAGGAAAATACATATCCCTGCACTAACTATATGTTTTTCAGCGGACCTTTGAAGAAATTCATTCACCCCCCCCCCCCCCCCCCCGGAGTCTTTTGACTAAATTTGTGCTTTTTTGATAAAATTAGCATTTTTTTAGTCTCAAAAACTTGCATTCTTTTGACCAAATTTGTGTTTTTTAGGAATTTTAAATTTTCTTAAAATTTGTATTCTGTAGTATTTTTTAAAGATTTGCGAAAGAATTGCAACTGTTACAATTCTTAAGTCCACTAAGAAATTTTGTCCTTTGCAATTTTTGAGCTTTTAGTGATTATTTTATTTTGCGGCATTTTTTTCAGTCACTTAAAGGGAACTAAGTGGACCAAAATGCGTAAAAGGAAACTTTTGGGATAAAAAGGGAACCATTTCGGAACCCTGTAATTGAAATCACGTCTTAACAGCTAATGTCTCACATGATTGCAAATCATTTTTTAATAATAATTGTAATAGTAAACATAAATATTTCCTACAAATTTATGGTCCTCCATTCTTCCAGTTTTGCCAAATTACACAAATCACCAAACTATTTGCCAAATTATACTTACTAATAGAAGGTTGGTTGCCATTCTAAAATTTTAGGATAGGAAAATTAATGAATTTTAATTTTAAAAAATCACTAACGAATAGGATTACTTTACTCCTTGTATAAATCAAATATAAAATTTGATTTATGCAAGATGATTTCAGACAAAAGAACAGGGTAGACTGGGGTAGAATGGGACGGTTGGTTTTAAACTTTATGTATCATTTTAAACATTTCTTCAATCACAAGCAAGATGAAATCATGGTAGCCCTATTTTCATTCGAAAAATATTTCTGATCTAGATAAGCTTGTAGCAGTATAAAGAAAAAAAATATTTCAAGAATCAAAAGTAAATTTCATTCACATACTTTTTATGCTTCATGTGTTTTAATGAATTGTTTATGCGTAGATGTAATAGTTTCCCTATTTATGGAGTATTGTACTTACCAGACTAGAAATGTGAACGCCAAACCCACAATATTCCTATGATTCTTATTAAAATTTTTAATCATGTGCTTAAATAAGTTAAAGCTTGTATTCTTTAAGTTTTTTTTTTGGAGGGGGGGGGAGAATTAGTGCATTAAATAGTAACATATTAAAAACTATTTACTATTCCATGAATTGTTTAATGCAATAAGAAACAACATATTAAACTACTTTTTTTCCTGTTATAACCACAACGGCTATATCTCTGTTTATTCGTGGTTTAATAAAGTAATTCATAGCTAACTGTGATTTTTTTTATATCAAAAGTGTTGATGTTGAATGTCATAAAATCTTATGTAAGTAAAAAGGGGAGGAGGCGGTTCTAGCATTTGCTTATTTTTCCTTGCAAATGGGAGGGATAGAGGTACAATATGACTAAAAATAAGCTTACGTAATACTTAAATGGCCTATTATATATTATCTGAAAGGCATGCTTCATTAAAACCGGAAAAATAATATTTTTAAACATAAATCAAAGATTTCTAAAATATCAATAAGAGTGATGAAAACTATTGTTTGATAAGATGATAAAGTCTATAACGAAACATATTTCTTTTAAGTGATCTGAATTTTTTTAGAAATTAAATATTTACAGGTTTGCTTTCTAATTTTTTTATGCTAAAACCAGAAAGCAAAATAGAAACATTTTCACAAACATCTGAATTTCTTTTCTTTTTAGCTAAACCAGAGGTTCTGCATCTCAAACTGGTAAACGCGATGTGCTGAATTTGAACCCAACTGTGCCCACTGGCCTAATTCTTTTGAGTTTTTTTTCCCTTTATTTCCTTGAAATATGGATTAGGTTCCCTAAAAAGCCACCTTTCAACCTCCCCCCCCCCCCACACACACACAGAGAACACCAGCATTTGGGCTCATATCCCTCGTATGAGTAATTGGCTATCAGAAACTTGCCTTTACTTTTAAAATCATGTGAAATTAATTTAAAATATTACTGAAATATGATCTTAATTAAGAAGAATCAGTAAAGTATTGCTAAAAACATGGGTACTTTTTTAGTAGAAGGGGAAGTGGAGCTATCTAGGATACTCTACTAAAGGCAGTTTTCTCAGAATTGGGAAACTATGTAAGTTGGAAATGGCATCATTTCCTTTCTTTTGGTTAGCTGACCACACGGCAAAAAAAGAACAATGGAATCATTTCATAAGTATAAAACAGAAACAAAACTTCCTTATTTTATGATTTTGATGTAAATTAGTGAAGTAACTTTATGAGGCAAGTTTCATTCAATAATTTAGAAAAATACATTTCCCCTTTAAAATAAAATTTAATCATAGATAATTGATTATGAACTTGACCTTTGCTTTTAATATTTTAATTAGTTTTAAAATTATCTAAATTATTATTATTTTAGTTTGTTACTTATTGTAACAGTGTATTGTATTCTAAGTATTTATTATAGTTTTAATTTTATTGTTAATTACATTCAAATTATTATTTAAAAAATGTAAACAAAGCAATGACCAGAAATCCGCAAAATTCTAAAATCCACACAACCTCTGGTCCCAAGGTGGGCGGATTTCAGGTATTCTATTGTACCGGGTGATCCAGAAGTCCCGGGACTTTTGAAATGCTAATAATTAGAAAACTACAAACAATAGAAGAATGCGGTTTTCACAGAAATGCTGAGAAACTTGTGGGATTTGTTTTTTCGATGAAAAAAACATATTATGTTAGTTGCACTTTTTGACAGCAGGTGGCGCTAAAATTGATAGTATTGTTTTTATAGTATGATACAGCTCATTTAAAAGAACGAATTAGTGTCCAAGGGTTACAAAATTTAATCATGACGCTCATGGCTTATAAGTACCGCCGTGAGCCGATGCAAAACAGCGTGCACAGTATTCTCAGAGCGGAAAGAAATTTCAGTTCATCGTGATATCACAAGTTTACTGCACTCACCATGAACTGGTGATTTCTACAGAGTATTGGCATAGAATCCTACCTAATTTACGATTGTAACAGACATTTGGGATCTCTTGTTTCTATTTCGATCTTCCAATGAGCCTTTTTCTCAAACCTTGCTTACCAAAGCATTTCACATTTGCAATGACCATCGATTCTTTTGCAGTTTTAACTTGACGTATTGTACGATATGAAAACAACGCGACATGCAAAGATGTGTCTAAACATAGTCTAGACAATGTCTAAACACTGCAGTTGCTCATGAAATTTTGTATCAAATTTCCCTTACAATGCAATTTCATTTACCTTACAAAAAATGTTTGAACATCAACCACCCTTAAAACGAAATCTCATCACTATCATAGAAAAGAAGTTTCGCAATGAACTGATGTGTCTATATAACGCATGGTATAGGTACATTCAGTCTTATACAACAGCGCCACCTGTTGCTAAAAATGGTAACTATATATATTTAAAAAAATTCATTCTAAACAAAAATCCCACATGTTTCTGAACATATATCCGAAAACAGAACCTTTGTATTATACATAGTTTCCTAATTATTAAATTTTCAAAACTCCCGAAACTTCTGGATCACCCGGTATTTATGTATAGTAGACTCCCTCAAATCCGCAAATCAGAAATCCGCACATACTTGATGGATGTAAACAATGAAACTTCCAGTTCGGATATTGGGACAAAATTTTATTTTTTTAGTTTTGTATCAATTCCATATGTTTTTTAATTTGTAATTTTCAATATTCTATTTATGTAAATTTCAAGAAGGAAGAATAAATTTTTTGGGGAAAAATTCAAGATATTGCTGATATTACTGGTAATTACAATCTTCTTACTAAATATATTTATGCATTAATCAAGATTTTTTTGGTCTTTCAGCCTGGCTAAACTTGAAAAAATAATCCTTATTTTATGATTTTGATGCGATTTAGTAATGTACTTTTATGAGGAAGTTTTGTTGAATAATTTTGGAAAGATACATTTTATCTTTATAATGATTATTTAATCATACACTATTGATTATTAACTTGACCTTTGCTATTAGTACTTTAATCATTTTAAAAATTATCTAAATTTTTATTATTTTAGTTCATTACTTATTTTAATATTTTATTAGATTGTAAGCATTAATTATATTTCCGATTGCATTATTAATTGCATTCAAACTACTGGTTAAAAAATGTAAACAAAACAGTGACCAGAAATCCACAAAATTCTAAAATCCGCACAACCTCTAGTCCCAAGCTTTGCGGATTTGAGGAAGTCTACTGTATATATATATATATATATATTTAAGAAAGAATTTTTTAATTTGTCATTTCTTTTGTATATGTTTATAGCTACAAGAGCATGTACAACAATTGTTCTTATAAGTGTTTTGTTTATTATTTTGAATCATACTCTCAAATCTATGACTTGGGCCAAGAATCCCTATACATCGAAATACTAGACGAAAATTGAAAGTTTTGAATATCTAAAACTAACAATTGTATCAAGTATCCCTAGTTTCTCTTAAATAGACTCTTAAATCTACTCAATTTTTTTTACATTATTTATATGTATCAGTATAAACAAGCTATTTATTTATATTGATATAAAAACGTAAGTGAATCTGTAAATATATGTATGTGTGTGTAAATTCAACTATAAACAATCATAAAAGTTTTTCAAATATATTTTCATAGCTGATTAAATCATATGTCAACAAATCTCATATGCAATCTTTAACGTAAACTTTATTTTAAATAACTATAATATTTATTTATTAAATAGGATAAACTTCAGCCAGCAAATGACATATATGCAACAACACACAGTGTTGACATCCATATGGTTATAATAAGATGTTGCCACACAATATTAAAAATAACAATATACAACAGACTATTTTTTTTAATTCCAAATTTAATTTTTTTTTAACTTTTAAGATTTTATTTTTTTCATGCAATAGATACCAAGACTTGATAAATGTATGACATTTTTAAGTTAAAAGCAATTTTTGTGTCACGAGGATTATTTCATTTCTGGCACATTTACAAAAAAATGTTGTAAATGCTAATTTTGACAGCTTTTTCGGATAGATTTTTTACTTTAACAAGATATAGAAAATGTTATTCATTATCATAGGTTTTTTCTAACTTTCTCTTTTTTTTTTTTGCAAATAAGGTTTTTACTTGTATAAGCCTAACACTGATTATTTAAAGCCGTCAGGAAGTCGCAAGTTTAGATTTGAAATCTGCCTTAACAACAACAAATGTCTGTTTGGTATTTCTAAAATACATTCCCAAATTTTCTGCCCAAAATAATAATTTTCATGTTTGGATCATTTTCTAGCGTAGAAAACTAAAGTACCCTCCTCCCCTCATTCCTGAAAAAAAAATTGCCTCTCCCTTTTGATTTTAAGCACACATAGTTTATTTTTTTTAATTATTTTGCTAAAATTGCATCTCGATTTTTATAAACAATAAATAATGATTTATCTAAATTTTATTTTATGTTTTCGCTTTGTCTCCAAAAGTGAATGGGAGATCTCAAGATATGATAGAGGCAGGAAATGGCAAAAAGGAAAAAACAACTTTTTTTAACACTTTCCAACAAAATTGAAAACTGTTTATGATTGTTGTTTGTCTGTCTGTCTGACCAAACTCTAACTCTCATAAATATACTTGGATTGCCTGAAATTTCTGGATGTGATTTACATTTGCGCTAGCACAAATATTATTTAGAATTTGAAGCACATTAGTTTATCTAAAGTTAATCAAAATTTTCCATTACATTACAGCCAATGAGAAAAAAAGTTTCAGATAAGTTTTAAAGATGTTACAGTCTTTGAAACACAAGAAAATTTTATATACATTTACAAAGTGCATTAAAATATGTATTCTGTAGAGTATGTGGTGCAAAGATTAGTTATTATTTATTTATAAAGCCACACAAAAGAATTATGTTGCATAATAGTATTGGGAAAAATTGTTTGGATTTTAATTCTTTTAAGCTATTTCATACATAATGTATTCTGTAGAGTATGTGGTGCAAAGATCAGTTATTATTTATTTATAAAATCACACAAAAGAATTATGTTGCATAACAGTATAGGGAAAAACTGTTTGGATTTTAATTCTTTTAAGCTATTTCATACATAATGAAATTGTACATTGGCGAGTCTGACTATAAATTATTTCATGTATAATACGATGTGCGTAACATTTACAAAGCCATGTAAAAGATTTCAGAGTGTATATTCTATGCAAAATACTGTATATCGGAGATGATGGCAGGAAATTCATTTTTAATTATAATATGTACTTTTAAGTTTCACTGAATTTATGCATACTATACTGTAAGTATAAATGCTATACTTATGTACTGAAATTTACAAAAGAATTTATAAAGGTATGAGCATAATATGAATATGAGATAGGTATGAGTATGAGCGTGAGTTGTATAAAAGTGCTTTTAAAATGTGCTATGCATTTTTATGCTGTATGTCATTTTGTTTGCAAAGAAATGTTTGCCGATATAGGCAAATTGATACACAGGCCTACACAAACAATTGGATAAAATTACCAATAAATGGCAGAATTGGCACAAAATTTTGGCCTAATTTTCAGAATAATCAGCCATTTTGATTTCTGGTTGTTATCATTTGTTTTAGAAGGGGTTAAATGAAATCTTCTAAAGATACTGAAAAAAGAAAAAAATTCTAGACCTTTTTCAAATATGAATATTAGCATTACATTTTATAATGGAATTACTTAGGTAAGTCTACAAAAAAAAAAAAATGTTTTTTTTTTTCAGTTTAAAATATCTTTTTTTTATGTTGATAGATAGTTCATAAGTTGAGAGATGGGGCACTTGTGAATAGAACCTATGGGGACAGATGTGAACAGTTTACAAGTGTATTTTTTAAGTTTGTGAATGCATTTTTGCTTTTTTTAATTTAGAATTTAATAATCCTTGTTGGATACTGAATATAAATTTAATATTTTTAGGATTTTTTTTGCAGTTTTAGTTTAATGGAAGTTAGATAACAATTAAACGTGGTGGCTTTCTGTAAAAACCAATATGTTTGTTATTCTTTAATGATTTCCAGTTTTAAACATACAGTAGACTCCCTCAAATCCGCAATTCTCTAAAATCCGCACGTATTTTATGGATGTAAACAATGAAACTTTCAGTTCGGATATTGGCTCAAAATTTGATTTTTTTTTTTTTTTTTTTAGTTTTGTATCAATTTCTTATAATTTTTTTTTTTTTTGTAATTTTCTAAATAATACTCTATGTTTTTTTTCATGAAGGAAGAATGTATATATTTTTTGAAAAAATTCAAGATATTGCTGATATTACTGATAATCACAATCTTCTTACCAAATATATTTATGCATTAATCAAGATTTTTTGGTTATTAAGACTGGCTAAACTTGAAAAAAAAAAATCCTTATTTTATGATTTTGATGTGAATTAGTAATGCACTTTAGGCAAGTTTTGTTGAATAATTTTGGAAAAATACATTTAATCTTTATAATGAATATTTAATCATACACTATTGATTATTAACTTAACCTTTGCTATTAGTACTTTAATCATTTAAAAAAATATCTAAATTTTATTATTTTAGTTTATTACTTATTTTAATAATTTATTATAGTGTAAGTGTTCATTATAGTCCCGAATGCAAAGTTAATTGTATTCAAATTACTGTTTAAAAAATGTAAACAAAGAAATGACCAGAAATCTGCAAAATTCAAAAATCCGCAAAACCTCTGGTCCCAAGCTGTGCGGATTTGAGGGAGTCTACTGTATATATATAAGAATATCATTTATACATACCCTGTATTTATTTTTTCTTAGCGCACATTAACATAAAGATGTTTTGTTTTATGAAAATAAAATTTAGTTGGCCTAAAAAAGTATCTGATAGTACTGTGATGATCACCAATTTTTTATATCACAATCTCATAAATTTTTAAAACCATGATGCACAATTTTGTGATCACAAATTGCATCACATTTTGAAAAAAAAAAAAAAAAAAAAAAACAAAAAACTAACAAAATCATTGAATAACTTACTTAAAAGTAACACAGTTTGGCTACACTTGACTCAAACAATCTATAAAGAAAGGAATCTAATTAGTTTTTATTACAGTTTTTAATCACAAAGATTTATTTACATCCCAGGTATGTTCACAACTACCCTTCCACTGGGGCACATGTGAACAAATTTTTTGAATGATGATATAAGTAAGGGATTCTGGATAAATGCACCCAAAAGAACAAATAAAGTGTAAATAATCATATAAAACAATTTTTATTTCAATAACCCGTAGTAATTTTTAGAAATAATCAAAAATATAAAAATTGTTTACATGTGCACCATCTTCCATACATGACTTTCAAATATACAATTTTAGTTAATTTTTCAGTTAACTTTCAGCAGTAAAATTATTAAATATTTAATAAGTAAACAATCAAATTTCTGTACTATTTGGTTATACCATCGACCAGTTTTGCCAAAACTAATAGCCAACTTATACATGTTGGCTAAATTTTTATTTTAAATAACAGAGGAACAAATAAATTAGTAAAGTATTAATTAAAAATACAAATTAAGAGTCGAAATAAAAATCATTTATGATGTTTTAAGCATGCCTGTTGTGTTTAATTCAATTGAATGTGACATTCATGATTATCCATTGATTGCTTTTAATCTTATAATTTGGCGGTAGTTTTTTGGTCAACGGGATAGCCAAGCAGTACCCAAATTTCTAACAAAGCATAGAACCAACAGAGTGGGAAATGTCTAAGCCAGGGATTGAACCTGGAACTCTTGGAATAGTGTGCCAGGTGTTTTATTTGTGTCTTGTGTTACGCCACTAGTTTGTGCTGCTCATGTTAGATGTTTCCATCTTGTGCTACTGCTGTAGCTTTACCAACATATGTGAGTGAGAGATGCAAAGCTGGGCATCATCCTCATAGCTTAAATGGTTCAGCACTTGAAATGCTATTCCAAGGGTTAGCTTGCACATTTTTTACTCTGTGGGTTCTATATGTAGCTAGCAATGCGATGAATCATTTATTAAATATTAAACGGCTATCAGTTTCTTCTTTCAATTTCATCAAAATATCTGTATGATTAAAAAAGATTGGTTTTACAGAGATAAAATTTTATGTACCGTAAAATACCGTTAATCCGCCCCCCCAAACGAAAAGAAAAATCGTACAAAAGTTAGGGGAGGGCGCTTACACGCGATTTTTTCGCAATCGTTCAACAAAATTTACAGGAATGAATCATCATGAAATGAATGAATCGTTGAATGAATCATGAATTTTTATACTTGAAAAAATTTGGTTTTTATTTTTTTCAAACATAAATTCTGTCGAAAAAACGCAAAAAAAAGGAGAAATTAGTAAAAAAAAGCCAAAACAAGCATGAAATCAATTAAAAAATCTTGAAAAAACGCGCATTTCATCAAAGATTCATGTTTCGTTCATTTCAAAATGATTGATCTTGCTCTCAATCGCCTTTGAGAATCGGGAGGGAGGGCGCTTTCTCGGGATTTTTTGAAAATTTCAAATTCTTTATAAAGTGGGGAGGGGGCGTTTGATCGGGAAGGGCGGATTAACGGTATTTTACGGTATTTGTTTTAATTAACAGAAAAAAACTGTAAAATTTAAAATTTTACCAAAAAAAGAAAGAAAGAAAAAAGAAAAAAAAGAACTATTGTCCACTTAAAATAAATCACAGCATAGAATTTAGAAAAAAGACAACAAATAAAAATGATCTATCAAAATCCCCGATAAACTATATTGCATATTATTATTATTACATTACATTTCTTGTTACTTTTGCTATGCTATTAGGCTGTAAAACAATAATCTATATAATAAAGGCCAAACGTATCTGTGCGTAACGCATACGTCGTGTTTTGAATGGCAACACTTTCCGATGAAATTTCGGTTTTGCAATTTTCGCTATTGTAATTTTTAAACTTCTAGACATTGCACGTTTTCAATCTTTATACCATCGTTTAGAGAAAAATATGCACTTTTAGATGCCGTTTGTTAGAAAACTGTATCACAATTTGTTTTTGAGATATTAATTTTTTTGTAGTTTTTGGTTCAATTTCTCTAACGGTGGCAACTTGTGTATCGCATTTATGTGGGAAAAAGAGAAAAAATAGCCATAGAGTAAATAAGGAAAAAAAATAGAGATGCAGTTTAGTGGCTGGAGGTGACGCCAAAAATGTAACTCTAAAATTCGCTGCATTGCATCAAACACAACGGCGTGCTTTCATTAAAAAGAAAAACTTTTAGCGATGCAATTTTAATTCATAATGCAATTAAATGCTATTTTATAATGCTAAAATATATTCAGATCTTTTTCATTTAGAGAAAAAATGATGTTAAAAAATTCGGTCTCTGTTCCATGTGATTGTTTTTTTTAGGTCGAATGAGAGACTTATATTGAAAGAATAACGCCCATCAATTGTTTTCATCGCCTACTGCACCTCCATCTATCTCTTTTCTCCATGGAAAATAACAGATCACTGTATATTTTAGTTGTCATTTTTTCATAGCAACTGAAAAAAATAGTAATTAAAAATCTGTTATGTCAATATATCGTCGGCTATAAAACCCGGTGAATGTTGTTGGTTTTATTTCGTTTTTATCTATGAATTTAGTGACTTTTAGTTCGTTAGTAAACTTACTTTACAAAAGATACATCAATTAACCTTTACAAAAATGTATTTTAAAGAATATCTGGGTGTCACATTTTTTTAGTTGTTTTTAAAAACTGAGACTGCAATTTTATTCTTTGGCGAAATCTTTGGCTAATAACTGCTATCTTGCGTCTAATACGAAGGGCCGTAGTGAACAATAGGGAGGGCCCAAGAGAATGTAGGGGGGCTCATAGTTTTTTTTTTCTCTCTCTCTGGCGCAGAAAGATAAATTAGTGAATATTCATATTGTAGGTTCTCTGTTTCTTATTAAACTGTTAAAATAACTTCATTTTATGCTTAGAAAAGTATATGATAATGAAGTTTTGAGTGTATAACTGGTGCAAAATAGCCCATTATGTTAGCTTCATATGTACAAATAGGATGAGGGAGTGTTGAAACACTTATTTTAGATACAATTTAGTAACTCTGCAAAACTGTGAAAAGGTTTCAAAACTAAATTAGATTTTTAAACAATATTTCATTTGAATTTTCGTAACAGAAATTCATTGAGTGACCTTGGAATCTTTTCCGGGGGGGGGTCAAAATATTTTAGGGGGGATGAGCCGCCCTTAGCGCCCTTTTAGCAACGGCCCTGCTAATACGGAAGTACCGATAATTTTTAAAGCTGTATATGATTACATAAATAATATGTTTCATATAAAATTGCTATTTGGAATTAGTTGGCAGTTTAAAAAGCCTATTAAGCAGAAAAAATTTATTAGACTTTCCAATTTTAAATTTAAAAAAAGTTTTTCACCTTTACTTTGTGACCCGGGAACCCCGGGTTCGGTGTACTAGTAATAATAATGGTTAATTTAGTCAGTATGACTGGTATCTTATTTGGCACAATTGTAATTGACCTGGCATAAATAATATGAGTTATCAACAATTAAATAAATTGTATTATTTATATATCATAATGTATCACAAGTTAGCCCCCTTTTAGCACACATAAAACTCTAATGATTTTAAATAAGATTTATAATTGAGACTTGTATGAAAAGGATAAGCAATTAAGGTGTGCATTTTAAAGGGGAAGGCCTATAAATGATACTTTTTCAAAAAAAGAAAACTGCACGCATGTTAGAAATGAGGAGAGGTGCTTATATTTGGAAGGGAGTTACTTTTGATACAGTACAATATTTTTTAATTCACTGCTTTTTTATTTTCCATTACAAACAAACAGTAGACAGTAATAATTTTCTTTAAAATCCTTCATAAATTCTCAATTTTAAAATATGTGTTTTAGAATATAAGAAAATTGTGCTCACAATAATTTTCTTTTATAAATTTGAAAAGATTTTTTAGATAAAAACTCAAAGCATTGTTTTCATAGAGTATTTTACTTATACTGTATGTTAGTTATTTATAGGGTATTTTACTTCAAAAGAAAATCTTGTTTATGTAAATGGAAGTAGTATCTGTTTTTAATATTATGAAAATTTTAACCTTTTAATACCATTAAGTTCTAAAATAATAAGGTATTGACTAATATTTGGTTTACCTGTGTATGGAATATTTGAAATGACTACAAATATAAAAAAATAAATAAAAGTGGCGAAGCGACACATAACATTTTGTGTCCTTCTGCAATCAAATCACAAGTTATAGAAGTATAAGCAGAAGAATAACAACAGAAACACATCTAACCATTAATTTTTTTAGTAAAGAAGCTAGATTCAGTAAATTAGTTTTAGAATGTTAGCTATTGTTACAATCAGAATATTATGATTTTATTACAGACGCTAACACAACGAATCAATCATGAAAAAAAAAATTCCTTCATGAATAATGATTCAATCAATGAATGGAAAACAACTCAAATAGAAATCTTCAACTCATTTTTAATAAACAAAATAAAGAATTATTTTTTAAGGAAATAGGGAGCATTTTTTAAATTTGCGAATCAAGAGCTTAAATATGCATTTTGGATTAAAAATTGGAATCAGTTTGATTTTGGATAACTAAGGTAATTTCAAAATCTTTCAGGTTCTTCAAGGTTCAAATTTTGCCCGAATACTTTAAAAAAGCTTGTTTAATGGCTGCCTGGTAACCAGTATTATATCTAAGGATTTTAAAAAGTTCTAGATTAAAAAATGTAATGCCATTGCAGTAATTTTATTGAAAAAAAATAATAATTACTATACATGGGAGTTCTTTTTTAAAAAAATGCAAGAATTATTTTCAATGAATCATGGTGCAGTTAATGATTCATTCTTACGATGGCGTCTTTTTCTTTTGTAGCTTGTTCAGCTAATTTTTTAAAATATAAATTTATTGTACCCAGCTTCTTTACCAAAATAAGTTAATGCTAAGATTGGGTAATTTCTTTCATTATTCTTCAAATAAAAATTCTAGAATGTATTATTTGATAATGATGGTTTATATGTTGCAACTTTCATTTTTCCTTACGTAGCATTGCGTTATTTATTGTTGATTATTAGATCCTCGCATAATTAATTGAAGAAGAAGGCCGAGATAATCATTGCAACATTCTTTTAATTAGCATCTAAGTTGCACGGACAAAACAACAACAATCACATTACAGAATACGAATCAAAACTGAAACTTTTTCCAAAAGATACTCTCGAACCAGGAGAGTTTTTACATTTGAACCATGGAGGCAATACAGCACAGTAGAAGTCCGTAAATCCATGGAGTTAATACACAACACTCTTCCCCTCTAAGAATTGAGCACATAGTCCTTCAGATGTTTGGGAGTGTTCCGATGACGCTGAGATCGTCGTAAATCAGGTGCTGGTGGATCTGCAGGTATGGATTTTTCATGATTATTAACTGTAGGTTTAATTATTTGTTCGGGAACACTAATGGGCGAATTTTCAGGAGAATCACAGGTTACTGGTGGAATGGAATCAGATAAATTAGTACTGTCCACAGAAGTGTTTGAACTGACAGTGCGATCACGAATTTGATCAACATGACGTCTAGATATATTACCGTCAATCAAACTTTCAGCCTTGTAGGAAACAGGACCAGTTGGTTCTAAGATTTTAGCTGGAATCCACGGAGATCCATCAGAATAATTTCGGATATAAACAGGATCATCTTCATTGAATGTCCTTAATCTTTTACTTCCTTCCTCCTCCATTTTTTTCTCGCTTTTGCACCTCATTTCTGCATTTAAATCGGGATGTAACCTATCTAATAGTGACGTTAAACGTCTATTCATTAAGATTTCTGCAGGTGATTTACCTGTTGTTGTACACGGTAAAATGTGTTGCGAAAACAGAAATCGTGCCAAGCGGGCTTTCCAATTTCCTTGAATTATACGCTTCAACGCTTGTTTGGTTGTGGCAACCATACGTTCAGCTTGGCCATTTGAGGAAGGATGATAAGGTGCTGATTTTATTGGACGGATTTGATTTTTCACAAGAAATTCGATAAATTCAGTTGATTTGAAGGCTTGTGCATTATCGGACACAACACTATCAGGAATGCCATGTGTAGCAAAAAGCAATCTAAGAAAGTCTATAGCTGCCGAAGAAGACATGGATGAAACAGGAAATACTTCCAACCATTTAGAATGTGAGTCTACGACTATTAAGAATGTTTTACCTTGATAGGGTCCCGCGAAATCAATATGCAGGCGAGACCAAGGTCTATCTGTCCATTCCCATGGATGGATGGATGCTTTTGCCGGAGCTCTTTGATTTTCCTGGCACAAAGTACATGATTTTACTGTTGTTTCGATCTCACTGTCCATGAGTGGCCACCAGACATAACTGCGAGAGAGTCCTTTCATCCTAACTATTCCTGGATGACCATTATGAAGTAAATTTAGAACGTCCTTTCGAAGAATGCTAGGGATAACAACCCTACTACCCCAAAGCACACAGTTCTGGTGAACACTTAACTCATTGCGTCGATGGAAGAATGGTTTGAACTTCTCGTCATTCATTTTCGGAGGCCAACCATTCATTATCATCAGAGCAACTCTTGAAAGTACAGGATCTTTTTTAGTTGCCGCTGAAATCAATTTAGAATTGAGCTGAGTGACTGGGGAAAATTCTAATAATAGTACGTCAGCCTGAGGAGGAATTTCACAATCAGGAGTGGTCAAGGGTAAACGGCTAAGCGCATCTGCATTTCCTATGTCCTTACCCTTTCTATATTCTAAATCATAATTATAAGTTGCCAATATCAAACCCCATCTTAGAACTCGTGGAGAAATCATTTGGGCCAAAGGTTTATTTGGATTAAATAAGCCTAAAAGAGGTTTATGGTCGGTAATAATTTTAAATTTACGACCCTGCAAATACTGATTGAATTTTTTTACCGCCGAAATTATTGAAAGAGCCTCACGATCTGTTTGGCTGTAGTTTCTCTCAGCTGTTGTTAGAGTTCGGGAATGATAAGCGATGGGAGTTTCCTTACCGTTCGGTAAAATGTGGCTTAACACACTACCTACTCCATATGATGAAGCGTCACAAGTTACAATTAAGGGAAGGCTTTCGTCAAAATGCGCTAAAACGGAATCTTTTGTTAATAAATTCTTAGCCGCAGTATAAGCCTTTTGATGCGTAGGCGTCCAACGCCAAACTGTGTCCTTTCTGAGCAATCTATGCAAAGGCTCTAAAACGGAAGATCTATCTTTTAGAAAACTGCAATAGAAATTTAATAATCCTAAGAAAGCTTGAAGTTCAGTCTTATCTTTTGGATTAGGAGCTTCGTGGATGGCCTTAACTTTATTTAAACTTGGTTTAATACCCTCTTTAGTTACTTGAAATCCCAATAATTCTATTGTAGGAACGGCAAATATACATTTTTCGCGTTTGAGGTGAATGCCTGATGATTTTAAACGTTCCAAAACCTGTTTTAGTTTTAAATTATGATCCTCTATAGTTTTACCGTGAATAAAAATATCATCTAAGTAAGGTAATACTCCGTTAATTCCTGCCTGAACTTCCTCAATTTTTTTCTGGAAAATTGAAACAGCAACTGAGATACCAAATGGTAATCTAGTTACCCTGAAAAGACCTTTAATTGTATTTAAAGTTAGAATTTTAGAAGTAGGCTCATCCACCGGAAGTTGTAAATAAGCTTCGGACAAATCTAATTTGGAAAAAATTGTACCGCCGGTCATAGTGGCTAAAACCTCCTTAACTGTAGGCAGAGGGTAACTGAATTGTTTCACAGCCTGATTTACAGTACTGCGATAATCCCCACACAAACGAATGCTACCATCTTTTTTGACAACTGGAACCACAGGAGTAGCCCAGTCAGAATAAGAAATTGGCTCCAGAATCCCTTTGTTTACCATATTTTGGATCTCGTCAATTATTTTATTTCTCAAAGCGAAAGGTACATTACGTGCTTTTAGATATTTAGGAGCACAATTTTCATCAATCTTAATTGAAATGGGAGGCCCTTTAAAAATGCCTAGCGTTTCAGAAAAAACATCGTCGAATTCCGATAAAATTGAATTTAACGTTGGAGCACAAATTTGGTGGACATTAGAGTCGCCAACATTAATGTTAATTTTTAACGCATCAAACCAGCTACGACCAATTAGGGATTTACCCTTACCCTCAAGAACTAATAAGGGCAAGGTAACATTTTGTGAGTTATACTGCACATTTGCATCAAAATAACCTTTAACATTTAATTTTTGAGCATTCCAAGTTCTCAGATATTGATCTGAAACTGGAAGTAAAGAAGGGGGGTTCACTGGCTATAATCTAGCGTAAGTGCTAGAACTGATTATGGAATGCAAAAAGCCAGAATCTATCTCCATTTTATGGTTAATACCGTTTAATTTTATATTTACATCATTAGGTGGGTAGTCATTTATGGAACTTAAAACATTTATATTGAGCAAACAATCATAATAATCATCAAGCACCGACTTACCTGATTCTATGTCATGAATTTTAGAATTACTATTACCTTTTTTATTATTTTTTGCATTACACATTTTGGCAATGTGACCGATTTTCTTGCAGTAATTGCAAGTAGCTCTAAGAAATTTGCATTCACCGAAAGGATGGTGCGCCCCACACCTATGACAAGGCTTTTTATTTTGTGCAGGTGGCTTTTCCTTTGCACTCCTGTTGTGCGTTTTTGATTTTATCAAATTTACAGGCTTGTACAAATCATTATTATTTCCGCGAATTTCTGACGATTTTCGTAAAGCTGCTTCACCTGCAAGTGCGATATCCATGGCTGTTGTGAGGGTCAATGCTGGATCGGCCAATAATTTTCGTTGGATTTCTTCATTACGGATTCCGCAGACCAGTCTATCGCGAAGCATGGAATCTAACTGAGTCCCGAAATTACAATTTTCGGACAGCTTACGGAGTTCTGCGACAAATTCAGCGATACTTTCATTTTGCTGCTGATCTCGTTTGTTAAACTTGAATCGGCATAGAATTTCGGATGGTTTTGGCGAAAAATGTCCATCCAAAGTCAGTAACAAGTTCGGGAATGTCACAGTATCCGGAGCGTTCGGAGTACACAATGAACGAATCAATGAATACAGTGTAGGTCCAGCGACACTGAGGAAAATAGCCCTTTTTTTCACATCTTCATCGATGCTATTAGCTGTGAAGTAGAATCCCAAGCGTTCCTTGTACTCGGTCCAATTAGTTTTTCCTATATGAAATTCTTCTAGCTTACCGAGAGACATTATGACAATGCACTTGAAAGCAGAACAAAGAAACGAAACTAAAGTCAGTTCAGAAAAACTAAATAAGAAAGAATTACTTCATGAAACTGAATCCTTTGGTTAACGCTCATCGCCAAGTATTAGATCCTCGCATAATTAATTGAAGAAGAAGACCGAGATAATCATTGCAACATTCTTTTAATTAGCATCCAAGTTGCACGGACAAAACAACAACAATCACATTACAGAATACGAATCAAAACTGAAACTTTTTCCAAAAGATACTCTCGAACCAGGAGAGTTTTTACATTTGAACCATGGAGGCAATACAGCACAGTAGAAGTCCGTAAGTCCATGGAGTTAATACACAACACTTTCCTTATGTAGCATTGCGTTATTTATTGTTGATAATTTTTTTGATTATTATTATTTATTTTTAACTAGTTTACTGAATATTATTCGAATTTTAATTTAGATATTCAACTAATTGGTTTGAATATTTTTTACTCTCAATTTTAAAACATTATGTTGTTCATAAACTGAATTTGATTTCATCGTGTTGAATTAAAAGAAATTATATTTTTAAAAAACTGTTTGCACAGTGAAGTACCTCTATAAAGTTTTTCGAAATTTGCAAAAATGAACACATAAACGTTGATGAAACTATGATTGAATTCTAAAACAAGTGATAACTTGGCAAAGTGAAAAATGAGTTTTTGTTACTACAAGTTTGTTTTGTAAATTTTTAAAAATTTATTTGTGACATTAGTTTTGTGTATTTGTAAAGTAAAGTTTGAGATTCAGGAGTTAACGAGTGGTTTCGTTGTTGGAAATGTATGTTAAATATTTTCATTATATTTAGATAAAATTATGATGTTTTTCACGATAAATATAACTTTTTCTATAAATACAGAAAACATTTATTAGACGGTCACATCATAGTACATATAGAAACAAAACATATCGAAAAAACAAAGAATAATAATAATAAACCATCACCACCATCCCACGTTCATCGTCTGAAAATAAAAAACCTAATGCATGGAGTCATGAAATAATGTCTGTTGTCCAAAGTTTTTTTAAACAAAAAAAAAAAACAATTTAATTATTGCCATGCGATTTCACTTAAAAACCCCTCCTTTTGCATGTCAATAATCCTCAGCAATGCCCAGACTTGTAATATGTTTTTTCATGACATCATAACTCAAATTCTTAGTCATTATATCTGCCTCCAGTTCAGATGAATTTACATATTTTGTTTCAATTTCTCCTTTAGCTCTTTCATCTTTCACAAAATGACATTTTCTATTGATATGTTTGTTACGATTATTCACTCTTGGGTTTCTGATCCAATCAATTACTTACTGACTATCAGTACTGATTTCATTTGGACGTTTTACCATTTCTTTTTGATTTAATTCTTCCAAGAGACCCATTAGCCATTTTCCTTCACAAACTGCATCACACAGACTTAAAAGCTCAGATTCCATTGTTGAAAGCGCAACCAGTTTCTGCTTATTACTTTTCCATCAAATTAATGATTCTCCTATTTTTACGATATAGCCACCAAATGATTTTGAATCTTGTGTAGTACACCAGCTAGCATCAGAACAAAGTGATAATTGATCCTTTTTACCTTTAATTCAAAGTTTGTAGTTTTTTGTGCCTTGGATATAACACAAAATTCTCTTCACTGCCTGTAAATGAATTTCTCTAAGATCTTTTGCATATTGAGACAAATTACTTAAAGTGAAAGCTAAATCTGGCCTTGTTCCTCTTACTAGATATCCTATAATTTTAAGCATTTCTTGATATAGTGTTTCATCAATTTTATTTTCACCTTCATATTCATCTAAATTTATTCCGAGTACACCAGGAGTTTTCACACTTTTACAATTTTCCATATCAAAGCTTTCTAAGATCTTTTCTGCATATTTAGTTTGCCCTAATAAAAATTCTCCATTATTATCTTCAATATCAATACCAAGGCATTTGATATTTTTCTTCTGCTCTTTAATTTTCGCTTCTTCATTCAATTGTTGTATGAATTTATTTATCAAATTTTCAGATTCACTAACGACTATCCCATCATCTACAAAGATTCCAACTGTAATAAATTCATTATCTTTTTTACTGACAAATACACAAGGGTCTGCTTTGCATACTTTTAATCCAATCTTATCAAATATTTTAACCAATTTTTCATACCAGCATCTTCCTACTTCAGGCAATCCATATAAATTTCCTGTCACAAGTAATATCTTCCCTCCTTTAATTTGTAGGCCTTCAGGTGGATTCATATAAACAGCAGTTCCTAGATCTGCATTCAGATAAGCTGTTTCTATGTCGAAAAATCTAGTTTTGTAGCCTTTCTTTGCTGCGACTGCCAATAAAGTTCTAAATGATTCAGTTTTCATTACTGGACTGTACGATTCTTGATAATTTGTTAAAAATTTAAGTCTTGATCTGTCTGTTACTAACCTAGCTTTATATTTTACATCTTCACCACTTTCTTTTATATTAAAAATCCATTTGTTTCTCAGTGCTTCCACATCTTTTGGTTTGTCAACAATTTTCCATGTTTTGTATTCTTCTAACGAATGTAATTCCTTTTGATTGCTTCTATCCATTTATCCTTATTTTTAGAATTTAATACATCTTTGTAATTCTTTGGAACTTCCTCGTGCACTAAATTTGCTAAATACTTTGGATTCGGTTTCCTAATTTGTGATGATCTTCTAGGTTCTCCGGAAAACTTATTTTGATTACTTTCTTTTTCTTGTTGTTCTTCATTTTCACTAATTATATTACAGTCAAAGATCTATAATCCGCACAAGCTGGGGCCAAATGTTGTGTGGATTATAGAGTAAATAGGATTATGCGTCATTTTCTTAGGATTATGCGTCAATTTCCTGTTGAAAAAATGTTGCACCCAAAGATATGATAAACATGGAGGACTGGGAGCAGTTAATAGTAATGGATTAAAAGGTAAACTTACAAGTCAACCGTTAAAATTAAATTTTCCATCAAGAGAGAACTTGGCATGCAAATCAAGTTTTAATTAATTCTGAAATTTCAGGTGTGAACACAATGAGGTGCATGTTTGTTTTGCCACTTCCCATTTCACCATACACCATTAGACATTTTTAGATTCCTGAACTTTGCTAAGTTATACACTGTTATCAGTTCGGTACAAATTATTGATAATTTTAAAGTACAGTCAGAGATTGATAATCCATGCTCCCATAATCCACAATTTTCTGTAATTCGCGTTACTTTTCGAATGTAAACAATGAAATAAACAAGAAAATTCACAAGTTTGTGATCCAAAAATGATTTTTAAAAGAAAGAAAAAAAAATTGAAAAAAGAATCATAATAAAACATTTATTTGTTGTTAATATATTTCTTTTATTATATTAACAGTATAAAACAGATTACAGCATTCCGAAACATATGTAATTATTTTTATTCATATGCTTTTTTAATAAAATAACTTTAAAAAGGCATTTTTTCATTAGTATATTAAATTAGCTATTAGATTTCATATTTATCTTTTCATAATATACTGATTAAAGGATTAAAAATCTGTTTAGGAATAATAAAATGACATATAATCCATAATACTCTGTAATCCACAATATTCCATAATCTGCACAACCTTTGACCACAGTGTGTGTGGATTATAGAACTTTGACTATATTCCATTTCATATGGTAATTTTAACATTGCATAATAAAGAAATTAATCAACATTTAAATTTTTGTATTTATTCACTGAATTAATCACTTAAGAAAAACACAGGTTCAATATATTTCTATTAATCTTATAACAAGATATTCCTACTCACAAATGTGACTTTTTCAATTTTTTTTATTGTAATTTTTACATCTTGTAAATTAATATGTTGCTTATCATTTATTTTTTTTAAGGTATTTAAAATTTAAAAATAAATCAAAACAAACAACTGCACTTCTATATTGTCTAATCTGTGTCATATATAATTGTGCCAGGCATACACATACACTCAACTTTTATTTTTTTCAAATACATTCTTTTATTGCACTGCTATAAGTTTTGAATGGCATGCTAAGCACTTAGTGAAAGAAACTATGTTAGTGTTGACTTATTTTGATATTACTCTGTTATCCCGTTGACTGATTTTGTCAAGTTATATAAATCGCCATTATACATATTGACATTATTTTTATTTTAAAAAACAAAAAGACAAAAAATAAGTAGAATATTAATAAAAATACAAATAAAAAGTCGAAATAAAAATCACTTAATGACGTTTTAAACATGTGTGTCATATTTAATGTCATTGAACTGACATTCAAGATCATCCATTATTGGCATTTAATTTTATAATTTGGTGGTAATACTTTGGTCGATGGGATAACAGAGTAAGTACCAATTATGGTTTTAGAATTATATTGTTATATTTTCACAATCTCTTATATTATTTGTTATTTTTACTTCTTTGTTTTACAGTAGACTCATTCAAATCCACAACTCTCTAAAATCTGCATATAATTTATAGATGTAAAAAATGAAATATTCATTTCAGTATGAACAAAATTTGACTTTTTTAGTTTTACATCAATTCCATATTACATTTTATTTTGTAATTTCTGTTAATATTACTGATAATAATGAATGTAAATATGAATTCATGTCCTTTTATGATGGAAGAATAAATTATTTCAGAAAAAAAATCAAGATATCATTGGTAATCCCAAACTTCTTACAAAATATTGTGTATTAATCAAGTTTTTTTTTGGTCATTAAGTCTAGTTAAACCTGAAACAAAACTTCCTTATTTTGTGATTTCGATGTGAATTAGTAATGTGCCTTTATGAGACAAGTTTCATTGAATAATTTAGAATAAATAGATTTCATCTTTATAATGAATATTAAATCATATATTATTGGACTTGATATAACTTGACCTTTTTGTTTAGTATTTTAAACATTTAAAAAATTATCTAAATTTTGATTAGTTTATTACTTATTTTATTATACTTTAAGCATTCACTGTAGTTCAGATTGCACTGTTAATTACATTCATTTGGCTGTTTAAAAAATGTAAACAAAGCAATGATCAGAAATTAGCAAAATTCACGACCCCTGGTTCCAAGCTTAGTGGATTTGAGACAGTCTACTGTTTCACAAATATTGTTGATGTGACAAATCATTTCACATGCACTAAACTTATCCTTTAAAATATAAATGTATATTTTTTAGACCACTGATGGCCAAAACATATTTTGACCAGGAAGGTTAAAACAAGTATTTCCCTGAATCTAATTAAAACCAATAAGGAACTTTTTTGGTGTGCTGGTCTGCAAGGCAACTTTTATAAAAAGGAAATTCAACATGCATGAAATCCATTTCAGCACATTAGCTTTAAAAATATACATATTAAAAAGGGAAAATATGTATAACAGAAAGGCTTGACAACGTGAATGGGTATAAGTAAAGGAGGTGAAATTGAGTTGGGGCTGAATGTATGGATAGCAAAGGGGTAAAAGTCTTGTTTGGATAATTTTTGGGAATATGCGGAACTAATAGACATAATTTAAATTTTATATCATGGACTAATTAAATCTGAAGTTTGGTGAAAATTCATGCATTAGTTCCTGATATACAGTTATTCTGATAATCGTCAATTATGCAGCATAGCAATGCCACCTGTGGAGAAATTTACTCTAAAAACTAAATAATACTAATTTATATCTGAGACTAACTGAATTTGAAGTTTCATAAAAACACATGCATTAGTTCCTGAGATAGAGCTATTGTTATAATCATAAATAATACTGCATGCCATGACACCTATTGGAAGATTTTGCACCAAAACCTAATCAGAACCATATTACATCAAGAAATATTAGAATCTGAAGTTTTATGAAAATCCGACCATTAGTTCTTCACATGTATCTATTGTGTAAATCGTGAAAAAAGCACCATGGCAGAACAGCCTGTTGAGCGATATACAGCCAAAATCTACCGTATATACTCGCGTATAAGTCGAGAAATTTTAGACAAAAAATGAACTTCAAAGTGGGGGGGGGGTCTACTTATACGGGAGACCTAAAAAAATCTATAATTAAAATATTGGAATATAGTTTGCTAGCGAATCGGTGCTGCAGCACCCCATTGTTTGTATTCCAACCTCGACGATTCTGAATTTAAGATCTTTTTAGTTTATTCTTCAAAATAATAATTTAGCCTACCCTGTTGCAAAGAACAAAAAAAAAGTGTGTGATTTAAGTCAAGAACACATTTCGAATACAAAAATAAAGAGATGGGCAAAATTGTCGATTTATGGAATCGTTTACCAAAAAGAACGAATTATTCGAAGTCGTTTCAAAAAAAGAACGAATCTGAGAAAAATGGAACATGTTCCAGAAAAAAGGAACGACTCTAAGAAAAAAAGGAACAAATCCGAGAAAATGGAACGAATTTGAGAAAAAAAGAATAGAGTCCACGAAAAAACGGAATGAATCCAACTTTTCTACGTCACTCTTCGATTCCGATTTATCATTTATGACATTAAGCATATTTTTTCAGACAATACATTTCGGAACGATTCCGAGGATTCGTTCCTTTTCGGAGTTGTTTCATTTCGGAACGAGTCCGAGGAATGGTTCTTTTCGGAGTCGTTTCATTTCGGAACGATTCAGAAAAGTCGTTCTTTTTCGGAACGATTCCGAGGAATCGTTTCTTTTCAAAGTCGTTTCATTTCGGAACGCATCTGAGGAATTGGTCTTTTTCTGAACGAGTCCGACGAATTAGTCCTTTTCGGAGTCGTTTCATTTCGGAACGGGTCCGAGGTATCGATCCTTTTCGGGGGAAAATCAATCGGTCCCCCCTTTTGGGGAGGGGGTCAAGGGGGCTACTTATACGCGGGTTTTGAATTTTCTCTTATTTTTAACAGCATAAGTTAGGGGGTCGACTTATACGCGAGTATATACGGCAATCAGATCCAATTTATATCAAGACCTAACTGAATCCAATGTTTTGCGAAATTCTGTGCATTAGTTCTTGAGACAAAATGCCCTTAAAATGTATGTCACATACAGACAGACATTTTGAAAAAGCATGTTTTTAGAATTTCTGATCCCTAAAACGTGTATATCTTCCGAAAACCGGAATTCAAAAATTTTCATGAATCCAATACTTATTTCTTGTAAAAATGGAAAAAATAAAATTACAAGCATTCAATAAAATAAATTTGTAGTTTTTACCACTCAAGGTATAGGAGTTTCCCAATATGGGCTATGGCAATGTCTACTGTATCACATTCACATCAACGCATATATACCTGCATCTATGAAAAAAATTGTTAAGTTAGTTCATATCTAAGAATGTATGATTTGGTAATTCCATGAATGAATTTTTTATTATGTAAGGAAAAGAAAATTGTAAAATTGGCTATTAAATTCAGAGTTAAAACTCAGTGCAGTTTATTTTGAAATGCCTTGTTTATTTTATTTTTTTTCTGTTTTAAGATTTAGGCATAGATAAGACTGTTTTTTCTGAAACTCAGTAAGTCATTCCCGTCGATAAAAACGGCTACAATTTCTTCATAATGGCACTTTGAAGAAGTTCCTGTTATCGTCTGACATCAAGCTTAAATTCATTTGGGAAAATGTCATCGATTGCAGAAGAAAATTCCTCCTCCGGTGAACAGCACTTTGTTCCTCGAAATGGGGATAAAGAAAAACATTCCTCCATTGATACAGGAGAAAATTATTTTATTTGTGAAGTATGTTCCAAAACATTTTCTAAGAAAAGTAATCTGAGAAGACATATAAGAAACATTCATGCAGAAGATAATCCATTTGTATGTGAAGTATGCTTTAAAGGATTTTCTAATAACAGTGCTTTGAAAAATCATCTCTTGACACATACAGGAGAGAAACCCTTTGTTTGTGAAATATGTTCCAAACAATTATCTCATAGTAGTAATCTAAGAAGACATATCTTGACTCATACAGGAGAAAAACCTTTTAATTGTGAAATATGCTCCAAAGAATTTTCTGAGAACGGTCATCTAAAAACCCATCTTTTAACGCACACAGGTAAAAAACCTTTTGTTTGTGAAGTATGTTCCAAACAATTTTCTCTGAATGCTTCTCTAAGAAGCCATCTCTTGACTCATACAGGAGAAAAACCTTTTGCTTGTGAACAATGTCCCAAGAGATTTTCTCGGAATGGTAATCTAAGAACCCATCTCTTAACGCATACAGGGGAAAAATCTTTTGTTTGTGAAATATGTTCCAAAGGATTTTCTGAGAATAAAAATCTAAGTGGCCCCGCTTGACACATACAGGAGAAAAACCTTTTGTTTGTGAAATATGTTGCAAAGGATTTTCTTTCAGTGGTAATCTAAGAAGGCATCTTTTGATACATACTGGGTAAAAGCCCTTTTTTGTGAACCATGTTCCTAAGGATTTTCTAAGAATAGTTATCTAAGTATTCATCTCTTGATGTACAGGATAAAAGTACAATGGTAGCCTAAGAACCCATCTCTTGACGCATACTGGAGAAAAACCTTTTGTTTGTGAAGTATGTTCCAAGGGATTTTCTAAGAACTCTGATCTCAAAAGGCATCTCTTGACTCATACATGTGAAAAACCTTTCGTTTGTGAAATATGCTCTATAGGATTTTCTCGTAATGGTAATGTGAAAACCCATCACTTGACACATACTGCAGAAAAACCTTTTGCTTGTTAAGTATGCTCCATGAGATTTTCTCGGAATGGTGATCTAAAAACTCATCTGTTAACACATACAAAACAAAAACCTCTTACTTATGAAATATGTTCCAAAGGATTTTCTAGTAATGGTGATCTAAGAAGGCATCTCTTTATTCATACTGGTGAAAAACCTTTTATTTGCGATATATGCTTTAAAGGATTTTCTGATAAAAGTACTTTGATAAAACATATCTTAACTCATACAGGAGAAAAATATTTTGCTTGTGAAGTATGTTCCAAGAAATTTTCTCGGAGTAGTAATCTAAGAAAGCATCTCTTGACACATACAGGATAAATTCCTTGTGCTTTTGAAATGTGTTCCAAAGAATTTTCTTGACATTTTCAACTAGAAAGACATCTCATGATTCATACTAGAAAAAATATTTTGTTTGTGCAAGATGTTTTCCAAAGGATTATCTGATAACCATTATTAAAAAAAATAAAATAAAAATAAAAATTTGTCTCATACTAAATAGATTACTCTTAAAAATCTCTTGTTTTTTTTTTGGTTAAAATTCAGTATGAACCCTGTATATGTCATTGCATTTACTGTTATCATATCTTTTTTTGTTTAGCATTTAGTCATAAAATAAAAAATGTAAAATTTTTCCACAGTTGTCATTTTGATAAAAAAGCAAATAACTCTAGACCTGTTCATTAGTTTTCAATAAAACTTTTTGATAGTTTAATTTTTTTATGTTACTGTAAATTAACTTTACTCTAAATTTAAAGCTTAATCTGACCTGAAATGGATAAATTGTATCGGAATATGTTACGTGATTGGAAATGCTTTATTGAAATAACACTTTTAAAAATAGAAGAGAAATATGCTACAAATATTTTCCGTGAAAAAAAAATCTTATTTGTTAAATTTTTTTCTTAAAAGACTTTCAAAGGATTTAGATGAAGCATGTCTCGTTATCATGTATTCTTTGCATCCAGCATGAGCTTAGTAATTTTCTCAAATTATATGAATAATTAATTGAATATTGATCGGCTTGTTTACACAATTCATATATCATGGTTTTATAAGCTATTCAGATTATGAACTTTATTTCTAAAGTCTTGTTTCTTTTCCTTCTTTTTTGTGTCCTACATCATCAAATACATTTTTTATGACACGCCATATTGTATCTCTACAATTCTACAATAATACACGAATCATGTGACTGTAACCAATAGTTCTGGGCTGACCTTTTGGATTTTTTCTATGTGAGTTGGAAATTTTTGTATTATAACTAAGTGCAGGTTGTAAAATGCCAAATACTGTTCCATCGCTATCATTTCATTTCTATTATAACTACCCAAATCATGTTACTATCGTATACATCTTCGATTTTTATATGCAAAGCTTTCTTTGGATTAAAAAAAACGAGATTTTTTTTATTAAATAAAACTACATAAAAGTCTTATGATAAAAAAGAATTCGTGGCAGTTTTATGTTAGAAAAGCTTTATTCTTGCTAATACTATTTTTTTAAACTTAACTGTCAATATTTTTTCATCTTTCACATGGTAAATAAAACAATGATTTGATGTAAAATTAAGTATCATGGTTTACAGTATTATTTATTTTCTTTCTTTTAAGGATTAACACTAGAACGACGGGAAATTTTACGTAAGTTTTATAAAATATATTTAAAACCAGAAAAGTAATTTGAAATAATTTAGTTTATTTGATTAGCTCATTTAAACGCAATTAATATATAACTTATTTCTTGAAGATTTTTTTGGTTGGAATCGACAATCAAACTAGTGATCGGTGTCGAATTGACACCGCCCCGGCGTTCTAGTGTTAAGCAAAAGCTATGAGTTTCAATATTTCAGTTTTAAATGCAAATCTTATATTTTAAACTAGTCGTTGGGGGCCGCAGTAATGCTTACCCATCATGCATATGAATAATATAATGTATGAAAATAAAACGTGTAAAATATTTATAAAATGCATTGCAATTCCAAATAAAATTTAATTGTATATTTAAATATTTTTAATATGTATAGTAATGCTCTAGTAATGAATTGCTGATGAAACAATTTCGACACATATAAAACGCCAAACTACTCAAGTAGTACCGCAATGCGTAAAAGAAACATCTTTATAGCTCCAAAAATAATAGTCCTATTAACTAGCAGTTTACTGCGTCAGATTAAGCGTCTCATTCCCAATTAAAATATATATTTGAATTCAAATTTGAATGAAATACCGGATCATGAAAAATCGAAATATGTGCAAAACAGGATTACAAATATCTCGGCAACTATTAATCTGATTGACTTCACTCTATATGCAAAATTTGTGTTATTTTATTGCCTTTTACATTCATTCTTTAAAATAAAAAATAAAAATCGAAAATGTTTATATACCTTTCCACAAAATGAATTTTTTGAGAGCCAGAAAAAATAGTTCCAGATAATCGGGGTTACTGGCATTAAATAGGCTTTGTCCCTTTCTTACATACGAAATTTCAAGTCTCTATCTCAATTTATTCGAAAGATAGAGCGTTTACAGACGGACGGACGACAATTTTTTTTAAATATATTTTACGGAATCTCCAATACCTGAAACGTGTAAATCGGTCAAAAAAATTTCTGATTTTCAAAATGATTGCAAAAGTTACCCTATACTACGTATGATGGGTAAGTAAAAATGGGTGAAAGGATTACGTTAAAAAAATAATTTAATACGAAAAAATAAGACAGGAATAATACTTGATGATTTATCCCCTCCGCCTGTCTAACATAAAAATATCAGGTTATCCCATCGACCGATTTTGCCAGATTATATAAATCTGCAAACTACTCATCAGATTACATAGATTAACATACTTTTTTAATCTGAACAACTGCAGAAAAAATATATTAACAAAATAATAATATTATTATTATATCACCTACGGTTTATTTTGCCGCTCTGCCTAAATGACAGACCAGATGTTATGACCAATAAGGTTAGCGAAAAATTCCAGCTGGCTATCGCCCAGTTAGCTTAACAGGTAAAGTATTGGCATTGTAAGCCAAGTATCTGGGTTCGATTCCCGCCCTGGTCAATTTTTCGCTCAGTTGGAAATATTCAATTCGTAAAATACTAATAAAAATACAAATAAAATGTTGACTGAAAATATCACTTGATGACGCGACAAACCTGAAGTGAATGTGACATTTATGATCATCTATTATTGGCATTTAATCTTATAGTTTGACGTTAACTTTTTGGTCGACGGGTAATCAAGTCGTACCAAATATCGAATTCTTGATTTCTCTGTCAGAATCTTCTGATTTGGCAAAGGATCGAGTAAGTAAAATGCAAATTAAATTTTGAATTAAAGTAGCATGATATAATGCTTAGCAAGCCTTTAACGGAGACCAAACTGGTTGACAAGGGAAGAATGCACAATAAAATTCTTACCATAACAATTATAAGTAATTCTAGGTTATCCCGTAAACCAAAAAATTATCGGCAAACTATAAGATTAAATGCCAATAATGGAGGATCGCGAATGTCACATTCAATGACATTAAATAAGATTCACGTGTTTAAAATGTTATTAAGTGATTTTTATTTCGACTTTTTGTTAATATTTTTATTAATATTCTACTAATTATTTGTTTTTTCGTTATTTAAAATAAAAATTATGTCAACATGTATAATTTGGCTATTAGTTTGGCGATTTATATAATTTGGCGAAATTGTTCGACGGGATAACCTAGAAGTACCTAGTTATATTACTATTGCAATATTTGAACGGGAAAAATGAAAAAAATTCTAATAATAATATGAAAAACATTTCCTCGGAGCGTAGCTAGAATATTTTCAACAAAATCACAGGGAACCCCCCTCCTCCCCACTGAGAGGACTGAAAGCTGAGAAATACTGTAAAAGCATCTATTTTTGGGAGTAGTAATGTTCATGAAAAGGAAAATATCGGTGATTTCGCGAGCTGAAATTTTTGCGAATTTTAGATGAACAGAATCGAAAGTTGAAAAAGCCGAAAACGCATTTAGCGATGTTGAAACCAAACATAAGATAATTTTAAATGAGTTAACAGAAGCTGATATAAATATTGTAAATGAAGGAGCTGCATGCCATTAGTTGTATCCAGGGCCGTAGCCAGAAATGAAGGATTGGGGGGGGGGGGCTCAAAAAATGTTTTTCTCTCTCTCTGACGCAGAAAGATAAGTTAGTGCTTATCCACATTGTAGGTACTATATTTCTTATTAAACTGTTGTAATAATGTAATTTTATGCTAAAAAAGTATATGATGATGAAAATTTTGATTGTATAACTGGTGCAAAATTAAACATCATGTTAGCTTCACATGTACAAATGTGATGAGGGAGTGTTGAAACACTTATTTTAGATACAGTTGAGTAATTCTGAAAACTAGGAAAGGGTCTCAAAACTAAATTAGATTTTTGAACAAAATTTAATTTGAATTTTCGGAACAACAATTCATCTAATGACCTTGAAATCTTTTCCAGGGGGGTGGTGGCTCAAAATATTTTAGGGGGGGAGCCGCCCATAGCGCCCCCTTAGCTTCAGGCCTGGCTGTATCATTGTTTTTATTCAATAAATAGTTGTATATTATTCACCAAATTTTTGTACTTATTTCTTATTTAACTCATTGAGTGCCACCGTGACTGACACCTAATGTCTAGGCCACATTCGGCACTCATGACTGACAGAATAAAATATAATATAAACTAAAAAAACGTATTGTTTTAAATAATTAATAAGGAAGTATAATAGTGTAATAAACAAAAGTTAAGTAAATCTTAAATATTTTTTCAGCAATTACTTAAAATAATATGTATTAAGTTTTATATTATATTTTAATATGTCAGTCACTGGTGACTGACGCAGCCTGAATGGAAAATTTAGTGATCCCAGTCACCGGCGGTCAACGTGTTAAGTAACTGTAATCATTAAATTAAGATAAGTGAAAATTTTCGGATATTTTCTTATTATTTCAGGTAAAAACGAATAAATAAATATTTTACAAGGCTTAAATTTTCGCGATTACAATGGGCTCGCCATAAAAGCACTTTTACAGTAGTTGATCACAGGGTTCTCGCTGTCGCTCGCCATTTCGCCAAATTGAGACTAAATTATTCTTTTGGTGAGAAACCATGAGATTAGATTTGCCAAATTGTTAATGCTCAATTTTGGCTTTTTCTTTTTAGCTTTTTATACATATGCATATATTCATAGTTTTAATATATTTGTTGTGGATAGTTGAAATTAGATTAATAACAATCGTTGTTGCAGTTATAGAAAATTAGGTTATTTTTAAGAACACATCGAAAAAGAAGGTATTATTAAAGGATTAAAGATAATTTTTTTGTGCTACACGGCCAATCTATTTGGCTAATACTTTTTTCATTTGGCGAATGTTTTTTATTCTTAATTAGCCACATTACTAACGTTGGTTAAATGTCAGCGAGAACACTGGTTGATCGTGTTAAAAATAGATCGGGGCTTCCTATCTTTCTACAAAAAAAAAAAAAAAAAAAAAAAATTACCCATGAGATTCACCCTACACAAAATTTAAAATAATACCCAAAATCCTTTCCCCAAAATCCCTTGTTCTTCTTCCTATGCCTACTTTTGCCTAATGAAAAATAAACAAACAAAAAAAAAATAAGTTGGTACTTATGTTTGTTGTTTGCGTAAGAAATTGAAGCATGATATTAAATTTGCTTCCGAATTTTTCTTTTAACTCACTTGACGAGGGGTTTCTTCTGATCTAGATTTATGATAATAAAAATACGATCTGGGCTCATAATCATGATGACTCACTCCTCCCCTTCTCACACATAGAATTCTATTTTTCCATTTCTATCGAAAGTCATATTAACCCTCTGAAGACCAAGCCGTCCCAGACGGCTTTTCATTGGGGCGACCAAAACGGCCGGCCGAATGTCCGAACAACTTTATCCCCCTTTTAGGGGAAGGGTGCTAAAGCAGTAATTCAACTCTCTGTTTGTTTACTTGGCATTTGGTTCCTCCCCTAGACTTGGAAAGAAAAAATGCTTTTTCTGCGCGCAAACTTTCCCTACTTTAGAGGGATTTTTCTTTCAGAGGAAACATTTTATTAGCTGATTCTTGTAAAGCATTAAAACTATTCATTTTTCACTGATTTCTTAATTAGTTGAGCTTTTTAAAATGAATGTAATTCATGTACTAAAAGATTAAAAAATCTGTATGTACTATCATTGTAGTTCATACATATTTATGCATTTTTATACATAGAACGATATCAAAATATTAATGAAAAATTTCTATTTTATGAAATTTTCCGTACGTCTTAGCTAAATTTTAATTGAACGAGCTTTTTTTTTTAATTTAAAATGGTCACGGTATGTAACGAAAATTACGCAGTATATGTTTAAAGGTATTTTTTTTAACAAATAATAAATTATACTTTATTATTTACTTTTTTTAAAAAATTATTTTTATATAATGTATGCATGTCGATGCAATTTTTTAAAATTATTATTTCATCCATTTTGTGGGGAAGGGGAGAAGTTACTTTTATAAAATGGAATGAGAGATGATTTTAACGCATCCAAAAGTCAAATTCGAACAAAGAATCATGAACTCTTAATGATATATTTCCATCTTGCAATTTTTTTTGGGGGAGGGAGCGGGCGCTTAACAAATGAAAAATAATTAAGAAAGAGTGTGGTTTTACGGGTGTATTCCGATTCAAACTGCTTTTTTCTGATTTATTTTTAAATTCGTTTTTGCTCTCAAATGCACCAAACTTTCAAATTCTCTTATTAGAAACTACACAACTACGTGATTACCGAAATTTTGATAAATGTAGAAAATGTTGCAAGAAAAAACAATAAATAAATACAAATAAAATAAAATAAATATAAATAAAAAATTTAAAAAAATGCTTTCAAACACGTCGTTTTGGAGCAAATTTTCTGAAGCGGGAGATCTGCGAACGAAAAAAAAAATGTCACGCTGAGAAAATATTTGTTTATAAGTCAAATTCTAATAGATTCAGCGAAGAATGAAATCCTTTGGCATTTTATACATATCTTCAGAAATTTCCTCAGCAAGTTTCATATTTTTACCTTTAAAAATGAGTCTGAAAATGTATTGGAAAATTTTGAGGTGTTGAATGTAAAAAATTATTTTTCCGAATACAACCTTAATGGGTGGAATTTTATAAAACAACCTAAGATCCCAAAACTTACTTGGTTTGAATTCTTAATACATACAAATACAAATATTTTTTTCAAAAAAGCAAAAGGTTATCTTTTACGATTTATGATATTTTAGGAAAATAAACGTCTTTTACTTTCAGAATAATATTTTTTATTACGTATGTTTAAGTATAACTTTAACATGATTGCATTAATACTAAAAACATATATTTTTTAGCTCGGAATACCACACTATTCGTACATAAACATAAATCTAAATTTTGATACCAAGCATGCACGATTTTAAATATATGCCGTTAAGTGTTATATTTTTTTGTTCTTTTATTACGTATATTATCTCTGACAGTATACATACATATATTTATATTAAACAAGACATTAATCAATTTAAAAAGTACGGTTCAGAATTTTCAACAGCATAAAACATTCAGAGCCAGAAAGATTACTTGAGATGTCGGATTTTTCCGAGTACGATTTGACAATAATAAAGTAGCATGTACAATTCCTAAAAATTTCATGATGTTTTATGTATAATTAAGGGTATAACTATTTCTTGTTACATATTAACATTCTTAAAAATTCATTGATTACATTTTGTTTAAAAATAGCAAATTATGTTACACTTTGTGTGGAAAACAGTCATGGGACTCAATGTTAAGGATCTACCGAAAGAGGTTTTTAAAACCGAAACAGAAATACAATTTCGGTAATCTTGTTATTTTCGGCTAAAATCGAAAAAAAATTAAAGAAAATACTTTTTTATTAACAATTACGTATATAAATATACATAAATATTATTTAATCACACATGGTTATTAAATAAACATAAATATTAATTAATAATTATAAGTATGACTCAAGTTAGCTGTTTTTGCCATCACTCACGAAAATTTTTTATTTTCATACTTATTTTTTATATTATGAATTTATCAATGACATAGAATAAATTTCAAATAGTACGAATTTCATTTAATTAAAAAATACTTAAGTATACATGCCTCGACACTTTATTAAACATCACTAAATAAATTAACAAAAATCAAAAATATTACTTAAAATTGATTTAAAAACAAAGCTAATATTAAATAAATGCAATAATTCAAACATTTTCTTCTTCTTCTTTTTTTCTTTCATAAAAAGAAGCATTAATGTGAATTGCAGATTAATTAAGACGCGATAATATTACTACTACAATTTTATAAAGTTCACTGTAAAGTTCACTGTAAAGTTACTGTAGAAAAGTATGTCAGGGAAAAAAAAAAAAAAAAAATATATATATATATATATATATATATTTTTTTTTTTTTGCAAAGAATTTTATTAATCTAAAAATAAAGAAGAATTTCTGAAAAATATATAAAGAATAAATAATTTTAAACAAGAGACGCAGAAGAATAACTAAAAAACAGACAAATAAATTACAATGTACGTAACGTACAATAAATTAACCAGTCTACTACATTCAAATTGCATTTGTGCATGTGAATACATGAAAGTATTCTCTGATAATAATAATAAAAAAGAATAATAAAATTTACTTTCAAGAAAGTTGGCTTTTTTGTCAAATTTACATAATAAGTTTATATGTAAAAGTGAAAAATTATTATTTATGTGCTTTGGAAAGCACAATAAAAGTAATAATAATTAGCAATAAATTTATCACATTATTATTGCTTTCTGCAGTCCAGTCTATAAAATCAGTTTTAAATGTATATCTCGATACCACTTTATTTTAGAAGTCTTGTTCATAAGATAAAAAGGAAAGAATTTCTAAAATTACATTACAAATATAAATATATCTGTACATTTCCTTATTTAAAAATAAAAATTATTGAATGAATTCTTCACAAAGTAACAAATTTAGCTGGGAGAACAGACTTAATAAAAAATTTGAGGACGAAATCGTAAAAATAATAAGAAAAGAAATTTGCAGTCTATGCTGTATGCATAAGATAGAAAGTTATGTTTGTCGTAATTCAATTGCAGAATTCTACGAATTTAGAACCATTTTTTTTATTTTTTCTTCATTCTTTTTCTATTTTCTCCCTCCCCCCACCCCCTTGGAAAAATTTGTATCCTTAGATGAGGAATGGTGTAATATGAGAAGTCAATGGTTGTATCAATAACTCTCAGCCTTTAGATACAGTTCTTTTCACAATGCTGATAAACGCAATCTAATTACTTAAAACTCTCCCTGCCTCCATTCTTTCAAAGGGTATATGGGAATGTGCCTGAAGTGATTCTTTTGCTTACCCTTCTGTGTTTGAAGTACACGCCGATTGGAACACATAGGACGTTTTTCTGAGACCATGGGTCACCTTTTATACTTATGAAAATACTTTTGTTGTTAGAAAAGAAAGCTATTTTCTTGCTTGATTTCAAGCTACTCTTGCGTGATTTCAAGACGTTTTGCAGCATTATTACCCAATATTCATTCTATAATATTCATCCTAAATTCGTAAATAATGCATTTCGTATTGTATAATTTGCTAATTTTCTTTCTAAATCAAACAAATTTTCATTTATTTATATAATATTATACTACAATGTAATATTCGTTTTTCGTCAGTCTGTAATAAACTAAACGCAAATTTAATAAACCCCAATTCTATCACATATTTCATTTTTGAAATTTACATCAGAAATATAAGCTTTTGTTGGTAGTTTAAAAAAAGTACACCGGAAAAAGAGTTCTATTTACAAATCACATATTTAAATAAGTCTGATGATTATAAACATGGTTGACTTTAGAATGTAAACACTAGAATGGGGTGATTTTTTGAAATTTGAGAATCCTTGATTTGTTGACATTGAGAGGGGGGGGGGGGCTTTAAAAGTTATACCAAAACCTTTCATTCCTCAATGATAAAATTTTGCTAGGTACGGAGAATTAGAGCATAAACACTAAGTATATTTTTAAAATTCAGTCTCTGTTGTTTTTCTGTATATGTGTGTGTGTGGGGGGGGGGGACTTCAAACTCCGAATGTATCACGGGTTTTAGACGATAGTATTTTTTCAGGACGTTTTCCAACTATATAACCATTAGATCGGATGAGTTTCTTTCAATTTGCCCCTCTCCCTTTTCCCTAAAGGGGGAATACAAAATCCATAAATTACTTTCATCATAAAACTGTACAAGAGAATATCATCATTTTATATACCCCTGAATTTCATAAAAATTGTATTGTATTGCATTGCATTATTTATGTTTATTTGCTCCCTTGTTTTTGTGTGAGAGGGGGATATTTACAAACTCCGAATCTATCATGGCTTTAGACGATATTATTTTTTCTGGATGTTTTCTAGAATCTAGGGGGAAAAGTTGCCGGAAAAACAAAAGCGCAAAAAAGTGACAAAAAATTGAAAAATATTAAAGTTGTCGATAAATCAGTATTAAAAACTAATGAAGTAAAAAAAAAAATCATTTATATCATTCTCTTAGGTCAGCAGTTCACAACCTGGGGTACGGGTACTCTTGGGGATACGCAGCGAGTCTTCTGGGGGTACATGGCAATAGAAGATCGGTAAGGGCGGATAATGAAATATTATCATTTTTCAAATTAAATTATTGTTAATGAGAATAATTTTTAATATTTAATTTTATTTATTTAAACAATAATTTTTATTAATTTTCTATCAGTTAGTGAAATATTACGATTTTGAAAATCTATTCTTGTTAAAAAAAAAATAAAAAAAAACTAAGTTTTAAAGTTTAATTTTGTTTAGTTATGCATTTATTTTAATTGATTTACCATGAGTTAATAAAATATTATAATTTTTTAAGTAAATTTTTGTTAATGAGTATAAATTTTAACTTTCGTTAAATTTATTTATACATTTATTTATAACTTTATTTATATTTAATTTTATATTCAATTTACATTTATGTATTATTTATTTATTATAAATTATTTATCTTTTTATCATTCATTCATTATTATTATTATTATCATTATTTGTAATTTTTTATTATATTATATTAATACTAAATTATTACACATTATAGTGTATATGATATATTTTATAAAATATAAATATATAAATATACCATAAAATATATCATAATATTAATATATAATTTAATAATAATAATGATTTTATAATATATAAATTATTATATATGATTAAAATTATAAATAATCAAATTATAAAGAATACTGAAAAGATAAGTATAAAAAATAAAATATAAATATAAATAATATATTTCCCTTACATGATATCACATTCCCAGTAGGGATTTCATTGTCGTTATTTAAAGATATTTTTATCTTTATTAAAACTTGTAACTGAAAATAACACTTTTAAAATTATTTTACAATTTTGTGGGAAATATTACAAAAGGATATTCAGTTTATTTTTTTTAATTTATTATTATTATTATTATTATTATTATTACTTTAGATTAATTTAGAAAAGGAATAATCATCTCCCCAGAGTTAATGAGAATTTTTATTGACAGTCAATTTGCAATTTTTCATTCCCCATATGCCAGGCCAGGAACTGGTAATAGTTAAAGTACATTGCACAGTATTATATAAAATGTGTTATTATCATTACAATGGCATTATTATTATTATTTTATCGATAAATGCATTTAAAAAGATATTAATCTTCTAAAAACTTATTACGCAAAATAAAAGAAATAATGAAAACGTGAAAAAAAACACTTTTAAATAATAAATTATAAATTTTCTATTCATTTTTCTTTTATTTCTTACTAAAATATTCTTTTTAAAAATATAGAGCATTGAAAATTAATAGTGTGCGACAGTTTATTAAAATTCTCTTTAGAATTATTGTTGTATAAAATGAGTTAGATTCAATAGTTTTCATAAAAAATACATTTTTTTTACTTATTACATAAAACAGTAAAAAAATAAAATTGATTTAAAAATATAATATATATTTATTAGTATTAAGTATTTATTAAAATATAATATATATTTATAATATATATTTATTTTAGCGAATTTTAACCAAAATCCAAGATGTGGGATATTTTTTCTCACTGTTCAGTAAGAAACCGTACTTTTAACTTCCTAACTTTAAAAAGAAACTTCTAATGATTTCACGCGGTGTCTGGAGCCTTTGCCCCCCCCCCCCCAATCGACTGTCACATAATAGATAGAACAAACTAAGATGAATCCTGGCAAAATTGTCAGGAAAAATGCTCGGAGCAACGTATTTGTTTTCACTTTCTTCGCTTTTATCAAAGGTTTTTTCGTAATCTGATGTTTGGATCACATGCAGTGAACATAACAGGATGTGCCGGCTGTTGAATGTTTCGGAATAGGTTTTATCGCAAAATGTGTTGTTGGGGAACTTGTTACAACGGCGGAACCAGCTTTGGGGAGAGGGGAGGAGGCGCCAGCCATGTCTCTTTCTGCATAATAGGAAGGCATTAACAACTCAATATCATTCCTATACCGTAAATTTAGTATAAATCTAAAGTTACTGTTTCATGATTATTCAAAGTTATATTTGCATTCGTAAATGCATAAAATTTGCAGGAATATTCTTAAATATCTATTATTTGGAGATAATATTTACAAATTCATAAAATTTAGAAGTTTTATTCAAACACTAAGAAATTCTGAAAATTATCAAAAATTATGAGATCAAAATCCTTTATTCCCTAGATGAAGCAAAAAGAAACCCCTGATTTTTTTGCTTCCTTTTAGGAATAACGGATTTTGAGTTGATTCTATAGACGATCATTTTCAGAATTTTCAAGCTATGTTTTTGAAACTTTTACAGAAGTTGCTCTATACATTTAGCTAACACAATATGCAAATGAAGTTTTGATATCGTTGATGCATTCGCAATGAAAAATTATTTAGTAAACAAATCATTTTTCATACAATTTTCATTATTTTTAAATTCTGATGACAGGGTATTCTGTACAATGATGTTAGTCATATTTTCAGAAAAGAACATTATAAGTTTTATATTAAGAACTCTGCAAATTATAAGCAAAAAACTTGGAAAAATTTAGGACTGTTTTTTTATAAAAACCTTAATTTCTCTACGAGTATACATGCTAGCCTTGTAAAAATTAACACAGTACATTACAATAAGCCAATTAATCATAATGTGCAGTTTGAACGCTTTTGCTACATTAGTTTTGACAGGGTTATCCAAAAGATCTTCGTTCTTTTTCAATTTGTTGACGGTCCCCTGTTCGATTTCGGGGAAAACTCTTCGCGAAAATATGTGACGCGAATATATTTTGTTTACACACCTGGGGTTTCACCACACTTTGATTTATATTTCTTTCATTACTTACTTAATTACCAATTATGCTTAACTTTTGGACACCAGTGTATATAGTATATAATGCCTGAAGAGTTTTAGGAGTTTAATGTGAGGTATAGAAGAGGGACGGGGGATAATCTCTCTTAAATTAAATTAATAGCTTTTTACGCAGAATTATCCAATTTGCTTGGTATTTTGGACATAGGTTTATTATGATAAGACGCATCTCTGATTAGTTAAGGTGTTTTTTTGCTTATTATAAAGAGGGGGAGACGGGTAATTATCTCCCCCTCAAATTAGATACATCGTTTTTTATGCAGATTTATCCGATGTATTTCAAATTTTAAATATAGGTTCTTTCTGATAAGGTGAATCCCTGAATAGTTTTAAGAGTTTAATAGCTGAGTATAGTGGGGGGGGCAGAGGATATCTCCCCTTAAATTAAATAAATGGCTTTTTACGCAGAATTATCGGAGTTGCTTCAAATTTTGGATGTAGGTCCATTATGATAAAGAGTATCCCTGATTAGTTATGGGGTTCTTTTGCTAAATAAAAAGGGGGGGGGTCGATTATCCTCCCTTAAATTAGATAAAATGTTTTTGATACACAATTATCCGATGCCTATCTCTGATTAGTTAGGAGGCTCTTTTGCTAAGTAAAAATGGAAGAACGGGCGATTATCCCCCCTCCTTAAATTAGACAAATCGGTTTTTTTGCAAAATTGTCTAATCTATTTCAAATTTTAAATATAGGTTATTTCTGATAAGATGAATCCCTGAATAGTATTAAGGGTTTAATGGCTAAGTATAGAGGTGGGAACAGAGGATATCTCCCCTTAAATTTAATAAATGGCTTTTTTACGCAGAATTATCCGATTTGCAACAAATTTTGGATGTAGGTTGATTATGATAAGGTGTATCCCTGATTAAGTATGGGGTTATTTTGCTAATTAAAAAGGGGGGGCGGTGATTATCTCCCCCTTAAATTAGATAAATCCGTTATTATGCAAAATAATCTCATGTATTTCAAATTTTAAATATTGGTTCTTTCTGAAAAGGTGAATTTCTGAATAGTTTTAAGTGTTTAATGGCCAAATAAAGAGGAGATAACGAGGATAAACTTCGATAAATTAAATTAATGGCTTTTCACTCAGAATTATCGGAGTTGCTTCAAATTTTGGATGTAGGTTCATTATGATAAGTCGTATCCCTGATTAGTTATGGGGTTCTTTTGCTAATTAAAAAAGGAGGGGCGATTTCCTCCCCTTAATTGTTATTGATAAATTGTTTTTGATGCACAATTCTCCTTAAATTAGATAAATTGATTTTTTTCACAATTATCTGATGTATTTCGAAATTTGGATGTAGGTTCTTTCTGATAATGTGAATCCCTGAACAATTTTAAGGGTTTAATGTCAAAGTATAGAAGGGGGAACGGTGGCTAACTCCTCTTAAATTAAATAAATAGTTTTTTATGTAGAATTATCTGATTTCCCAAATTTGGGATATAGGCTCAGTATGATAAGGCGTATCATAAGTCTGATTGTTAAGGGGTTCTTTTTCCAATTAAAAAGGGGGGGCGGACTATTATTCCCCCCCCCCTTAAACTAGATAAATTGTAGTTTATGTCACATTCCCGGTCACTTTTTTTCCTAAATTCGTAAAAATCACTATAAAATCGAAACGATCCATAGGACGCGTTTCAAGATTTAAGATCATTATCCTGTCATCAGGTATTGTAAGCTCGTAAGGGGTAGAATTGCACAAATTAACAGAAAAGGAAATGAGAGCTGATTACAGTGAGTGCGACAGGTGGTGCTACCAGTGATATTTGTCAAATATTGCCACTTTTCGGTGATCTTTCTATAATATTTTTAATGTATTATAAATATTATGATAGTTGAATTTATTAAAATTCTTGATTAAAAAATGCATTTTCAAAAATATTTATTTTTTTTTTTTTTTGCTTTTCATTCTTTAAGCATGCGCATCATTGGGATTCAATACTCTAAAAATAAATGTATTTTAATTTTACGATCTGACACAATTCAAAATTATCCTTGAGGTTTTAAAATACAAAATAAATCGAAATCAAGCACTTTTAAATAAAATAAAGGCCCTGAAGTTATAATTTTGTATAATTTAAGGTACCATAAACAATGAGCTAATTAATCATGATTAATGTAGCATAAATAAGCAAACATATGCTAAAATCTGAATATATGTATGCATTTCCTATGCATGGCTCTCTTAGATCTTCCTTGAATGGGAGAACAGGATAATTTGTGAATCGAAACAAATATAATTTATTTTCTAGAAAACTGCTATATAAAAATAATGATTTAAAAATTAAAAATAAAAAAGTTAAATTTATTTGTCACGTTACTAAAGAGTTTTGAATTTTACTAAGGATATTTTCTTAATAAATACAAATGGTGATTTTTTTTTGCCAGTTTTTTTAAGAAGAGGGTAAAATAAGGATTATTAAATATTTATTGATGGCATTTTCCAAGTGAAAAAAAAAATGTGACACATGTTCAGTACGAATATATTATAAATATTCTCCATAAAATTGCTTACGCTTTCGAATAAAATGTGCATCATTTTTAAAACGAAGGATATGTTTTAATTGATAAGATTAGAATATTATTTTATAAATGCGACCAATTATAACAGTAGTCAGTCAGCTCAAAAAATAGTGACCGAATTTCTAAAAGACAAATAACTTCGCGTATGAAATGTGTATTAATAAAAATGTGTAATTTTATTGCAAAAACTTCCAAGCAAATGTACGAGCGAAAAGTTCAAAAGATAGATTTCGCAATTTATGTCTAAAGCAATATTAAAAGCGACTTGACTTCATGCTTCAAATTAATATGACAAATGTATTATACATGCTGAAAGAAATGAAATTCCTTTTCATTTTTTTATTTCCTTTATTTAACTTATTACGTTGATTTTATTCAACGCAACTAATTGCAATGCATCAAATTGTTGTTTCCTTTTGGAAAAAAAAAAAAAAAAAAAAAAAAAACTTAAAAGAAATTTTTTATTTACACGCACTTTTTTACACGCAACAAAATATTAAATGAATTTATCAAATTTATCTTCTGATTTACTTGTGCACTACTAATATGTGTCGGATAAAAATAGTTAAAATAGTCGGATAAAAATGGCTAATTTTTTATTTCAGCTCTCCTCTATAACAATCATCCTCTAATAAGTATTATTTTCTTTGATTACAATGATATTTTTTCCCTTTGCCTTCTCCCCGGTGAAAAAAATCCTGTCGTATTTCCCCTCTCTGAAAGAGGCGGTGAAGTTCTGATAAGAAAACCAACCCCCCAGTTCACCCCAGTCAGAATGAGAGGGGGGTGGAATTTTCTCAGAATTTCGACCGTCTTCTGGTCGTTTGAGGTATTAGAGAAAATTGATCCCCGGTCTTCAGAGAGTTAATGCTGATAAGGAAAGTCTCCATACGGGCATACTCAGAAAAATCTGAAAAAAATTACAGAATGCTCTTCTCATATGGATGTATTTATTTATAAAAGATATTTCGGCGGAACCTCAATAGAGCCTCCGTAAAAAAATAATGAAATTTTCGTTTATTTGCCAATTTATCGCCGGCTTGCAATGAAACAGAATTTCAAAAAATACTCTTTTATGCCGATTAATCTTTAACCTCTTCGCTACGAAAGTCGTTTACTTAATTTGTCATTTTTTATCACCGGTTTTTACAAACAAAATTTTTTGTAATTGAATTATGATTGAAAATACTCTGATTAAATGAGGTAAACTTTACAATATAAAAAAAAATGCTAGAAATAATGGAGGAGTGACAATAATTAACAAGCAATTTTCAGATGCATTTAAATTTGTTTGCTTTTGGCGAGGAAAAATCCTCTCCGTTAAAACGCTTGTCTTTTCCCTATTTTCGCGCCAAATATTCAAAATATTTTATTTTTTTACAGCCTTTATACTGAAATTCTGGCGCTAAATTTAACTGATTCTTTATTACATATGTAAGTAGTACAAGTAGCATTTTTTTCGACATTTTCTAAATATGACCAGTAAAAGGACCTTCCTTGTGAGGTATCCATTACTTGCAAAAAAAAAGGAATTATATTGTTATTGTGAGAGCGTAGGTGACTGATATATCCATACAACATAATGTGGATCAGGGGCTAGATCCTCCCTCCCATCAAAATTAGTGGAAAAGGGAAATTTAGAGAAAAAAGTTATTTTCTTGTAGGTCTTTCTTTCTTTCTTTTTAAATTCAGAGTGATAAGTTTTAAGCAATATATTTAAAACTTATTTTCATAATGGAAAATAAAGACACCTATTGTTTACCTGTGATAAAAGGATGTATCGTTCAAAGCCTTTTTTTCAGTTTCAAGCCACTTCCTTGTCATGTGATGGGTGAGCTTGGTTGCTGAACAAGAGCATACTGGGTTCAATCCCAGTCAGGCATGGATGTGTGTAGTGGGTCTGATTCCATTTTAAGTGAAAATCCCGGTTTATTTAGCTCATGTGTGCAAGAGATGACCCTAGCATCCTTAACCAAGTTAGTCGATCTCAGATTATCTGAAGATTACTTTCATGATTAGCTGCATAATTTGATTCATAAGAAAGAATCTTTAATTTTAAAATCTTTCATTTTCAGAATTACGTGTAATTGTATTCTGTTTTGTTACTTGGATTGAATGGATAGATTCATTTATAGATTGAATTGATTGATTGCTCCGATAAAATATCATTCATAACAAAAGGCTAGTGCAAAGAACGTTTTGTTCTGAGAATTTGTTCAAGGAATAACTTATTAAGCCTAATTAACACAAAATGAAAAATCTCAGCATCAGTTGTATTCGGATCTAGCTTTGCGTATACTTATTCATCTTTGTGGACTTCTACGTGTGATAGATTTCCCCAACCACCGTCATCTAACTACAAGCAAACATGCAGAAGACATACGGACAAAAGCCTTTCGTATTATTAATTTACATATTTTAGTATAGAAAAATTAAAAGAACTTTTACTGTTGTGTGTTTATTATATTTTATGAATAATGATGTAGTACTATCATCAGTATGATCTTAACAAGCATTTTATGCTTATTTAATTTCTATGCAACAAGTGTCGTTCACCAGTAATTTATAAAAGAAATTTTTGTCTAAATTAATTGCAGAAATTTTGCGATTGAAGAAAGGAAAATGTTTTATTTAAGTTTACTTTGATTAGTTATCAAGGATTCTGAGAACCATTTACGTCGCAAATATATGAAACTCTCGTGAAAACTTTTATCTGCCATTCATGGCAACATTATATAAATTTAGATTAAAAATCTATACTTCACCCCCCCCCCCCTCCCTCTGTGAATTATGCTGATGAACTTTTTATTTCTCTACTAGCACACTACTAGCAGTTAAAGGGGTTTGCGATACATTGCCATAATACATAACAAATTTGTAGATTAAAAACGTTAAGTAAATTTCTAGATTTATGTAATCCTATATTGTAAGAATTTATACTTTGACATGAAAATCTTTCCAAACAAATCTCGTATCGGGATCCTCTGCAATATTTATACATATTTCAGAAAGAATGTGTCTTTTTAAAGTAGGTAATTTTTTTTATTTGAAATTTATAATATAAATATGAAAAAACAAATCACACTACTTAACAAATGTACATTCAGTTTTTAAAAAACTTCGGTTTTAAACAATATTAATGTATAACCTCTTAAACAAGTTCACTTCAGGAAGTCATTTAAAGAAATTTCTTTCCTTTTTTTAATTACTTATTTCAAGCTCTTATTTCCGCAGGCGAAGATATAAATCTATGGGGAAGTTATTTTCTAATATATTGTTTGTATTTCGTCATATTTATTTATTTTATTTTATTGCGTTGGATAGCTAAGATCCATCTCTATATCCTTTATTTTTTTTCGATTTTGATTGCAGATATTTTTTAGAATAACACTTTCGTTTTCAGATCCGGTTTCGAAAGTTATGTAATTAAAAAATATATATAACTGCAAACAAATTAAAAAAAGAAGCGATGTAGAGGTAGACCTCGCCTATCCAATTCAAATAAATAAATTAAATTAAAAATGTCGAAATGAAAAGGAAATATTAGAAAATAACCCCAACAAAGGTTTAGCTTTAGCTTGCGAGTATCTTTACTTGCAGTATCAGGAGCCATAATACACATATAGCTTTTACTGTCGAATTGTAGTCCTTTTCCTACTATAAATATCAACATTTTATTATAAAAATTAAGGGTTTTAAAATCTTAATACAACTGAATATGTATAATTTTTTACTTTCATTATTTTTGCTGGTAGTCGATAATTAGAAAAATAGAAGCACGCTCGTCGCTAAGACTTTTTACTAGATTTTCCTTTAAAAATAAAAAATACTTCAAGTTCATAAAGGATTTCATTTTAGGTACATTTCAGGCTATTATTATGGTCTCGGACAATGCCGGTTGGGACGAGTACGCGACATTTTGGTCCATGCTACGAATACCCTATTATATCGTAATCATCTTGTAATGAGATATTCAATGATTTACTTCAATATGAATGCTTTTGAACTAGCGTCATGTCATTAGAAAACTCTTCAAACAATTTCCCTCCCTAGATCATTATGTAATGAAATTATTTTGGGTGCACCTGTATAGGAATTCTTAATCCAACCTATTTCCTGTACAATACCAAACATGCCTAGGTGACTCTAAATAAGGTTTACCTATTGTATGAAAATTTGAATATATTTACGGTAATTATTTTATGAACAGACGAACAACAGACAAAAGCGAATGCATAAACATTTTTCAGCATCCTTGGAAAGTAATAACAAGTAAGAAAAATCATACGTTAAGCTTAGATTATGAAGCACTTTCCAACGTATCATGAAATCTTTAACAAACCTTCGTTATTTTGGTAAATAAGGATATAAAGCCAAATGTAGCCAAATATGTATTCTAGTACTATTGAACAGCCCTGTATTTGGTCTGTCAGCTAATATGCATATTATATCAAGTATTTTGAATCTGTCAGTAATCTGTATTTTGAATACTGTTATTGTTTTGAATCTGTATTTTGAATACTGTCAGCTAATATGCGTACTATATAATGGGAAAATTTAATTTAGCAAAAAATATCTAGTAGCTTGAAATTTCTCTTTCAGCAATTTATACTAATAGATGGAAACATACTTAAATACATTGTTCAGCCTTTGCCTGGTACCTTCAGTGCCTGGTACCACATCAGTGTTAAGATAAAATTTATTTAAAACTAAAACACTCTCAAAAGAACTCAAATCACTTTCTCTTAAATTATCATTCATATGCTCTATGTACCCAATTCTTGTCGTGCCCGTGTATATAATTTTATCTATATTCTGCAAACAATTCTTAATAAATTTAATGCAGTCCAATGTAAATTTGCATAATTTATTTAAGAATCCCCTTTTAGTAATTTATGCTCATATTCAGTAACGTTGAAGAGCTCTTTTGGGTAGCCCTGTGTATTAACTATAGCATTTATACACATTATGTAATATGCATAAACTTAGTGAAACTTATACGCGCATATGATAATTAAAATGCGTTTCATCCATCCATCAGCTATCATCAGATACATATACAGTACTTCTGAAAGAATGTACTATTTGAAATCTTTTGTGTGTCCCTGTAAATACTGTGTATTTTATATTAGGGAAGGCAATATCGTATAATTTATACTAAATCTCTTTGATATACATCAATTATATTACACATGAAACAGTTTAATATATTTAAAATATATCACACACAGTTCCCCCTTTTACCATTATCTAATAGAATTCTTTTGTGTGGCCCTGTAAATGAAAAATAGCTACATTTTTACCTTATATTTTATAGAATGCATATTTTAATGCACCTCGTAAAAGCATATAAATTTTAATACGTTTGACAGGGTATAACATCTTTAAAATTCCTTTGAAACAATTTTCCCCCATAGGCCGTAATGTGAAGGGAAAATTTTGATTCTCCCTGTAGATAAACTAATCATGGTAGAAACTTCATTTTCAATAGGGTTCGTGCTAGGGTAAATGTCAATAACTTCCTAAAATTTCATGGCAATCCGAGTATATTAATGTGAGTTAGAGCGCGGACAGACAAACCGAATGCATAAGCACTTTTCAACTTTGTTGGAAAGTGCTAAAAATGAATGATCGCAAATGAAATACAGAGAAGCAAGTACAAATTTCCAACACATTCAACAGTTGCCAGTATAAGTAAAAAATATAGCAAATAACTTGGACATACACCAAGTAACATTATAAATGTTCACATTCACTGATGAAAGTCGACATTCTCTAGATTTTGGTCTTTCATGGTAAAATATATACAGGGTGAATCTAAACTCTTGGGCAAATCTTTAAGGTGTGATAGTATGCATCAAGACAAATGATATTCAACAGGAAACTAAAGGTCTCAAACGTCTTCTGAAGCAAATAGGCACCATTAAAGTTTAGGATACAAAATTTCGAATTATTATAAAAAACGTAAAATTTGGTCGATTCGTTTGCGGTTTTTTCTAAAACTATTCTTTATGTCAGTATTATCTTCAAAATAAATTTTAAAGATCCCAAAAATGCCGATACAGGGAGCTTTACGCTTTGGAATAATGAACAATTATTTTTATTGTTATTTTTTAAACTTCATTAAATGCTTTCAAAAGCTTAAATTTTAAGCTCGAAATATGAATCGTTGGGAGTGGTTAATTAGCGCAAACTGAACTGTATTCAGGAAGAGAGGAGAGTTGTTTCAAATTTCAACTCCTGAACACAGTTCAGTATGCACTATTTAACCACGCCCAACGAGTCAGATTTTCAGTTCAAAATTTAATTCTAAGCTGTCGAAAGCATTTAATGAGGTTAACGAATGAGGTTAATGAAAACTAATGGTAAAAAAAAAAATTAGTTTTTCGTTGCTCCAAAGTCTAAAGTGCTTCTATAGGCATTTTTTAGCCCTTTCCAACAAAGTTGAAAAGTGCTTATGCATTCGGTTTGTCTGGCCGTCTGCCGCGCTCTAACTCTCGTAAATATACACCGATTGTCATGAAAATTTTGGACGCTAATGACGTTTATCCGAGCACGAACCCTACTGAAATTGAAGTTTCTGCCATGATTAATTTATTTACAGGGAAAGTCAAAAGTTTTCCATTACATTACGACCTAAGGGGGAAAATCATTTCAAATGAATTTTCAAGATGTTACACCCTGTCAATTATCTTCAAATTTATATGCATCTACAAAGTGCACTAACATATGCATTTCGTAAAGTATGCAGCGAAAAGAATAGTTATTCATTTACAGGCCCACACAAAATAATTTCAATACATAATAATAAAGAGGCAAATTGTTTGCGACATATTTTAATTATGGTAAACGATTTCATATATAATCAAACTGATATACGCTGCTGAAGATTAATATGAGTTATTTCATCCATAATACGTAGTGCATAGCATTTACAGGCCATACAAAAATTTTTAAATAGTATATTCTATCCGAAGTCCTATATATTATGGAAAATGGCTGTTAGATGGATGAAATCATTTTTAATTATGATATATGCTTTCACGTTTCACTAGATGTATGCATATTATATGGTTTATATAAATGTTATTTGTTACACAATTTAGATATACAGGGTTACACAAAAGATCTCAGAAAGGTTACTGAATATGAGCGTAATTTACTTTAAGGTGGTTTTTAAATGTGTTATGCCTTTTTACCATGAACTGCATTTAGTTTACTAATAAATGTTTGTAGAATATAGTTAAATTATATACAGGGTCACACAAAAGCTGGATAGATGGTCGCCTTTGTATGATAAATTCTGGAAATTTGATTTAAGTATTTTAAAGAAAACTTATCTTTAAACTAAACTTTAGCAAAATAATTTCGTGTATTAAAGGTACTATATATTTTGCAGGGATAAAGAAAAGTATTCAAGTATGTTTCCATCAATTAGTATAAATTACTGAAAAAAAAATTTCAACCAGTTAGCCGTTTTCTTGCTAAACTAAATTTTACCATTATATAGTCTGTATATTAACCGACAGATTAAATAAAGGGATTTTTAAAATTGTTAAGCTTTTCAAAATACAAAGTTAGATGTCGACAATCATACGTTATTTCTCTGGATAACGAGGTTTTTTTTTTAAGATTTCAAGAAGTATTGGAAAGTGCTTCATAATCCATGCTCAACGCATGATTTTTCTTACTTGTTGGACTTTATCTTTAAAATTTATTCATAATCTTGAATTCTTATTTAAAATAATTGCTTTATCTGAATTATTATTTACATTAATGTCCAATATATTCAGAGCAATACAGATAACAATGATTTGATTTTTAAATCTCTTCTTTTTAATTAAATAGCTCATTACTTATTTAAAAAATATGTAGTGAGATATATTTTTGGTAAATACGTTCAAGAATAATGATATTTATTAACAAAAAGTAGTGTTATTGGAATCTCACAATTCTTATCGGAAATGTGTGAATGAATATATTCTGACTAGTGTTTGTGTATTCTAGTGTTTTGTAGTCGCACATTTTTTAAAAATTGAAAATCGACACCCAGCTAAAGGATCGAGAAAAGAACTTAATTGAAATTAGTTGTTGGGGGCCACTGTAATACTTAACCATCATGGATATTCATAATATAAAATATGAAAATGAAACATGTGTAAACTATTTAGAAAATTCATCGCAATTCCATAATAAAATTTAAACGTTCATTTAAATATTATTAGAGATAGTACTGCTGTATTAATGAATTGCTGATGAACCAACTTTGACAAATTATATAAAAAGCCAAATTACTTATGTAGTACAGAATCGTGTAAAAAACATCCTTATAACTCCAAAAAGAATAATCCTATTAAACTAACAGTTCACTGTGTCGGGGGAAGCGTCTCATATTCAATTAAAATATGCCTTTGAACAGCAATTTGAATGAAGTACAGGGTCTTGAAAAATTAAAGACTGTGGAAAATGTGATTACAATTATCTCAGCAACTCGTTATCCGATCGACTTCGTTTCTTATGCAAAATTTGTGTTATTTTATTGTCTTTTACATTCACTGAAAATCGATTTTCCTTTCAAAACTGGCGAATTGTTGCCAGCTTTCCACTTTCGATTGCTACCAGCCCTTCAACAACTTAATAACTGTTTCAATCTTTATTTTTATTAAAATACAATGACCCATTCATCGAATTTTCACAACCATGTAACTTATCCGAACGATCTTCTCGTATCTCAAAATGGTAGGATACAAAATTAAGTCAGAGATGTTTTTCAGATAAAACTTGCAAACACACACGATTTGGCTACATTATGATATATGACTATCCTAACTTGGCGACCAGTTTGGTCTTCTTTAAATGTATGCTATGCACTACATGACGCTACTTTTATTCCCAAATTTTTTTAAATTTTACTTCCTCAATCCTTTGCCAAATCAAAAGATCTTGACAGAGAAATCAAGAGCTCATTATTTAATACAACTTGATTAACTCGTCGACCGAAAAACTATCACCAAACTATAAGATTAAATGCCAATAAAGACTGATCATAAATGTAACATTCACTTCATGTTTGTTGCATCTTCAAGTGATTTTTAAGTCAACGTTTTATTTGTATTTTTATTAATATTTTATTAATAAATGTTTTCTGCAGTTGTGCAGATAGAAAAGGTATTAATTTAAACAATCTGGTGAGGAGTTTGGCGGTTTATATAATTTGGCGAAATTGGTCAATGGGATAACCCGGTATTTTTATGTTAGACAGGCGCAGGGGATAAATCATCAAGCATTATTTCTGTCGGGTTATTTTATATTACATTAATTTTTTAATGTAATCCTTTCACTAATCTGTTATTTTAAATGCAATACTTACAATTAAAACTTAAATATTTAAAATCCGTGGCTTTTTCTTATTTCTTGAAAGAAAATAAATAATACTGTAAACTATGACACTTAATTTTACATCAAAACATTGTTTCAATTTACCATGCGAAAAATGAAAAAAAAAATTAACTGGTAAGTTAAAATAATGGCATTAGCAAAATTTATACTTGTCTAACATAAAAAAAACCAAGAATTCTGTATGATCACTGGAACATTTTTGTAGCTTTATTAAAAAAAAATAATAATTTCATTTTATTAATCAAAAGGAAGCATTTCATTTCAAAATAGAAAGTATATACGATAGTCATAAGATTTGGACTATTATAATATAAATGAAGTAATAGCGATGGAACAGTATTTGATGATTTATACCCTGCACTTGGCTATAATGCAAAAATGCCCAACTGACATAGAAAAAATTCATGAGGTCAGCCCAGAACTATTGATGACAGTCACATGATTGGAGTCTTATTATATAGATGATAAAAAGCAATATTGGCATGATTTTTTTTTGGTACTTGATAATGTATGAATATGATGTATGATGGATGAGTACACAAACAAAAAATAAAAGAACAATACCTCAGAAAAAAGTGCCTGTCTGATTAGCTTATAAAACTTTTATTTATGAATTGAGTAAAAATGCCGTATCAATATTCAATTAATAATTTATATAATTTTAAAATACTCACCTCATGCTGGTTTAAAGAATACAGTAAAATCCCAATAGTTCGGATTAATCGGGACCAGACCCAATCCGGATTATCGAAAGTTTGGATTATCCGGAGAATTAGAAACAAATGAAATAAAATAAAGCATACTTACAGAAAATCACCTTTATGTTAAACTGAAAAGTGCCTGAATTCAATGCTGCATCTTTATAAAGATATATAATTTACTGCAAGTGATATTGTAGAAGCTTTTTGTCACAATAACAAGGAAACAGACCTATGGGCTGAGAGGGATCGGAAAGCAATCGTTATCATACAACGGGTCTTATAGGGACTATTTTACAGTGCTTTCTTGCAATGCTCTAAGTAAACATTTATTGTCAGTTATTTTTTATGACATTTCTAAGTGGTTTAAATAGAAAATTAGAATTGCCAAACTTAGTGATACATTTAAAAAAAAAAAAAAAACACCAGAGTTTAAATAAGAAAACCGGAGATATTCTTCAAAAAAGATTTCAAAAAAAAAGTTTTTTTTTAAATTTAAAATACGACGATGAAATAAGTTAATGTTATGGAAATTAGCGAATCGCTTCTCAAATTTGAAATCAATCCGGATTATCCAGAGATCCAGATTAACGGGGTCCGAATTTGCGGGGTTCTACTGTACATGATAATGAGACATGCTTCATTTAAATCCTTTGAAAAAATTTTAAGAAAAAAATTTAACAAAAAGGATTTATTTTTTTGCACAAAAATATTTTTAGCAAATTTCTCTTCTATTTTTAAAAGTGTTATTTCAATAAAGCCTTTCCAATCGCGTAACATATTGCGATACAGTTTATCCATTTCAGGTCAGATTAACTTTTAAATTTAAAGTAAAGTTAACTTACAGTAATATAAAAAGAAAATTAAAACTATCAAGAAAGTTTTATTGAAAACTAAAGAACAGGTCTACTGTTATTTCCTTGTGATCAAAATGACAACTCTGACAATTATGAAAAAATTTTACAATTTTTTATTTTATAACTAAATGCTAAACTTAAAAGAGATGTGATAACAGTAAATGCAACAACATATACAGGGTTAGTACAAGAAATTTTCAAGAGGAATCTATTTAGTATGAGACAAATGCTTTTTTTTAAATAATGGTTATCAGATAATCCTTTGAAAAACATCTTGCACAAACAAAATATTTACTCCAGTATGAATCACGAGATGTCTTTCTAGTTCAAATTGTCAAGAAAATTCTTTGGAACACATTTCAGAAGCACAAGGAATTTATTCTGTATGTGTCAAGCGATGTTTTCTTAGATAACTATTCCGAGAAAATTTCTTCGAACATACTTCACAAACAAAAAGTTTTTCTCCCGTATGAGACAAAAAATGGCTTCTTAGATTACCATTCTTAGAAAATCCTCTGGAACATATTTCACAAACAAAAGGTTTTTCACCCGTATACATCAACAGATGCCTTCTTAGATCACTATTCTGAGAAAATTTCTTTGAACATACTTCACAAACAAAAGGTTTTTCACCTGTATGCGTCAACAGATGCCTTCTTAGATCACTATTCTGAGAAAATTTCTTTGAACATACTTCACAAACAAAAGGTTTTTCACCAGTATGTGTCAAGAGATGTTTTCTTAAATCTCTATGCTGAGAAAACCCTTTGGAACATATTTCACACACAAAGGGTTTTTCTCCTGTATGGGTCAAGAGATGGCTTCTGAGATTTTTTTTCTCAGAAAATCCTTTAGAACATATTTCACACACAAAGGGTTTTTCTCCTGTATGGGTCAAGAGATGGCTTCTGAGATTTTTTTTCTCAGAAAATCCTTTAGAACATATTTCACAAACAAAAGGTTTTTCGTGTGCATGTGTCAAGAGATGTCTTCTTAAATTACTATTCTGAGAAAACACTTTGGAACATATTTCACAAACAAAAGGTTTTTCACCTGTATGTATCAAGAGATGTCTTCTTAGTTGACTATTGTAAAGAAATCCTTTAGTGCATACTTCACAAACAAAAAGTTTTTCTGCTGTATCAATGGAGGAATGTTTTCCTTTATTCCCATTTTGAGGAAGAAAGTGCTGTTCACTGGCGGAAGAATTTTCTTCTGTAATCGATGACATTTTCTCAAATGAATAAGCTTAATTTCGAAAAACAACAGATTCTTTTTCGAAGCATCAACATGAAGAGATTGTCACCATTTTCATCCAAAGACACTTACTGAACTTCAGCAAAAACTGTTTTATTTAACTGAGAATAAAAAAAAAAAAAGAAAAATAATAAACAAGACATTTTTAAGCAAATTGCACTGAGTTTTAACTACAAATTAAGAAGCGGATTTTACAATTTTTTTTACCTTAAACAGTACAAAATTAATGCATTAAATTATCACAATATATATTCTTAGATATGACTTAAGTCGAGATATTTTTTTCATACATGCAGATATACATGTGTAAGTGCGCATGCGATACACATGCCACAGATTCATATCGAGACACTCCTTTATCTGGACTAATAAAAACTAAAAAATTATTTCACTGAATGCTTGCAATTTTATTTTTTACTATCTTTAGAAGAAGAAAGTATTGGATTCATGAAAAATTACGAATTCCGGTATTCGAAGGATTTGCATGTTTTAGGGGTTAGTTTTCAAAAATATGCTTGTACAAAATGGCTGTCTGTGAGTTTATGGTTGTATGTGACACAAATTTTGTGAGTGTTTTATCTTAAGAACGAAGATTTATAAAAATTTATAGTCAGGTAGTTCCTGGTATAGATTGATGCTGAGTAGTTTTTGGCGTAACAAGTGGCGCTTCTATGCTGCTTTTATCTCGATTTCCACAATAGCTATATCTCAAGAATTACTCGTCGGATTTTCATAAATCTTTAGATTCCGTTAGTCTTTGATATAATATGGTTCTGATTATATTTATATACATATATCTCTCAATAAGTGGCACTGATATGCAGAATTATTCATGATTATCGCAACAGCTCTTTCTCAGGAAGTTTTTATGAAACTTCAGATCCAGTTAGTCCCTAATATAAATTAATTTTGTTTAATTTTCTGAGTGAACTGGTGAGAAGGTGGCCTACTATGCAGCATTATTCACAACAGCTATATCTCAGGAACTAATGCACGAATTTTGATGAAACCTCAGATTCAGTTAGTCCCTCATATAAAATTAGTATTCTTTAGTTTTTAGAGCAAATTTCTCATCAGGCGGCGCCCCTATGAGGAATTGTTGAGGATTATCGGAATAACTCAACCCTCAATAACTAATGCACAAATTTTCACCAAACTTTCAATTCTGTTCGTTCTTAATATAAATTAGTATTCTTTAGTTTTTGAAGTAAATCGCTGAACAGGTGACGCTTCAGTCCACTTTTTTTACGATTTCTGCGATCATAATATATCGAATACTAATACAGTTTTTTATGAAATTTCAGATTCTGTTAGAACTTGTAACAAATTGTTGCAGATTAGAATTTAATGCAACTTACTTAACCGGTGACGGTGCTATGTTCTTCATATTTCTAGGATGTGACATAGAAGAAATGTGCATGACATAGAAGAAAGTTTTGGGATTGCCACATCCGACTCGTTTTTAAATTTAATCAGACTTTGTCATAATATACAGCATGTCTCAAAATTTTATTTTAAAAAATGAATAGGCATACAACAAAATAAATTACAACAATAAATAAAAAAACTCACAAAGTTTTTTTTTTTTTTTTTTTTTTTTTCTTACAGTATCTTTCTGGCCATAAAAAGAAAATATGGTGCAAGAACAAAACATAAAATGTTACTGAAGATTTTAGTTATTCAAAAAACTGGGGGAAACCTCCAGGGCTCGAAATGTTCATGTACTAAAACCGGTGATGCTGCTATCTTTCGTTTGTATGGAAATATTAACGTCTATGAGATAGAAGAAAGTTTTTGTATTACCACATCCAATTAGTTTTTTATATACATGAATTACAACTACTTGTTCAGCATATTCCAAAATGATATCCAAACAAGATTTTTACTTCTTTGCTCTCCACGTAGAACTATCCCTAACTTATTTTCACCTCTTTTTCTTATTGTCATATATAATGTTTCTTACATTCATATTTTCAAAAATTTGAGTTTTTTTTTTTTTGTCCTTTTTTATAATTTTTTTAAAACTCTTTAAAGCTAATGCACTATACTGAATTTTGTACATTTTGAATTTTTTTTTATTTCAACATTTCATTGTACTGGAAATATTAATGTGTATGAGATAGAAGAAAGTTTTGGGATTACCACATCTAACTAGTTTTTTTTTTTTTTTTTAATTATACCTTTTTGTTTACCATATTCCTAAATGATATCCAAACAAGATTTTTAATTCTTTGCTGTCCATACATTCAACACTAACTCAATTTTACCTCCATTACTTATTCCCATTCACATTTTCAAGCATTTGAGTTATGCATTTTTTCCCTTTTCTTATATATAAATTGTTCTAAAACTTTTTAAAGCTAATGTGCTGAAACTGAATTTTATACATTTTGAATTTCTTTTTTATAAAAGTTGTCTTGCAGACCAGCATGGCAAATCAGTTCCCTAAAAAGTAGGGTTCTACAGTAGACTCCCTCAAATCCATGCAGCTTGGGACCAGAGGCTGTGCAGATATTAGAATTTCGTGAATTTCTGGTCATTGCTTTGCTTAAATCGTTTTAACAGTCATTTGAATGTAATTAATAATGAAACTGTAACTATAATGAAAGCTTAGAATGTAATAAAATATTAAAATAAGTAATAAACTAAAATATAAAAATTCGGATAATTTTTAAATGATTAAAATATTTAAAAAAAGGTCAAGTTAGTAATCAATAATGTATGATTAATAAATTTTTATTAAATTTTGTGCATTAGTTTTTGAGATAAAGTGCCTACAAAATTTGTGTCACATACATCCATACATGCAATCAATCACAGGAAACAATACAAATCAATCAACACAATCACAGGCACAAACATTCACATTTTTGTAAAACATTTTTTGTTATCTCTGACCCCTAAAATGTATAAATCCGTCGAAAACTAGAAGTAAAAAATTTTCATGAATACAGTACTTTCTTCTTGTAAAGATAAAAGAAAAAAAAAGAGTGTCATGGCATTTTTTTTTTTTTTTGGTAGCTTTTCCATACTTCCAGTCATTTTTTATTAAAAATTGAGAAAATAATTCAATTTCATACGAATTTCACCTATTATAATTAATTTCATTATAATTAAAATGCAGGGTTGAAAAAAAAACCTGTTTTGTTTTTCAAAAAAAAAAAAAAAAAAAAAAGCGGTTTTCTTGGTTTAAAAAAGGTTTTTTTGGTTTAAACTGGGTTTTTTTTTAAACATCTTTTCCTTTTACATATAAATGCATATTTATTGATAAAAGTAGACATTGTTGGATTATAAGTTGTGTAACTTCATTTTAAAATAATTAAAATTAAATAATTACAGCGAAGTTATGTAGAAAATTGAAAAAAATAATATTTTGATTTAAACAATATTAGCAAAGAGTCTTATGTTCAAAGAATAAACTGCTCTATACTGTGAAACATTGATATTCTAAAAATCTTTATAAACAACCTTTTGATAACTAATAATAAACATTCGGATGTAGTTTGATAAATCTTAATATTCTTTTCCACATTTATTCAAATAATAAATTTCAAATACCTTTTGGGATTTTGTTTTTTGAGTGACAATTTAAAGTCAGCATTTTTAATTTATTAGATCCAGCATATAACAGGAAAAAGAAAACCAGATTGTTATTTTTAAAATGCTGTAAGTAAATCTTTGAATAATTGCTTCTTTTTATTTTGATTTTATTCCAGATAATCTCCCCTCCCCAATCAAGAATAAATTTTTTTTAGCTTGAGTAGAATCTGATGTTACGCTATGAATTGTGTTAAATAGTCTGCATTTTTAGGAAAAATGAAACTATTTTGGTACTACTCTGTTATCCCGTCAACTAATTTCACCAAATTATATAAATCGCCAAACTAATAGCCAAATTATACATATTGACATAATTTTTATTTTAAATAACAAAAAAACAAATAATGAGTAGAATATTAATAAAAATACAAATAAAAAGTCGAAATAAAAATCACTTAATGACATTTTAAACACATGAATCGTATTTAATGTCATTGATTGCAACATTCACGGTCATTCATTATTGGTATTTAATCTTATAGTTTGGCGATAATTTTTTGGTCAATGGGATAACCTAGTAGTACCACTATTTTACATAAATATTGAATATTTTCAATCTATTTTATTTTTGATCAGTTCACAATTTTGAAGCTTTTCTATACAGCAATAGAGATGTTCACCTACGCATACTGATTTTAAACTTAATATACATAAAAAAATGATCTAAACCCACTGTATCTAAAGCTTATTGCAGAAATAAAGTGTTAAAAATAAAAATTATTTATATTCAATAATGCAAAACAGGTAAATTATAAAGAAAAAATAAAAAATGTCATTATATTTCTTCTAAAAAAAAAACAATTTTTTTTGAGAAAAAAAACCAGTTGGTTTAAATCATGGTTAAAACCAATTGGTTTAAACCATGCCAACCCTGTTAAAATGATTATTAAATGTACATGCAAGCAGTTTATTATTTTCTTTTGTCTTTGATTTCATGTAGATGGCTTTTTGGAGGATGCAAATAACTGTCAAATCAAGTGCCAATAACTAAATAAGGTGCCTATAACTATGATTTCTGTCTTACATTCATTTATACTTTTTAATTAACTTACTTTTAGGTTCAGTTGTTTTATCTATTCATTGTCAGAAAATAGCATCTTTAATTCTTTTAAATTAATTTTTGGTTTCATTTTGGCTATAAAAATTAAGTCCCACAGAGTTGCACAACAGAAAAGTTGTATTTTAGGTGCCAATACATGTAGTACTATTTACCCTAGTTCTTGTTATTTATGCTATCCTATATGTACAGTAGACTCCCTCAAATCAGCACAGCTTGGGACCAGAGGTTGAGCGGATTTTAGAATTTTGCGGATATCTGGTCGTTGCTTTGTTTACATATTTAAACAGTAATTTGAGTGCAATTAATAATGCAATCGGAACTAAAATGAGTGCTTACAATATAATAAAATATTAAAATAAATAATAAACTAAAATAATAAAATTTAGATAATTTTTAAAATGATTAAAGTACTAATAGCAAAGATCAAGTTAATAATCAATAGTGCGTGATTAAATATTCATTACAAAGATTACATGTATTTTTCCAAAATTATTCAACAAAACTTGCCTCATAAAAGTACATTACTAATTTACATCAAAATCATAAAATAAGGATTTTTTTTCAAGTTTAGCCTTGCTTAATAACAAAAAAATCTAAATTAATGCGTAAATATATTTGGTAAGAAAATTCTGATTACTAGTGATATCAGCAATATCTTGAATTTTTTCCAGAAAAATTTATTCTTCCTTCATAAAAAAACTAGAATAGAGTATTATTAAGAAAATTACAAATTAAAAAATATATGGAATTGATACAAAACTAAAAAAAATCAAATTTTGTCCCAATATCCGAACTGAAAGTTTCATTGTTTACATCCATAAAATATGTGCGGATTTTAGAGAGTTGCAGATTTGAGAGAGTCTATGTAAAATAATGGTTGATTTAATCAGCGTAATTGATATCCTATTTGGGAAATTATAATTGACCTGGCAGAAATAATATGAGTTATCATCAATTAAATAAATTTTATTATTTATATACCATAATGTATCGCAAGTTAGTCCCCTTTAAGCACACATAAAACTCTAGTGATTTTAAATGAGATTTATAATTGAGACTTGTATGAAAAGAATAAGCAATTAGGGTGTGCATATTGAAAGGAAAGGCTTATAAATGACTTTTTCAAAAAAAGAAAACTGCACACAGATTAGAAGGGAGGAAAAGTGCTTATATTTGGAAGGGAGTCACTTTTGATGAAGTAAAATACTTTTTACTTCAGAGCTTTTTTATTTTCTATTACAAAAAAACAGTTGACGGTAAAAATTTCTTTTAAAATCCTTCAGAAATTCTCTTTAGTTTTAAAATATATGATTTAGAATGTAAGAAAATTGTGCTCACAATAATAAAATTTTATAAATCTGAAAAGATTTCTTAGATGAGAACTCAAAGTAGAATTTTTATAGAGTATTTTACTTATAGTGTATATTAGTTACTTATAGGGTGTTTTACTTCTAAAAAAGAATTTCGTTTATGTAAATGGAAGTATCTGTTTTTAATATTACGCAAATTTTAACTTTTTAATACCATTGTAGCTACCGATTTTAGTACGTGTAGCTAACAAGAGTAATAACTTTTATAACTAATCTTTAAAACCAATCTTATTCACACTACATACTTTTTAAATAAAAATAACGATAAAATTAAGTTTTTAGAACATGCACGCAAACTTTATTAGGTAAAAAATGTTAACTGCAAGAAGGTACAGTTACAGTCAAAAAGATGCACAATAATACACAGTTAAATAAATGAAATATAAAAATACAAACTATTTTATAAAAACTATTTTAAATATTAGAAATGCATTTTAAAGTAAAGAAACATTATTTTAAATTATTATGTTAGCAAAGAATTATTATAAAACATTTTAATTTGAAAAGATGAATATCATTTTAAAAGTTACTATTTGCGATGCGATACAGCTTACGATTCCAGTTATTTTTGCTGGACCAGTATCGCCAACTGTCGGCATATAATGGCTCGACATTACTCCCCTACCAGTAACTAAGTTACGATAACAGAAATCATGGTAGAGAGTAATTAATTACATTTCAAAATAATAATGGAAATAATTTAATGAAAATAATAATAATAATCGTATATATCCACAAAAATCTATTTCTGTTTTCAGTGAGACATTAATTTTAAACTAGTATAGAATTGTTATTAATTTAAATGCAACAAATATAAATGCAACTTTATCCACCATTGGGGGAAGAAAAAGAAAAAAAAAAGTAATATTTATAAATTATATCATAAAATTGTTATTACTCAGAGTAACGTCTTGTAGTAAGTTTAAATAATCTCATATAAAAGAAAATTATCTGAAATCTATGAGATTATAAATATTGATGGTTACTAAAATTTAAGACTATTTACTCGACTTAAATACTATATGAAACCATGCTAATTTAAACATGTAATTCAATATTATAAATCGTATCATAAACTAAGCAAGAAATAGGAGAAATATATCAAGAATAAAAATTGACAATCAATCTTTAAAGCGAACTGGCAAATTAACTTTTCTGCCACAACGTGTTGTTGAAGGCAATATTTGATCATCAGAAATGACTTGTGGAGTATGGGAGTGACTAGGCATGTTAGTATTCTCTGGAATTTCATCATGTGTCAACATATAGGCTGGCTTAAGCCGGTCAATTGAGATATTGACATTTTTGCCTTTTATTTTCAAAGTATAATATTTATCATATTTATGGACTACCAAAAAGGGTCCTTGGTAGGCCGGTTCTAGCGGTTTTTTTACTCGGTCTACCCTAATAAACACCTGGGAGCAAGATTTTAAATCCTTATGTACAAATATTGTTTTTTGTGTTGCCTGTTTTGTAGGCATAGGTTTTAATTGCTCCATATAATTCTGTAGCTGAGTCACAAAAGTGTCAGAATCTGTACTGACTGTTGGTTTATCAAAAAATTCACCTGGCAGTCTAATATTTGTACCATAAACCATCTGTGCTACAGAATAATTCGTGTCACTTCTGATAACTGATCTTAGTCCTAAAAGCACTGTTGGTAAAATTTCAGTCCATTTCACATTGTTGTGTGCTTTAATAGCTGTTTTTAAAGTTCTGTGAAAGCGTTCAACTTTGCCCTGACACTGTGGATGGTATGGTGTTGATGTTCGAAGTTTTGCACCACAAATTTCTGCTAAGTTTTTGAGCAACTGAGACTTAAATTGTTTACCTTGATCTGTTATAATTGTTCCTGGCACACCGAATCTACAAATCCAATGTTCATAAAATGCTTTGCTCACTGTTACAGCACTATTTTCAGGCAAAGGGACAACTTCTGTCCAACAAGAAAATCTATCGATGCAAGTTAAACAATAAATATGTCCATTAGATGGAGGCAAAGGTCCAATTAAATCAATATGCACAACATTAAATCTTTCATCAGGTTCTTGAAAAGTAGAAAATTTAGATTTGGTATGTCTATTTACCTTGGTCTTTTGACAATTAATACAGGTTTGAGCCCATTCTTTTACTTGCTTGTTGATTCCTGGCCAAATGAACCTGGCAGCCATCTCTTTAACGGTAGATTTTATGCCTGGGTGTGACAAGCCATGGATTTGATGAAAGAGTTCTCTCCTGAATTTGAGAGGAATATATGGGCGAATCTTGTTGTGGGAGGTATCACACCATAATGTTTTTCCAGATGCCAGAGTGTAAGGTTTGAAGTCCAAAGATGTGTCACTAGAACATAATTCTTTGAATTTTGCATCGTTACTTTGCTCTTGAGCTATTTCATCATAGTCGATAACACAGACTGTTTCTATTCTGGACAAGGTGTCAGCAACCACGTTATCCTTGCCACTAATATGTTGGATGTTGGTAGAGAATTGAGAGATGTACTGGAGCTGGCGCAACTGTCTTGGAGAAGCCTTTTCATTTTTCTGTTTGAAAGCAAATATTAAAGGCTTATGATCTGTCCAAATTGTGAATTCGCGACCTTCCAAAAGGTATTTAAAATGTTTGATGGAAAGATAGATTCCCAATAACTCACGGTCATACGTACTGTACTCTTTCTGAGTTTCGTTAAGTTTTTTCGAATAGAAACCAATTGGCTTCCACATGTTGTCTTCAAATTGTTCTAAGACTGAACCAATTGCCCAATCTGAAGCATCTGTGCATAGAGATAATGGGAGTCCAGGTTTTGGAAAACACAGAAGTGCAGCATTAGCTAGATCAGCTTTGCACTTTTCAAATTGCTGGATACTTTCATCTGTCCAAGGGATTTTTCTGCGATCCTTTTTCTTTGCACCTTTTAACATCTCATGAAGCAGTGCTTGAGTTTGTGCTGCATCTTTCAGGTATCTGCGATAGAAATTAATCATACCAAGAAAGGTACGTAGATCGTGCAGGGTTTCTGGCAATTTATAATCTAGGATAACTTGGACTTTAGCTGGAAGGGGTGAGGAACCTTTCTCATTAATGAGGTATCCCAAAAATTCGATTTGGTTAACTCCCATTATTGATTTTGCAACATTAATGCGCAAGCCATACTTATTTAATCTCTCAAATACTATTTTTAGGTGCTCCTTATGCTCGGCTTCTGAGCTCGAAGCAACTAGCACATCATCCAAATAGGGAAACAAAAAATCTAACCCCTGAAAAACTTGATTAATAAATCGCTGGAACGTGGCAGGAGCATTCCGGAGGCCAAAACTCATGACATTGAACTCAAACAATCCGAATGGGGTAATTATTGCAGTTTTGGGCTTGTCTTCTTCAGCTATTGGAATTTGATAATATGCTTTGATTAAATCAAGCTTAGAGAAAATAACTGTATCTTTTAATATGTTATGAAAATCTTCAATTCGGGGTATGGGGTATCTGTCGGGAATGGTTTTGTCGTTTAATCTTCTGTAATCCCCACAAGGTCTTAGGGTGCCATCTTTTTTATTAACCAAATGAAGGGGACTGGCCCATTGGGATTTTGAAGGTCGGATTATGTTATTGTCAAGCATGAATTGAAACTCCTGTTTGGCCAACGCAAGCTTTTCAGGATTTAGTTGTCGTGCCTTGGAATGCACTGGTGGACCTGTTGTTTCAATGTAATGCTTAACTTCATGTTTAACTGATTTATTTAAAATATTAGGTTTCGTAATATCAGGATATAAATTTAATAAATCACTAAATTGGGATGTACGATCAAACGTAGTTATAAAACACTCATCAGAAATTGTGGAAATTTCACTTTTTACAGACAATTGTGTGATGGCATCAATTAATTTACGTTTATGTATGTCAATAAGCAAATGAAAATGATGCAGAAAATCAGCACCAATGATTCCTTTACTCACCTTGGCTACTATGAATGGCCATTGAAATGCACGTCGTAAACCAAGATCTAGTGTCAGTGTTTTTATACCATAAGTTGGTATTTCAGTACCATTGGCAGCATATAACACATATGAGCATGGTTGTTCTGCTTTTACGTTTGCTGGAACCAAGGACACATCAGCACCACTATCGACTAAGAAGCGCACACCAGTTTTTTGTCATGAACAAATAGTCTGTAGTTGCGGCAATCTATGTTCTTTGCAGCAGGACTTGCCGCTGACTCTACTGCTGGGAGGAGTTTTCCGCTTGTTGCCAACTACAGGGTTGTTTACATTTCTCAGGAAGACATTTTTTTCCAAATCTCAAGTGGTAATAGCAAAACTTACCATCAGGATCATAACGCTTGCGGAATTGACTTCTGTATCTGCCAGCACGGCGATGAGGAGTACGACTACGAGCTCGTTGAACATGCAAACTTGCAATCTGCTGCTCCAAGCTGGCGATCTTATCCAAGAGGGCTGCATAGCTGGGAGTCTCTTTATCAACTTTGGCAAGTTCCATATTAGGGTTCAGTTCAGTGATTTTATCAGCCATTTTGGCCAATTTTTCTAAATCTTCATCACTGACAACAATTATGTTTTTCACTGAATCCGGGAGCTTTTCTAACCAGAGAGTTCTGAGTACTTTGTCTGAAACGTCCTTCGTATCGCCTAATGCTTGCATCTTACGTAAGAGTTGGCTGGGCTTCAAATCTCCTAATTCCAGTCCAGTGAGAAGTCGTTTGATGCGCAAATTTTCGCTTTCTTTAAAAGTGCTTAAAAGTCTGTCTTTCGCGGCTGCATACTTATTTGGAGTGTCATTTTGAATTATGTCCCATATATTCTCCATAAACTTCGGGTCCAACTGTGCGATCAAATAATTGAACTTAGTTTCGTCGCACGTGATTCCGGCTATCTTGAATTGCGCTTCAATTGTAACAAACCACATTTCAGGTTTTTCCGTCCAAAATGGGGGAATTTTGATGCTAACTTTGCTAGCTTCTGCTGATCCGGAGTTTTGGTCGGTAAGAGGCATTTTGAATAAGTTATGTTAACGAGGGTCACCAATTGTAGCTACCGATTTTAGTACGTGTAGCTAACAAGAGTAATAACTTTTATAACTAATCTTTAAAACCAATCTTATTCACACTACATACTTTTTAAATAAAAATAACGATAAAATTAAGTTTTTAGAACATGCACGCAAACTTTATTAGGTAAAAAATGTTAACTGCAAGAAGGTACAGTTACAGTCAAAAAGATGCACAATAATACACAGTTAAATAAATGAAATATAAAAATACAAACTATTTTATAAAAACTATTTTAAATATTAGAAATGCATTTTAAAGTAAAGAAACATTATTTTAAATTATTATGTTAGCAAAGAATTATTATAAAACATTTTAATTTGAAAAGATGAATATCATTTTAAAAGTTACTATTTGCGATGCGATACAGCTTACGATTCCAGTTATTTTTGCTGGACCAGTATCGCCAACTGTCGGCATATAATGGCTCGACACCATTAAGTAATAAAATAATAAGGTAATGCTGATATTTGGTTTACCTATGTGTGGAACATCTTAAATGACTATAAATGTCAGCAAAAATAAAAGTGGCGAAGCGACACATAACATTTTGTGTCCTCATACGATTGAATCACAAGTTATAGAAGTTTCAGCAGAAGAATGGATAAAAAAACATATCTTACCATTAATTTGTTTTAGTAAAGAAGATAGGTTCACTAAATTGATTTTAAAATAACAGCTACTGTTACAATCAGAGCGTTATCATTTTATTACAGACGCCAACACAACGAATCAATCATGTGAAAAAAATCATTCATGATGAGTGATTCAATCAATAAATAGAAAACGGCTCAAATAGAAATAATCAATTCAATTTTAATTAAAAAAATAAACGATTTATTTTTAAAGGCGTATTTTCAAAGTTTTCGAATCTAAAGCTTAAATGTGCATTTTGGATGAAAAATTTGACATTATTTGATTTTGGATGACTCAGGAAAATTTTGCCCAGATTCTTTGAAAAGCTTGTTTAACGACTGTCTGGTACCAGTATTATTACTAAAGATTAAAAAAGTACTAGTCATATTGCCGCTGCAGTAATTTACTTTAAAAAAAATTAATAATTAGCATACATTGGAATCCTTTTTAGAAAGACTGCAAGAATCATTTTCAATGAATCATAAAGCATTCACGATTCATTCTTTTAATGGCGTCTTGTGTCTTTCGCAGTTTGTTCAGGTAATTTTAAAACATAAATTTATTTTACCAAAATACGTTAATGCTAAGATAGGGTAGTTTCTTTCATTATTCTTCAACTGGCAATTTTAGAATTTATTAATTCATAATGATTATATGTAATGTTCGATTTTGCAACTTTCATTTTTCCTAATTTATCAATGCGTTATTAAAAGGATTATAAAATGTTTTATGTATTGCTGATAATTTCCTTGATTATTATTATTTATCTTTAAGTAGTTTACTGTATATTAATCTAATTTTACAGCTAATATACAGCTAACTGGTTAAAAAAAATACGTTTAATTTTGAAACATTGTGTTGCTCATAAACTGAATTTCATTCCATTATGTTAAATTGAAATAATTAAAAAAAAAAAAAAATTGATTGCTTGGTTCAGTACCTCTATAAAGTTTATCGAAATTTACATTAAAGATCGCATACACATGAGAAACTATGGTTGAATCTTGAAACAAGCGATAAACTTGGCAATACGATAAATGAGTTTTTGTTGTTACCAGTTTGTTTTTTAAATTCTTTCGAAATTTATTTGTGTATTTTGTAAAGTGATGATTGACATACAATAGTTATTGAGTGGTTTCATCATTGAAAATGGATGCAGTTGAAATTTAATTTTGTGTACAGTCAAGGTTCTATAATCCGTGCATCCATAACCCGCAATTTTCTATAATTCGCATTATTTTACAAATGTAAACAGTTAAGAAAATTTACAAATTTATGATCCAAAAATATTTTTTTAAATAAAAAAAAAAAAAATGAAAAAAAAGTCATAATAAAATATTTACTTTTTAAAATATAACCCTTTTATTTTATTAACAATAAATAACAAACTGTACTACTTAACATATGTAATATGTATATGTAATTATTTTTATTTAAATGCACATGTATATCAATTTTTTAATGAAAGACCTTTAAAAAAGAATTTTTGAGATAGCATATTAAACTAATAATTAGATATTATATTTATCTTTTCATATTAAACTGATTATAGAATTAAAATACTGTCTGGGAATAAGAAAAGGACACACAATCCATAATACTCTATAATCCATGATATTCCATAATCTGCACAACCTTTGGCCCCAACATGTGCAGATTACAGAACTTTGAATATATTTTGTGTACACTGTAGCTTTTTTGGCAATAGGTATATTTTGTGATTTAAGCATATTTACGCAAGTTTAATATTTGATGCATTGAGTGAAAAGCTGTGTTTGGCGTGGGTTGGGGGCATTTTCTGTCAATTAAAAAAGGCGAGGGTGACAGAGATGATTTTTGTGATGTCTGTGTGTTGCTAAGTTACAAGGATAAAGATGATATAGGGTAAATGTTCCAGTTTTGGCCACATTTAGACAAAAGATGAAATAAAAGTCTTATAGTTTTTGACTGATTGAAGCATATTACAGTAGAGGACCTATTATCCGGAATCGTCGGGACCGAGAGCTTTCCGGATTTTGGAATTTTTCAGATTTCGGGTCCGTCCGAAACTGGACACTCTTTCCCCCCCCCCCCCCCCCTCAAAAAAAAAAAAAAAGGAATATAGCACTGCTATTTAGAATATGAATAAAAAGTGTGTTGTATGAGAAGTCTGTGGAAAAAACACTAAGCTACAATTTTGACTCTTGTACTATAGTACAATGTCTCAAATCCGGACATCCAAAATTCAGAGCTCTTCAAAATCCGGACGTTTTGCCAACTGGCTTTATATATATATACCGTAAAATACCGTTAATCCACCCCCCCCCCAAAGGTGTCGAAAAATCGTAAAATAATTAGAGGGGGCGCTTACACGGGTTTTTCCGCGATCGTTTCACAAAATTTGAATTTTTTGCAAGATATCTGCAGGATTTTTTCGTGATATTTGACGAGATTTGCAGGGTTTTATCGCCATATTTGTTGAAATTTGCAGGGTTTTATAGCGATATTTGACGAATTTGCAGAGTTTTTTCACTATACTTGAAAAAATTTGCGTTTTTTATTGGCATGAATCATGATGAAATGAATGATTCATGAATCTTTGAATGACTTATGAATTTTGATATTTGAAGCAATACTTGAAAAAATTTGCGTTTTTTTTTTAAACATAAATTCTGTCGAAAAAACACAGAAAAAAGGAGATTTTTGAAAACAAAAGCCAAAAAAGCATGAAATCTTAAAAAATTTTGAAAAAACGCACATTTGATCAAAGATTCATGATTCGTTCATTTCATCATGATTCACCTCATTCTCAATCTTCTTCATTTCCGGATTTCGGGTCCTTCCGGATTTCGGAATTCCGGATAATAGGTCCTCTACTGTATATCAATAAGTGTTCTTTAGTAAATTTGACTGTCTTTCTGTTGATTATAATCAGTGGCGTAGCAAGCGGGGGGCAGAGGGGCAGTCTGCCCCAGGTGACACCAAATCCTTATTTGCATATATATATATATATATATATATATATATATATATAGTCTTATAAAATTTTGGAAAGAAATCTGCTAAAATGAAATTTTATGTGCATCACGCAACCGAGTTATTTTTCTTTTCTTAGATAATCTGAAATTTTACACAGAATGCGGTGTCTAAGATATGCACCAGGAATAGAAACCTACCTTTCCAACAAATATGAGCAAAAGCAAATCAAAAAAAGAAAAGAAAAATGATTCTTTTCTATATATAGGCACTGCATTGATTTATGCGAGCTATTGGATGAGTTATGAGTCGCCCCTGTGGTTTCATATATGGGAAGTCTGAAGATAAATAAGGAAGGTTTTGAACTTTTCCTGTGTTACACATGACCTGTGTTCTCTTTGCCCTCCCCCCCCCCCCTTTTTTTAAAGAGATTGCACTTGCATACAATGTAATCTATATTAAAAGATAATACAACCTATACTTTAATCTGTGTCTGCACACATGAATTCTAAAGCATAAACTTTAGTTAGTAAACTATACTGCATTTCAAAAATATGTGGCCAGGTGATTTTTTTAAATAATAATTCAAAAATGAAGCAATAATCATGCAATAAATTAGAAGTTTATTACGATAAAGAAGTAAAGTATAAGTTTACCAAAGTTTTGTTAAAAAATCAAAATCAAAATAGGCTTCTCTGTAAATGTATGAATTCTTTAAGATTTTGCATTAAAAGTACAATTTTGTATCCATTTCTTTGAATTATCTATAAAATTACAACAGGCATGCAAAAAATGTTGACATTTTATTTGTAAACATAAAATTGTGATTGAAAAAATATGGTGGAATAAGGGGAGGGGGTGACACCATTTTGCATCCGCCCCGGTTATCACCCATCCTAGCTATGCCACTGATTTTAGTAACTTTCTATGGAATATTTTAAATTGTGAGTAATAACTCGTTAAATAATTTCTTTCAATTTGTACCAGTTTTGGCCATCCCAATATCATGTAATGTCGAAGTTCTATAGTCTTCACACGCTGCGGCCAAAGGTTTTGCGGATTATGGAATATTGTGGATTATAGAGTATTATGGATTATACGCCATTTTATTATTCCTAGACAGCATTTTAATCATTTAATCAGTATCATATGAAAAGATAAATATGAAATCTAATAATTGATTTAATATGCTATCTGAAAAAATGCCTTTTTAAAGTTATTTTATTAAAAATATATATATATATAAATGCATTTAAATAAAAACAATTACATATGTTTCGTAATGCTATAATCTTTTTTTTACTGTTAATAAAATAAAAGAGTTTTATTAACAAGAAATGAATGTTTTATTATGATATTTTTTCATTTTTTTTATTATTTGTTTTAAAAAATTGTTCTTGGATCACAAATTTGTAAATTTTCTTAACTGTTTATTTCATTGTTTACATTTGTAAAGTAACGCATCCACCAACCCAAGAAACTTCAACTTTTCCAGAGGAATGAACATCAACCACCTGTCCAGTGCTTGATCCAGGATTTGTATCCTCAGAGTTTACAACTCTAATGACACATGATCCTGGTCGATACTTAAAATCAGGATGATCTTTAATGTCATACACGCTCACATATTCTTCTGAGAGTACAATAGGATGACCATCACCACCAGCATGATAAGTTTTCATCCATGTAATTAATGCTGTTCTTCCACTATGATCAACTTGTTTTACTACACGATACTTATATGGTTTGGATTCTTTACTATCAACAACATAATCTCCAGGGAAAAATTCATGACTATCTAAATGATGAACAGGACAGGTCGATAATAGAAAATTGCAGATAATGGGAACACAGATTACTGTATTGGTCTTTGACTGTAGTTTAACAAACATTTTAATTGATAATCAGTAAAAGTAAAGCATTTTTATGCAACATCTATTTTGTCACACATGTATTTGTTTGCTGTATTAAGATAATTTTTTTTATTTTATGAATTAATAAAAACATTAAATGAAATACACAGATTTTTTTTATTAACTGACAATATTTGCCAGTAGTTCATTATTATAACTGGAATGGCACATCATTTTATAAATAGACTAATAAAAAAATGGAAAAAATGATTGCAACAAAAAATAAATAAAAAATACTTCCAATCACTGCTGATAGCAGGAAATTTGGTGCTCTGCATGGAAAGAAAACATCAGAAACTGACAAAATTAATAATTTGGATAAAATGTGTGTTTTATTCATAATATTTACTTTCCCGATAAGGAATTCAACCATATTCAATGTAAGCACCTATCTCTTGCATCACGCTTTGTATTCTTTGTAAAACTTTTTCGATGGCCAAACACAGCATGTTACATGGAATAACCATTACTTGTGATTGGAACTATCTTTTTTCCTTGGAATCATTTCCCCTTGCTTTTCATTAGTTCCCTTATAAGTTTAAAATCAATTCTAGTTATTAAATTGGCTACAGAGAGTTCTAAATCGTGTCAATTTAAAAGAAAACATCCTGTACTTAAGTTGATTTTAACTGAAAATTTAAATTAAAAAACAAAGAATATATTGAATTCATTAAAGAGACAAGTGTGCCTATAGAACATAAAAACCTATTTTAATATTTTGCATATTTAATCAGTTTTATAATTATCTATGGATTGTGGACTTTTTAAATTAAAATTCTTGAATCTTCACCTAAGAGTTATCTTTCTTGAAATCATTTTCTGATTTTGTTTTCATTTAGCTTGTGGTGTCTTATTTATGTATTCTGCCTCTTTACAAGTTATTTTAGAATTTGATTTAATTGGGGAATCATGGCATTTCAAGCCTGCTCTTCCAGGTTGAAATCAATTATCTATCTTGCCAGTTTCAATAATTTTATAGTTTGAATCTCAAAATTGTTTCATTTTTATAGGAAATAGCATTCTGATAATTTTTAAAATAAACTTTTCAAATATATTTTTAACTTGAATTCCTAGTATTTAGCTGTACATTGGCCTAATCACTCTGGGTTTTGAGAGGTTTTTTTTAAATTTTAGATTGTGTTGTGTAAATATAAGTTAGGGTCTTATAAAGATCTTCACAGAATGTTTCAGGCCCATATCCCTCATGTTGGTAATTGGCTGTCATAAGCAGTCCATCCTAGTAATTATACCGATTGCTTTAGATTCAACATTATTAGAGAAAAATGATTCCCAATCTGTAAACTTGTGATGCAAGGTAGAAAGGGGTACTCCAAAACTTAGTTATCTTGTAGTGCTAAAAAGACATTTTGAAATAAATTAATTTTGCTTCCTATCTTAGAACAGTGCTCAATCTAGACAATTTCTTAATAACTCAGAATTGTCTTTTTAAAACTTGACTTTTTTTTTAAATGAATCCTTTTTTTGTAGTAAAGATTTCAGCAATATTTATTTGGTCTTTCTAAATCCTTATGCCTAAAATCTTGCAAAAATTATTCAACTCCTTCATTCCTTTTGAAAAAATATATAAATTTATTTACTTATGCTGTAATTTTATTGAACTTTTTAATATATAAGTCATAAAAAATTCTTAATATTTCTCAATATATTGCTAAAATTTCCACTATAATTAATCTTGTTACCAAAAGGGGAACATAATGTTGTACCATGTACACATATCAAATTTAAAGCACCAGTTTTCGCCACCTTTCCTTCAACTATTAAAATAATCAATTTAAATGTGAAATTGCAATAGACAGAAAGCTTACCTCATTAAACTAATGCTAATTTATTTCAGAAAAAATAAAGTCTATAAATGCCTAATGCTGAAAGATTCTGAAACCTTGTTTGCTAAGCAAAACTCTTAAGTTTGTGATCACACACTACAGTTTTACACATTCATATTTCTCTTATTTTATCAAAATATTAATAAATAGAATTGGAAATGATAAAAGAGTATTTGATTTAAAAGTAAGAATGCATATAATTTCTTAACATCAATTTGCAGGCTAAATAACGGATAAAGCAATCCAATGTGGCAAAACTGGAGCATCTACTCTAACATAAGAGTCGATTTTAAAGTAAGGTTCATAAAAAGGAACTTAAGTACTGTTGAAAACGTAGACATTATTTCTTTAATTTAAATAATATTTTAAAAATATTTTTTGTGTATTCATATAGACGTGGCGAAAAAAATAAAAATAAAATAAACACCTTCTACTAACTCCTCAACAAATTAACCATAGAAAAAAATTCCTAATTCAGAATGATTGTAAATAAAGTCTACTTTTAAATGATACATGTAAAATTTGCTTAGGCAGTCATCTACATGTTAAAATGAATCCTAAATTTGTTTTTTTCTATAGCAGTACCCAATTCTGACAGCATGAATGAACTCTACACCTTTCTATTAGCCTAAAAACAAAGTTTTGATGCAATTTGTATGATAAATTAATTATATCTTGAGAAATTAATTATTTTATAAGGAGCATATTTTAGGAGCTTTATCCAAATTGAAGTTCAGTACTATATTGTTGACCGAAAATGTCCCCCTTCTTGATCAAGAATTAGGCACCACTCAAGCAATCATCGAAGACTACTAGATTACAGGATAGCATAAGAAGTTTCAACATATCTAATCATTTCTATCACAGACAAGTTAAACCATCATTTTGTCATTTTTTAAAGATAATTTAAAAACTACTTGGAAGAAATATTTAAATTTTGGATTTTCATAAAGCAAGTCTCAATGAATCTAAATGTATAGAAAAAAAATTGTAGGGTTGCAATTCATAATTTTTTCGGATACTAATTTCATAATTCTTATCAAATTATAAACAAATGCAAATTCAATGTTTTTATGTTTGCATACATCAGTATTAGTGCTGTATAAAAAAATGAGCACGTTAGGAGTATAATTTCAAGAGATATTAATAAAAGTATGAAAATGTAATTTAACATCAGAAGCACTAAATTTTGAATGTTCATAATTTAAAAACTTATCATTCAAATGACTTGAAATTTGGTGTCTAAGCATAGTTTCAATCGAAGATTTGAAATATCTTGATAAAAGTGGGTGTTTCTATTGTAAAAAAGGGTTTGGTTTCATTTTAATATGCATATAGTCCTTAAGAAAATTTTATTTACATCATTTAAAAGCAGACGTTATTTACAATCATTTGGCACCAGTAATTTTGTTGATCTACAGCTATACAATATTCAGGCTTATTTTAAGATGTGCTCTACAATTACTCCTAGCCAGGGCGTGGAGTTCCTCCACAACTGGGAAGCCCCTGAAGATGCCTAATCATGTTCATGTTCAATTTGTTGAGGAGTCGAATCAGTAGAGGGTGTTTACTTTTTCTTTTACAGTTGTATTTTTAAATATAAAAAAAGATACAGTATTCTCCCTCAAATCTGCAACTCTCTAAACTCCGCACATAATTTACAGATTTAAACAATAAGACATTCAGATCGGATATAGGGATAAAATTTAATTATTTAGTTTTATATCAATTCCATATATATCATAATTTGTAATTTTTTTTTAATATTACAGAATTTATGTTTTTTCATGAAGGAAGAATAAATTTATTTCTGAAAAAAATCAAGATATTGCTGATATCACTGATAATCACAATCTTTTTACCAAATATTTTTGGTATTAATCAAGCTTTTTTGGTTATTATGACTAGCTAAAACTGAAATAAAACTTTCTTATTGTATGATTTTGATGTGAATTAATAATGTACCTTTATGAGGCAAGTTTTATTGAATAATTTAGGAAAAATACATTTCATTTTTATAATGAATATTTAATCATACATTGCTGATTATTAACTTGACCTTTATTTTTAATATTTTTACCATTTTAAAAAGTATCTAAATTTTTATTATTTTAATATTTTATTATGTTGTAATCATTCATTATAGTGCGATTGCACTGTAAGTTAGATTCAAATTACTGTTTAAATAATGTAAACAAACCAATAACCAGAAATTCACAAAATTCTAAAATCTGCACAATGTCTGGTCCGAAGCTGTGCAGATTTGATGGAGTCTACTGTATTTCCATTAAAAAAAAAAGGCTTGGTTTCGTTTAAATATGTGTATGGTCCTTAAGAAAATTTTATTTACATCATTTAAAAGCAGACTTCATTTACAATCATTCGGCACCAGTAATTTTGTTCTATGATAATTTGTTGAGGAGTCGAGTCTCTAGGGCAGGGCGCGAAATTTCCACTCGCCAACTCGCCATTGGCGAGTAAATATTTAAGGTTGGCGAGTAAGTTTCCCGTTTTAAAATGTTATGCTTCAAATCAAACTATGCACAGTTATAAACGAAAGTATTTCAAAATGAAGTGATGGTATTTTTTTTACAAAAGAAGTAAAAGTGCACCGTCGCCTATTTCTTCGTCTTTCTTGCAAAGAAATGAAATTCCTCTGTCAGCATTCCACCCCCCACACACACTTACGTATCGCGAACGTGCCAGTATGTTTTGCGCCAATTGTTGCAGCCGCCCGTTGTCACACGCCAATTTTTGCAGTATATGTTTCGTTTTATCAATTTCTGCAATTTTTTTTTTTTTTGTCTATAGAAAGTTTTTCATGTTACACCTGTTAAAAATATCGCACATTTTTCAGGAATGTAAAATATTCTGGATTTAACAGACAGCTCTTTCCAACAATCGCCAATTTAAATTTGTCATAAATATCTCATTTTCTGAGCAGGTGTGGTGGCTGACGTTGTTGTCTGAATGAATGTAAAATAGTGGCGAGTAAAAATTTTAGTTTGGCGAGTACCTTTTAAGCTGAAATTTCATGCCCTGCTCTAGGGGGTGTTTACTTTTCTTTCATGGCTGTATTTTTAAATATAATTTAAGATACATTCATTTTAGTATAATCTTATTTCTAAAACAGCATTTAAATATATACATTAATTTTAGAACTATCCCCACTTTAAACATCATGGGGAAAAGTGAGGATATCAAAATCTTTTTTTTTAAATGTATCACTGTGAAAAAACAATTTAACAAAGTTGAATGGTTATGCTTTTCTATAGGGATCCAGTGTATATAAAGTGCATCAAAAGTTTTGTTAAATTAAACGTCTGGGTTTTAAGCCTTTACAAAAAAAATGGTTGTCTGGCTCACTGGATTCTGTTGTGTAAATAGACTGGTAAATAGCCTTTATTACTTCATCATTGTTTGAACTTTTTTCATACCATAGTCTATGAGTAAAATGGCTATTATAGACAGACACAAGAATGATTTTAATGATTCCGTTTTTAATTTTTAAGTATACAGATAACAACTAAAGACTTTATCTGACTGGTTTTCTATTTATAACTCTCATTATATACTTATTCCCCATTTGTTGGTATAAGTACAGAAGACTCCCTCAAATTTGAAACCCTAAAATCTGCACATAATTTACAGATATAAATAATGAAACTTTCATTTCAGAAGTAGAGACCAAATTTGAACTTTCTTATTTTTTTTATCAATTCTATATTGATTTTAACCTGTAATTTTCATAAATATTACTGAATTCATGCTTTTTCATAAAGAAAGATTAAATTTATTTCTTAAAATATTCAAGATATTGCTCAAGATTGATCACTGGTGATCACGATCTTTTTGTCAAATGTATTTATACATTAATCAAGCTTTTTATTATTATTAAGTCTGGCTAACCTGAAATAAAACTTCCTTATTTTATGATTTTTATATGAATTACCTCCATTAAGTGTACCTTAATGGAGCAAATTACGTTGAATATTTTAGGAAAAGTCAATCTCTTCTTTAAAATGAATATTTAATTATTATTGACTATTTACATATATTGAATGATTATTGATTATTTACTTCACCTTTGCTTTTAATATTTTAAATTATATACATATTTATTATATATTGCTTATATCATTGGTAATCACAATCTTTTTACCAAATATACTTATGTATTAATCGAGCTTTTTTGGTTACCAAGTTTGGCTAAACTTAAAATAAAACTTCATTATTTTATGATTATTAAGTGAATTAATAAAACTTTATGCGGCAAATTTCATTAAATAATTTACGAAAAATATATTTCATCTTTATACTGAATATTTAACCATACATTATTGATTATTAACCTGATCTTTGCTCTTAATATTTTAAAATTTTAATCATTTTAAAAATTATGTAAATATTTATTATTTTAGTTTATTACTTATTTTAATATTTTACTATATTGTAAGCATTCATTATAATTTCTATTGCATTAATAATTACATTTAAATAACTGTTTAAAAAATATAAAAAAAATCCGTGACCAGAAATCCACAAAATTCTAAAATCTGCAAAACCTCTTATCCCAAGTTGTGCAGATTTAAAATTGTCTACTGCGTATAAAATGTATATTATATGTAAACATATGTATAAATATGCTATATACATAAATAGTTTTATTATTTTATATATTTTATATACTTTTTATGCATGCAAAATTATATATAAAAAGATATTATGTTATAAATGCTTAGATATGTGTATAATATTAAAATACAGTAAAACTTGTAAAAGTGGAATTTTTCTACAATGTTATCCTATCTCAAATGGAAGAGTTTCAAAATGCCACCGAGACGAAAAAAGATCTTATTTAGACAGAGTAACTTAGAAATATAATTGACTATACTTCTTTAAATGGAAGCCTAAAATGGTATTTTTTTCCAGCTCCTTGCAATTTCATGGCTGGATTGACTGTGTGTGTATTATTAATAGAAGTATTTCGAGTAACTTTAAGAATTTCGGTATATCTTTATTTAGTTTCTTAGTTTAAAAAAAAATTATGCATAAAATAAAATTAGATTTATCTCCAAGATTGTAGCTAGTGATATAATGAAGCTACATTATCATGTACCAGAGATTTTACAAATACTATGACCTAAAAAACTGAGCCCATACTGAAAAGTTAAATTTATTTTAGTCAGGTTTCGTACAACACAAACATTTGTTTACATTAAAATTAGGAATATATGATTAAATTTATCCCTAGAACTACCGAAAATGTTACTTCAGTTTTTCTAAAATATTTTACATCAGAATTTTTATTTAAAACTATTTAACTTATTTTTGGCTAGTTTATAAATTTAACTTATTTTAAAAACATTTCTGATTTATACGTAATTTTTATCTGGATAATATTTAAGAAAAAAATTATGTTTTGGTTAAAGAAATTAGTGATATAACAAGCACACAAAACAAATATAGTTTTTGTTGGGAAAAAATACATTGTCTGGTTACAATATTCTGAAACACTCATAATTATTCGGGGTTTCTCTTTTTCATTTTGATTCGCTGTTTTTAATACCATATTTGGCCTCATATATCGGCCAGTTGATATCTGGGCCTAAACTTCAAAGATGTTAATTTTTTTAAAACAATTTTATTTGTGATTGATTAACACTTTTTTGAAAATATTGGGTTGTTTAAAAAATGATATTGGTTGCTGCTATTTTACTTCAAAAACAATTCATTTTAGATGGTTCAAAACAGTTTTAGAGCATTAAGTTCAGTAGTAAGTTCTCGGAGTTTTGTATGTGAATTTTCTTCAATTTAAACTTGGATTTATTTTTGTTAATAACAGAACATTATCACCACCCTCTTCATATATAACCCTCCTTCCATCAATGAAGTTTATGTAAGCAATATTAAACTGGGCATTCACAAGTCGCAATTGGAGTTATTTCAGATGATTGAAACGTTTTTCTGCTCGAGGGATTTTGGCAACTCTGGACAAAAGCACTTTGAAATTCCGGAGAGAGTTAGTACTTCTATTCGATTAAGAAACATAAAGTCCTAAAAGTTGTGGGGAGACATTTCGATGCTTTGAGTGGAGCACCTCTTATATATGACACTGTAGTTAATCAGTGTAAAAAACGTTTCCGATGTTTTTCGTATTATTTTGAACTCCTACAAATATTCCGAACTTTCCCATAGTTCTATAACTGCCTTAAATGTCCCGTATAATGCGAAAAAACAAAGTTAAAATACTAAATAACTGAAAAAAAATCTGTTAATTTCTTTTAAAAGTTTGAAAAATTAAATGACAAAAATTGCTATTATTTTGTAAAAACTTTAAAGAAAATTAAAACTTCTGAATGTCCCTCTGCTTTCTCCCTAAATATCAACAAGATTCGAAATAAAATAATTCAAAGCGAGGAAGAAACATTGATCTCTGGAAATATTTTTTTAGATTTATGACGAGATGTATTATCTCTCTACATCGAATAGCCAACTTGACAAGGAATCTGTATGATTAAAAAAAATTATAAATCAAAGTTTTCTGTAGTGAGGAATTCTGGTCTTTTGAAATTGTCAACAAACTTTAAAGTACCACTTTCTTATTTCTTGCTCAATGATTGACGAAAACTGTTTTAGATCTGAAAAGACATCATCAGCATGTTTTAGAAGAGAATATAAATCATTCAGATTTCTTCATGTATGTGAACTACTTAACCATTTGCCACGAAGTAACTCGGGGTCAGTGATAGAAATTGGGAGATAAAAGGCAGGCGTCAAATGACGACTACTGTAAAAATCTTAGGCGTCAAATTAAGATTTTTAGTTGCAGTTTCTAAAATTCATATTAATATTACTGTAATACTGCATATAATTTTGGAGTGATTTGGAGTAAAAGAAAAATTTTGAAATTCGCATCAAATTTTCTTTAAGGTTACTACAGAGACAGGAGAGAAATCCACTCCCAATACTTTTTTTTTTTTTTTTTGGGGGGGGGGGTCGCATCACTTTTACGAATTTTGCGTTTTTTGCTATCTTTCGGCAAAATTTGCCGTTTTCTTGCAATCTTTCGACGAAACTTGTGGTTTTTTCGCGATCTTTCGATGAAATTTGCCGCTTTTTTTGCGATCTTTCGATGCAACTGGCCGTTTTTTTCGCGATCTTTTGACGAAACTTGCCGATTTTTTCGCGATCTTTTGACGAAACTTACCGATTTTTTCACGATCTTTTGAAGAAATTTGCCGTTTTTGCGATTTTTTGACAAATTTTGCCGTGTGTTTTGCGATCTTTCAACGAAATTTGCCGCTCTTTTTTGCGATCTCTTGACACAACTGGCCGTTGGTTGTTTTTGCTATCTTTCTACGAAACTTGTCGTTTTTTCGTGATCTTTTGGCGAAACTTGCCGGTTTTTTCGTGATCTGTCGAAGAAATTTACCGTTTTTTGCGATCTTTTGAAAAATTTTGCCATACTATTCGCGATTTTTATGAATCTTGCCGGTTTCTTCGCGATTTTTTTAAATATTTTGCCTTTTTGCGATCTTTTGACATACTTTGCCGTGTTTTTTGCGATCTTTAGACGAAATCTGCCGCTCTTTCGCAATCTTCCGACACAACTGGTCGTTGTTTTCGCGATTTTTCGACGAAACTTGCCGGTTTTTTCACGATCTTATGAAGAAATTTGCCTTTTTTGCGATCTTTTGAAAAATTTTGCCGTGTTTTTCGCGATCTTTCAATGAAACTTGCGGTTTTTTTTTCACGATTTTTTGATGAAATTTACCGTTTTTTAACGATCTTTTGAAAAACTTGTATTTTCGCAAACGTCGGCCAAATTTTGTCGTGTTTTTTGCGATCTTTTGGCGAAATTTGTCGTTTTTTCGATCTTTTGACAAGCTTTGCCATGTTTTTTCGCGATCTGTTGACGAAATTGGCAGTATTTTTTCGCAATCTTTTGACGAAATTTGTCGTTTTCTGCAGGGCTGGGAACACCCCCCCCCACCCGTTAATTATGCGTTTTTTACGCAATCCTTTGGCGAAAATTACTGATTTTTGGGATTCCTTGAAGAAATTTTTTTCTTCGCGAACCTTTGATGGAATTAACGGATTTTATTGCAATCCTATGACAAGATTCTCATTTTTTCTGTAATTCTTTCACAAAATTAGCTTTTTTCTAAAGATTCAGTGACGAAATTAAGATTTATTTTCACGATCCTTTGTAGAAAATTGCATTTTTTTTTTTTGCAATTCAATAACAAAGTTAGTCTTTTTCCCAGGATTTTTTTGACGAAATTAACTTTTTTCTGATTATTTTACAGAATTCGCGTTTTTCCTGTGAATCTGACGAAATTTGCATCCCTATTCTCAATCCTTTGTAGAAATTTGCGTTTATTTATTTATTTATTTCGCTATCGTATAAAAAACTTTTGCTTTTTTGTTATTTTTTGGAAAAAAAAATCGCTTTTTTCCTCATCTTTTGTTGAAAGTGACGATTTCTTATTCGAGCAATTGACGAAATTAATTTTTTTCGCGACTATTTCTCGAAATTCGCGATGTTTTTTTAGTTCCGTTTTTTCAGACTAGACCATTTTTTTTTTTTTAATTTTCGGAACTGAATGTCTAATAAATATTTTTTTTAAAAGCTAGGCGTCAAATTTGACGACTGAGAATAATTTTCTAGTCGCCAAATTCAATTTTTTAGTTGCATTTGACGACTAACGACCGCTAATTTCTAACACTGCTCGGGGTTAAAAACATTGTTTCCACATACCCATCACCGGTGAAATGGTTAAACGTGGCTATAAAGGTTCACAAATAAACAATACAAGAATAAAGTTACTTTTATTAAATCCTACCAGCACATTTATAATATTGTTTGACATAAAATTACAAAATGGACAAAGCTACGGGTCTCAAAACTCAATCCGTGTGCCGCGATTGCATTTGTATAAACAAGTCCCTTTCCTTAATTATCAGCAAGAGTTGGACCCATCGAAACCCATTTCATTCATAGCATTTATACTTGTATCAGGTTTATTTCGGGACGGTCAATTGTTTCCATTTACGGAATGATTCTGTGTTCACCAAACACCTGCCACCGAAATTGGTAGATGGAGGTGCTGGATTCGAGCCCAATCGCAGCCGTAGGCCTAACGGTTCGGATTTTCTTCGAACCTAGGATTTCCTCGTGTAAATACGGGCTAGGCTCCCTTAGAAAGACCCCCATGGAGGCACCCCTTTTAGGGCTCACATCCTTAGTGTATATAATTGACCGACATAAATACAAACAAGCTTTTAAGATAGATCTACTTCACAGAATTCATCGTAATATATTTATTTTTCACAGGTGCACTACATAGAGAATACGTTATAATAGTTTTTGAGGATACAGTTAAAACGGAACAGGTTTATGTTGAAAATTTACCTAAAACAGAAAATTTCATAGCTTTGGCAAAAGGTATAACTTTGAATTATGTCATTTAATGCCTGTCTAAAATGGAATTTTTCACGTGTTTCTCCTGATTCCGTCTTAGTAGTTTTCAGTGTTGTTGAATGCATGATTCAGAAATCCAGATATTCGTTAGGGGTGAGGGAGTCCACGACGTCCACTTGGCTATGCTACTTGTTACATTATTTAAATGCAGCGTAAATTTACTTGTTACATTATTTAAATGCAGCGTAAATTATGTTAAATGATATAGAATGTCCGAGCAATGAACATTAAGATTAGATAAAAAAATTTCTGAAATCCGGAGAATTTCTTACTAAACACATTTCTATACTAAAATTCCATCACCATAAGAAATAATTTGTTTTCTCTCTATTTTTTATTTCTTCTAGCTTCAATAGAACGTATTGTAATCGAAATTTTTTTTTTTTTGACTTCCAGTTTTTGATGGATTTACACGTTTTAGGGGTCAAAGATAAAAAAAAACATGTTTTTACAAAATGTCTGTCTGTGCCCCTATGTCGCCATTCTACCATCAAAAAGTCATGAAAATATGCATAGAATTGAACCAAATTTTTTGTGAATCTTTTTGTCTGTGACAAGCAGATTCTCCTTCTGTTTTAAATATTTCGCCGGAAGGAGGCGCTGCAATAACTATTTTTGTGTCATTTTCAATATTGTACCGACTGAAAAGTGTATGAAGTTATGCATCGAATTGAAGCAAATTGTTTGTATAAGTATGTGGCTATGGCTAGTTGATCCTCCCTGAATTTGAAAAAAAAAATCCATCGGAAGGGAGTGCTGAAATAGCGATTTTTGTGCTATTTTGAATATTGCACGGACTAAAAGTGTATGAAGTTATGTATCAAATTGAACCAAATTTTTTGTGTGTTTGGCTATAGCTAGTTGGTTCTCCCTGAATTTGAAAAAAAATCCTTCGGAAGGAAGTGCTGCAATAGCGATTTTTGTGCTATTTTCAATATTGCACGGACTAAAACTGTATGAAGTTATGTATCAAATTGAACCAAATTTTTTGTGTGCTTGGCTATGGCTAATTGGTTCTCCCTGAATTTGAAAAAAAAATCCATCGGAAGGGTGTGCTGCAATAGCGATTTTTGTGCTATTTTCAATATTGCACGGACTAAAACTGTATGAAGTTATGTATCAAATTGAACCAAATTTTTTGTGTGTTTCGCTATGGCTAGTTGGTCCTCCCTGAATTTGAAATAAATCCGCCGAAAGGGGAGCTACAATAGTTATTTTTGCTATTTTCAATATTTTACCACAGAAAAGTGTATGAAGTTATGTATAGAATTAAACGAATTTTTTTGTATAAGTGTTTGGCTATGATCAGCAGACCCTCCCTAAATCTGAAAAAAATCTGAAGGAAGAAGGCGCTATAATCGCGATGTCTGTGCCATTTTTATTATTTTACCATTAAAAAGTGTTTGAAGTTATCCATAGAACTGAACTAAATTTTTTGTGTTTGATTATTTTTCTTGGCGAGTAGATTCTTCGTGAATTTGAAAAAAATTGGCCTATCATTCATTCTATTGAACATCGGCTCATGCAGAGACGGAAACACCGATTAATTGACTTTTCTAAAATTTAAGATGAAATTCATACTTGGTATAGCATTGAATAAATAAAATATTAACGCATTAACCTATGTAAATGAATTTTGAAATATTAGAATGTACGTTTGAGATAGAAGAAAGTTTTGGAATTGGTACATCCTACTAGTTGTAAAATATATCATCGTTTCTATTGATGGTATTAAGGTATATAATTTTCTCATTAAATTTATTTTAAAATTTATTTATAATAAGTTATTTTTTTACATTTTTGCTATTTATTACTTACCCATCATACGTAGTATAGGGTAAATTTTGCAATCGTTTTGAAAATCGAAAAATTTTTTGACGGATTTACACGTTTTAGATACTGGAGATTCCGAAAAACATATTTTTAGGGGGGAAAATTTTGCTGTCCGTCTGTCTGCCTGTAAACGCTCTATCTCCCGAAAAAATTGAGATAGAGACTTGAAATTTTGTATGTGCTTACTATGTAAGAATAGGACGAAGCCTATTTAATATCAGCAACCTCGATTATCCGGAACTACTTTTTTCGGACTCTCGAAAAATTCGTTCTGATGAAAGGTAAATAAAATTTTTTGAAATTTTTTAATTTAAGAAGTGGACATAAAAGGCAATAAAATAACACAAATTTTGCATAAAAAGCGAAGTCGATCGGATTATTATTTGCCGAGATATTTGTAATCCTATTTTCCACATTCTTCAATTTTTCATGACCCTGTATTTCCTTCAAATTTCAATTCAGAGATATATTTTAATTTGAAATGAGACGCTTAATCTGACACAGTAAACTGTTAGTTAACAGGATTATTATTTTTAGAGTTATAAGGATGTTTTTTTACGCAGTTCGGTACTACTTGAATAGTTTTGCATTTTATATAGATTGTCGAAATTGGTCCATCAGCAATTCAGTAAAAGAGCATTATTATGTATATTAACAATATGTAAATATACGTTTAAATTTTGTTTTGGAATTGCAATGCATTGTATAAACAGTTTTCACATGTTTTGTTTTCATATATTATATTATGCATGGTGGGTAAGTATTATGGTGGCCCCCAACGACTAGTTTTATTTATAAATTAATCTCTAAATGTGAGGAAAATTAATCTGACACTTTTGATTCCCCTAACTTCAGATAATTGGAAGTGTAATGTAGTTCTTAATACTACGGTAGAAATTTTATTACAATTTATTTTCTACATTAATTTTAAATTTTCGTGAGAAGTTTATTTTTTATTTGTTTGTTTTTTTATGAAACGTAAAAACTGATATTAATTTTATTTTATTGCAGATGCATAAACCATTAAATTAACACATCACATCACTCAAAATATCCTCAGTGTGTGAATAAAATACAGCAAAGTATTTTTTGTGAGAGCTTTTTGAAAAAGCGGTTTCTATCTCGCAGCTAGAAAAATCGTTTATTTGTGAGTTATGAAAGAAGAATTTCTCCCAAACATGTCATTTTTGTGCGAAGTATGCAATAAAAAATTCTCTCATAAGAGCCATTTAAGCAGGCATCTGTTAATTCACACTGGTGAGAAATTTTTTGTATGTAAGTTGTGCAACAAGAAATTCTCTCAAAAGGGGCATTTAAGCAGCCATGTGTTAAGTCATACTGGTGAGAAATCTTTTGCATGTGAGGTATGCAACAAGAAATTTTCTCAAAAGCGCAATTTGATCAGCCATCTTTTAATTCACACTGGTGAGAAATCTTTTGTTTGTGAGGTGTGCAACATGAAATTCTCTCTAAAGGGCCATTTAACTAGGCATCTCTTAATTCACACTGGTGAGAAATCTTTTGTATGTGAGGTGTGCAACAAGAAATTCTCTCAAAAGGGCCATTTAAGCAGCCATCTGTTAATTCATACTGGTGAGAGATCATTTTTATGTGAGGAATGCAACAAGAAATTCGCTCGAAAGATTGATTTAAGGAATCATCTGTTAATTCATTCTGGTGAGAAACCTTTTGCATGTGAGATATGCAACAAGAAATTCTCTCGAAAAAGTTCTTTAAAAGAACATCTATTTATTCATACTGGTGAGAGATCTTTCGTATGTGAGGTATGCAACAATAAATTCGCTCGAAAAAAAGATTTAAGGAATCATCTGTTAATTCATACTGGTGAGAAACCTTTTGCATGTGAGATATGTAACAGGAGATTTTCTCGAAACAGTTCTTTAAAAACACATCTAGTTATTCATACTGGTGAAAAACGTTTTGTTTGTGAGATATGCTGCAAGAAATTTTCTAGAAACAGCGATTTAGCCAGGCATCTCTTAATTCACAGTGGTGAAAATTCTCGTAATTGTGAGATATGAAACAATAAATTCTCTCAAATGGGGAATTTAAGAAAGCATCTGTTAATTCTTAATGGGGAAGTGTATTTTGTGTGAGATATACAACAAGAAAATTTCTCAAAACAATGATTTATCTAGACTTTTTTTAGCTCATACTGGTGCGAAATCTTTTGAGTGTGAGATATGTAACAAGAAATTCTCTCAGAAATATGCTCTAAGCAAATGTATTTTAATTCATACTGAAGAGTTACCTTTTGTGTGAGAGATGTGTCAAGATATTCTTTCAAAAGATTTGTTTAAGGAACCACCAGTTAATTCATAGTGGCAAAAGAACTTTTATGAGAGATTAACAAAAATAAACTCCTATAAAGCAATCTGAGTTCTACATTTTGCTCCTAAAATTTGTCAGTTGCAGTTAAGTTACCGTAGCATATTACAGAAATAAAGAAATTATTTTTTACAATTTATTGCAGTGCTCAAAAGAACAGTGACATTCAAATATTTGCCTATTAAGTTTGTAAATCAGTACATCAGGAGTTTTGCCATGTGCCATGGCAAACATAATTTTATTATTATCGTACTTCGCATTAATTGAAAAATATTACATACGTCTGGTTTCTTTTACACTTATAGGCTTGTAAGATTTTATAATGACTGTTTGTATTTAAGTGAAAAATAACTTTTGTTTAACCTGATTTCTCACAATAAAGTTCTTTGATGGTAAAGTTGATTTTCTTATAATTATTTAAGCTAAAAATAGTAGTATTATAAAAGGAATGGCCGTCTGACTTATCCCTATTATTGAAAAAAATGTGTGTGTAAGTGTATTCCATACACTGGTTGTTAATTCAAAAGGTAATAATTGTCTGATGACATTTAAAATATAAGTAAAGGTTGGTAAAAATGTTTTAAACCTATGCTTTTCTCATGAGGATTATATTAAAAGGAAGTATCCTAATTTAAATGTTTATATCATTACTCATAACTTAAGTAATCTTTTAAGTTCCTTAATTTTAAGCTCGCTTATTATGGTTGTTATTTTGTTAAGGAATAGTAGTCTGATGGAAATTTTAAATGGCAATAAATACGGTAGACTCTCTTTAATCCGCAACTCTAAAATCCACGCATAATTTACCGATGTAAACAATGAAACTTTTAGTTCAGATGTTGGGACAGAATTTGACTTTTTTATATTCATATCAACTCTATTTCAATTTTAAACTGTAATTTTCCTTAATATTGCTGATTTCATGCTTTTTCAAGAAGAAAAAATAAATTATTTTTTGTAAAATATTCAAGATATTGCTAATATCACTTGTAATTAGAGATGTAAATTTTCCGGTATTGTATAAGTATAAGTGGCGGAAAAAAACTGGTTTTTTACCGGTTTTTTTCGGAAAAATTGGAAAAATTGATTTTTCATGACTATTTCTTTCAAATAAATTATATTTTCTTAGAGAATATTAAATAATTAACATTTTTTCCAATTTATTTGTATTAAATGAAAATTATTTTCACTTTATATTACAAAATAAAAAAGAGAGTACCAAAGCCTGCTTTTAATTTTTTTTCCCACAGCCTAAGAATTTTTAAAACACTATTGTTTGTTATATCATATCTCTGTTGAAATGATTTTTTCAGTTACATGTTTAACTACCAATTGACCTAATGTAAGAACCTGAGCCAATATGTCTGCAGTTTGGAATGAAATAAATTATGCATTCCATTTACATAAGTATAGTTTTTAAGTAAATGATACTAGTTTAAAAAAAATGTTACAGTTTTGTCATTATTATCAATATCAATATTAAAAAAATTCCATTGTTTGTTTAAAAATACGTATGTTTTTACATTATTACACTTTTTTCTTACAATTGTAATTTTATTTCCTTTAAAAAATATGTTTAGTTTTGGTATAGCTTTCCAATCTCAACTCAAAGTTTTCATTTAGTTTTATAATTTAAATTCAAACAAAACTAAGTTTTTGTTTGGCTTACTCAGGTCTGCAACTAAAAATAGCATAGGATTTATTGACTGGTAGATTTTTACTCACTGAAACCAGAAAAATATTTTTTTAAAGTTTAATTAAACGTAATTTTTTTCTTTTTATCCTGAAATTTGGTATTCTATTCTTGAGTAAGAAACCATATTCAATAATGTTTCCATATGGTAATTTCATATTTCTAAGAATGGAACTCAAAAGTTATGAAAACAGAACACTACAAATAGAAAATGCTCGTGAGGAATTAACAAAAGCAGTTACATACAGAGATAAATTTCTAGTTTGCTTTAAAAAACTACAAAAATTCAAAGTTTAATCAAAAGGGAATATATAATTTGGAACATAGTTCTTGTAATAAAATATGGGGTTTTTTTCCATTGCAGTTGTACTTTTCTAATGCAAACTGCCCATGTTTTTGCGACATTACTGTACAATATTGAGGTAAATAGGAGGTCAATTTTAGATTCAATACCTTGAACAAACAAAAACATTCAATTAAACAGCTATAACAAAATCTTGAAAAATGCAGCATAGTAGTGCCACCTATATGGCAATTTACACCAAAAACTAAACAGTCTTAATACATATCAGGAACTGGCTGAATTTGTAGTTTGATAAAAAATCGTCCTTTAGTCCTTGAGATAGAACTATTGCGATAATCATGAATAATGCAGCATAGCAGCGTCATCTGTTGAGCGATTTACACCAAAAAGTAATGTGCACAAAGTTATATCAAAGATTAACTTAATCTGAAGTTTTATGAAAATACATACATTAATTCTTGAGATAGAACTATTGTGGAAATTATGAATAATGCAGCATAGTAGTGCCATCAGTTGTGCGATATACACTAATAACTAAACACCTCGAGTTTATATCAAGGTGTAACTGGATCTAAAGTTTTGTGAAATTATGTGCATCAATTCTTGAGATCGAATGCCCATAAAATTTTTGTCCCATACAGACTCACAGTGTGACAGATATTTTCCAAAAACTATCAAACCGTGTTCAGACTTCTAAAATATTTAAATACACCAAAAACTGGAAGTCAAAAAATTTTCAAGAATTCAATACTTACTTCTCGAAAAGATAGAAAAAAAATAATAAATGCATGCTTCAAATTTTTTGTTAATTTTTTGATTTTACCATTTCTATTAATCGGCATATTATTGAAATAATTTTGCACATGAATTAATTTAAAAAAAAAAGAAGTTGCATTTAATTATACATCTAGATTTTTTTCATGTAATCCTGTTTTTGTGAAATTGTGAATTTTTTGTACATATATACTTATACAAAATATATTCAGAATTTGTGAATAAGAAATTATTACTATTTTTAGAGTCCTATTTAGACATTTTTAATAAGGTTATTTATGCATATATACAACTTGATAAGATTCAGCTGCTATGTGGCATGAGACTTTTTTTTCTTCAATCACTGCATTTGCGAAAGATTCAATTTGTAAATTAAACTTTTTTCTGAAATGTCTATTTTCAAGAGAAATTTTGCGAAGGGTCTTGTGTTTCAAACAAGAAAAATTGTGAAGGATCTTTTCAAGTCTTCTCAAACAGATTTCTGCTCAGAGATCAGATTACCCACATTAAAGTTTTCATGTGAGACATTCAACATAAAAATAAATAAAATAAAAAGTATGAAATGTAGCTATTACAAAATTTTCACTACATTATTTCATAAATGAAATTTCAATTTTTCCAGTTCGGAAAAACCGAAAAATAAACCTTCGGAAAAAAACCGGAAAAAAACCAGTTTTTTCCCCAATTTTTCCGGTTTTTTCCCGAGCATTCCCATCTCTACTTGTAATCACAATATTTTTGCCACATGTTTATATGCATTAATCAAACATTTTTGGTTATTAAGTCTGGCTAAACCTGAAATAAAACTTCTTTATTTTATGATTTTTATATGAATTAGTAATGCACCTTTATGAGGCAAGTTTCTTTGAATAATTTAAGAAAAATGGACCTCATCTTTATAATGAATATATAACTATACATTATTGATTATTTACTTGACCTATGCTTTTAATATTTTAAAATATTATCTAATTTCTTTAGATCATTATTTTGTTTAGTTATTTTATTACATTGTAAGCATTTATTATAATCTCCATTGCATTATTTAACATTAGATATCTCTTAAAATAATTTATCATTTTATAAGTTGTAGGCTTTAGCATGTTTATAAACATTTTTTTATAAATCTGTCAATCTTCATATTTTTGTATGCAGTTTTTTTTTAAATATTAACGAAGAAAGACCCCCGATCGTCAAAAAATTATTGTCAACGACGGTGACAGCGTTATTTACTTTTTTTTAGAATAAAAAATATTTAAAAAAACATTTTTCCATTTTTGTTGAATAAAATGTTGAAATTCATTACATTTTAAGTATCATGGCTTACAAAGAGAGGGTCAACTTTAGTAACCACAGAATTTGATTATTATAATATATGTTGTCGGATAGAGATCTCTTAGTCTCATATTCAATGGATTTTATGCGATGTTCCTTATTTCCTGATAAATAAGGGGAAGGGGGTGTCTAATATTTTGACACAACTTACATGCTTTATAACGGAAGAATAGCGTTGATCGTAGCTCTCTTGGTACAGTGTTGGTCTTCGTTCCGCAGTTGAAAACGAAAAGCACACGGAGTATAACAAGCAATTCGCACGAGCATAGTAAGTAGATATGAAAGTGAACGCTTTGGATCTGCTCGTACGCAGATCCGTTTCTCCGAATGACAATTCAACAACGAAATCCTAGCAGATGGCTGTAAAAGATTATTTTGGAACAATTTTTATGGGGGGAGGAACCTTTTATTTTATTTCTTTTACAGTGTCTTATTTAAAGTAGGGATTCTTTTGTTCAACGCAACCTATTTCAGAAGTAGGCTCCACCTCTATGTACTACAAATATTAACTATTTGTAATACAATGAACATGAAGAACAATTTTTAACTAATATTAGCAATTAGATGAAAGTACGGTCATGCACTTATATAATTCACTGTACTATATTTCCTTTAAGTTTACATTGAACAAAAAGTTCCTGTTTTAATTAATATTTTTAAACATTTCCATTTCATTTCAAATTAATGTTTGATTGTTAATAATTTGCTTTTTGCAATTTTTATGTAAATACTAAGATAAAATAAAATGCACATGTATAGCGTTATATTTCTTCTTTTCCTTTATGAATTGAAACAGAAAATTTAATACCAGTTTTTCCTTAAATATCGATTATGGTGTATTGCATATTTTTTACACGGAATGTTTAAATTTGAGATTGATAGGCTCCCATCAACCATGAATAGTTAAATATACTGTTTTGTTTTGTTACATTTTTAGGTAATGTATTTTGCATCAAAAGATATTTGATCATATTTCAATACTAAATTTAATGTATCACTGATGTAATGCTTAGGTTTTTGTAATATTGTAGTTCAATGGGAATGCAAGTTAGTGAAAAATTGATCAAATAGTGGCTTTGGAAATAGAGAAATGTTGGTGTTACATTCATTAAAAAATATCATTAGTTTAGAAAAACTTGTCCATATTTTAAAGGAAATAACTTTGCTGTAAGTAGACATAGAGGCGTGCGAAGAGAAAACTGAGCCCTGGACAATCTCAATTTGGCGCCCCCCCCCCCCCTGCAACTTTTTCTTGTGACAGATCAAAAATGACGTTAGTAGTATAAATTTGATGTCCCGAAAACTCCACGCCCAGGGCGACTTCTCATTTCCCCTCAAGCATGTCTCTCCCCCCCCCCTTTCGCACGGCGCTGAGTAGACATGTAACAGAAAACAGTAACTGGGCATATTGTTTAGTGCTTGAATAATCTTTAAAAGTTAAAAAAAATTGTCCGTTTAGATAATGTTTAGATGATGTTTAGATGACGTTTAGATTATGTTTAGATGTTAATGATGAGTTAATCTCACCCGTTTAGATAATGTTTTTACAGAAAAAGTGTAAAATATGACAAAAAAATTTAAATATTTCAGCTATGTTGAAAATGATGACGTTCTGAGACTAGATATAAATCTGTTATTAAAGAAAAAAAAACCCTTTTTGTGCACAGATTTAAAACATATAATTACTCACAGTGATAATTTATTTGGATTTGAAAACAGAAGACTGTTTACATTTAGTTTGAAAGTGATAATCTCTGTATGCATTACTGAAGAACTTTAAAAAGTGTCAGATATAGCCATAAAAAAACAATAATAATAATAAATTATTACGATTCGTTTGTTTTTCTCAATTGCAGAACATTTTATTTCACTGATAATTTTCAAAAGGTACGTATTGCTTTTTTGTGTAAAATCAGATTACGTTTTTTAAGGAATCTTGGAATCTAAATAATAAGTTTTAAATTATGATGAAGGGTTCGACAAGTGCTTCATATTTATATAGGAAAGGACAAGGTACCCTTGGCTACAGCTCACTGTCAATGTCAACTTTGAAAAAAATCGCATTTATGCTTTTCTATAAGAATAAGTCTCAGTTATGATAAAAATTTGTAGCATATACACGTAGCCTGTAAAACGCAAATTGATTAAACAAGACTAAGGCATTATATTACGAAAAAAAGAAAACTTAGTTCCTGCATCGTATCACACTCATGCAGTGCCCTCAAGCATGCAGCAGTGTAGAACTGCACAGAAAACAGTTTGTTTTGTAGTGCAGTTATCGTGTAAAGCATGATAGAAAATTTTAATAAAGTACCGCAATTTTTCTTACATGAAAAAAGCGCAAATATAAATTTTTTTTTCAAAATTCGCATTGCCAGTGATCTACAACAAAGAAGGGATCCCCTTCCCCTCCCCTCACACTCAATTAAAATGTTGAATCTCACTTGTTGAATCTCTTTTCATATTTAATAAGTAAGAAAAATCATGCGTTAATCACAGATTATGAAACACTTTACAACACTTTCTGAAATCTTTAGCAAAATTTCGTTATCCAGGGAAATAAGGTGTTATTGTCTACATTCAAATATGCATTCCAATACTTTTAAGCAGTCCTGTATTTGTTCTGTCTTTTGATATACACTGCTCAAAACAATTAAAGGATATTTGAAGTTTTATATAAAATAAAGATAAAAAAGAAATTTTTTTGCCGAAAATAGAAAAAGAGAATCACAAATGCAAATTTTTCTGGTTTTCAAACTGTGGAGTATGCAAATTTTGAGTTCGACATCAAAAACGTCGCTTCAACGGAGGCGAATGAAATTTGACTTTCAACTGGATAAAAGAGAATGAAGACAAGGATGATCGGCATTCAGTGATTTCTTTGTTTCGATGAGTACGATGTCTCAGCGAAGTCATTTGACAGATTCAGAAGCTTGGAGAATTGTTTGTAGGTTAGAAGGGGGCCAAACTCAAGCCGAAGTCGCGCAAGCCATTGGAGTGTCACAAAGTGTCATTTCCAGGATCTGGAACCGTTTTTTGGAGAGTGGATGTGCAGGCCGAAGACCAGGGCAAGGTCGTAGACAGGCAACAACGCCCAATGAAGATCGGTATTTAGCGTTAACAGCTCGGAGACACCGAAACATGAACGCTACTCTTCTCTAACAACACCTTCGCTCGGCTACAGGCACCACGATTTCAACTCAGACTGTCCGAAACCTGCTGCATGCTGTAGGTCTGTATGCTCGCCGACCGATGGTATGTGTAAGATTAACATCAAGGCATCTTCGCGACCGCAGTGAGTGGGCAACCGAGCATGCCAACTGGAGGAGAAATGAATAGAGCAATATTCTGTTTTCTGACGAGTCCCGTTTTTCTGTGCATCCGGATAATAGGCGTATTTTCATCTGGAGGGACCGTGGCAGTAGGAATAATCCTGCGTTCGTGCACGAAAGTGTCAGATTTGGCGGTGAAGGAGTGTTGGTGTATGGTGGCATCTCCATTGACGGGCGCACTGACCTCTATATCATTCGAGATGGAGCTCTGACTGGTCGCCGATATAGGGATGAGATCCTCAGACCTATTGCAGTCCCTTACGCTGCAGCAATCGGAGATAACTTCATTTTAATGGACGATAACTGCAGGCCACATCGTGCAAACCTGGTGGAGGATTTCCTTTCCGAGGAAGGAATCGTTCGAATAGAATGGCCAGCGTGTTCTCCAGACATGAATCCAATCGAGCACATTTGGGACGCTCTAGGAAGACGAGTTTCTGGCCGCCAACAACCCCCACAAACTCTCCAAGAACTGGAAAGAGCTCTTCTGGAAGAGTGGGGCAGAATAACCCAACTCGTCATTAATAGCCTCATTGAGTCCATGCCTCAAAGGTGTTCAACGTTGCTGGCCGCCCGTGGAAACCATACCCCTTACTGAAAATGATTTTCTTTGAGGAAAACACCTTTTCTTATTCTTTTTTTCTCATATGCACAAATTGTATTTTTTTTCGTTTTGTACACAAATGCGCAATAAAATGCATTTTTTTCTGCCAAACATGTGTAATTTATTCTCATATAACCTACTATGTCTATCGACCATGTATCAATCAGCTAAAAAGATTCCCAGATACAAAATCCACCAAAAACCGCAATTTCCTTTAATTGTTTTGAGCAGTGTATATATACTATGTGATGGGGAAATTTAGTTAATGGAGAAAATGCTTAACTGTTTGGAATTTTTCTTTCAGCAATTTATACTAATTGACGGAAACATACTTCAATACTTTTGATCAGCCCAGTAATTTATTTAGTATCTTTATTAGATGCAAGTATTTTGCTAAAATTTAGTTCAAAAAAAAATATTGTTTAAACTAATTAAATCACATTTTCATAAATTATCATCCATAGGCGACCCTGTATATCTTTTTATCCGTATTCTGCAGACATTTCTTTATAATGATTTAACTTATATTCTTAACAATAAATGTTTTGAGGACTTGTATATCATCCATTTGCTTTTAGGCCTTAAATTTGTGACTGTATGAGTTTAGGTTAGTAACTATTAAATAGATGTTTTAAGGAGATTTGTAATTTTAGATATCTATTTCTCCGCCCAAATGACTAGTCCCCTACAGAATCAATTTTCAAAAAAATCTTTTTTCTGTCATATATAATGTCATTTTGTATATATATTATTATGTTGTATATATATATATATATATATATGTGTTTGTATATATACATATATATATATATATTTGTATGTTTTATTTTGTATGAATGTCATTTTGTTTGATTAAAACCAACGAATGTGTATCTGTAGCATTACTTCAGCTCTAGGAAACGAAGTGCATCAGAATAATTTATCCTTTTTTCTTTTTCTTTCTATTCATGTGCACCTGTAATACAGGGTGGTTGAAATTAAAGTATCCCTGTTTGCGACACCCTAGCGAGAGAAGCAGTGGATGAAACGTCTTCATATTTGGAAGGTATACATATCAGACCATGGGAAATTGAACGGTGCAAAGAAATAGTTCAAACAAAGGCCACCAGGGGATAATAAGGCGCTGCGATCGATTTAAGATAAGAAAAAATACAACATGACCAAGGATTTTGGTGCCAAATTGTTGATTCCCACCAATAATTTTTAATAGTATTATTCGTTTAAGTTTTATTAATATATGCTGCAATTAATTTTATTAGTGTTCTTATTAGGCGAAGAATACTAAAAACTTAGCGGTGGGAATTTAAAATTTTATTTCATTTTCCTTATTTGAAACCGATTGCAGCGCCTTTTTATCCTTTGGTGGCCTTTATTTGTACTAAAAATTTTTATTTTATCAATCAGTTTTAGAGGTCTGCACGGGCCGGAATTTTCAGGCCCGGGTCCGGCCCGGCCCGTAGGAAAATTTTTTCGGCCCGGCCCGTTGTAAAACTCAAAAGTTCGGCCCGAGCCCGGCCCGGCCCTTCAAATTTTTATAGTTTAGGCCCGGCCCGGCCCTTCAAATTTTTATAGTTTAGGCCCGGCCCGTAGAGAATTCAGGGAAAACAGGCCCGGCCCGTTTTGGCCCGTTACAATTTCTTCGATTTCTAAAAAATTCAGATTTTTATCATATAATTAAGATTTTTTTTAAAGAGTACTGCATACATATCTATGGAATGATTTTACAGTATATTTTACAGGAAATACACATTAGTAACATTAATGATTACTAAGGTTCTTAGGCTTTCAACATTCAAATAAAGATTCATTAAAAAATTAAGAACCAGACACATAGCACTAACTTCTTGCGGTCAGGCGTCGCTATTTTTTATCTTTCGCGTCGGCGCTTTGATGTATAAATTGTTTTTTCAGTGAACTTTTTAGAACTTCAAGAGAGAAATCAAACTTGAAATCAGTTGACAGTTTTACGACTGAATATGGGGTAGATAAAATTTTCCCTTCCTTTGTCAATTTGGTAGGGTCAGTCCCTCAAAAATCATTTAAAGAGATTTCACCTTTGTTCCGTTCGGAAACAAAGATAGATTTATTATTCTTTTAGTGTAATAAAAAGTAGTGCTGTTTGCTCGCAGCCTAATATGGCTTAGAATAAAAGAAAAAAAAAGAAATTTAAAAACATCGTAACTTTTGAACTGTTTAATAAAAGAAGATTTATAAAAATATTTCTATATCATTTTATTAAAGATTTTAAATCCAAATTCATAGGTTAATTCAAAGAAGCTCCTTCCTGATACATTTCTAAATTCATTTTTTTCTCAGAAATGCATAAGATTAGCAGGTGTCTTTATTCAGAAACTATATAATTAAATGGCGTTATCCATTTTTTGATACAATCAGTTTAAGAACACTGCAAGCAAATAAAATATTTTCATAGTTGGCGTTTTGAATAGAATTTACGGAAGCGATAGCATGGGAAGGGAGAAATTTGAGAAACCATTTGAGAAACTATTGTACCTCAACAAGGTTATACAAGTATTTTATTTACCAGAAATGAAAAACGCTATTCGATTCCAAATCCCTTCAATAGTCAGGCTTATCACTTTTATATTTTTACAAGTAAAAATTAATGTATAAATGTGTCAAACTTTCGCGTTATTGAAAAATTAATTTAAAAATCATCAAGAAGTATATATCCAAAGATTAAGCTAACATAAGTTCTTTATCGCTGTTCATAATTTTACAAATTATGTTGTCTGCCCTACAGATCTTGGGAACAATTAAGTCTTCTTTCGGTCCGGCAAGTCTATATGTAGAAAAATAATGCCTTGATCTTCAATTTTGATCTTGGCCCTGCACGAGTCAGTTTAAAAAATATTAAAACTGGTTACACACAATGTAACTGTCCGATGCCGATCGCTACACTGCACAAGTTACATTTTTATATTGATGCTGTCAAACTAGTAATGGCTCGTGACGCACATTTATATTTATTCTCATTAAAACCATTTTCGTTGAAAATAGTTTTATAGTTTATCGTTTACCTTTAAATCTTCAAAACGGGCCGGCAGGCCCGAAAATTTTTATATCGGCCCGGCCCGGCCCGTTTATCTTGTTTATCGGTCCGCCCCGGCCCGTTAGCAAATTCGAAACGATTCCGCCGGCCCGCGGGCCGGGCCGGGGCCACGGGCCAAGCGGGTACGGGCCAAGCCCGGGCCCGTGCAGACCTTTAATCAGTTTCCCGTGGTCTGATATGTATATTAGGGTTGATCGATTGTCTATGACGAAAAAAAATTACCATTCATCAAAATCTACCTATGCGGAAAAGATGTTCTATTGTATGGAGATTAAAGGAAAAATAATAAAAAAAATAATTTAAAAATTTAATGCTGCCACAAAAGGGTTGAATTTTCGAAAAAATTTGAAAAAAGACCGAATTTTGGTTAGGTTATTTTTGTCAAAAACTAATTATTTTAATAATTTTTAAAATCCAATAATGCGGAAAAGATGTTATATCGTATGGAGGTTAAGTAAAAAACAATAATAAGTAATAAACTCAAAATTTGATACTGCCACAAAAAAGTTGAAAATTCGATAAAATATTGAAAAAATGGAAAAAGATTTAATTTTGGTTAGATTTATTTTTGACGCAAAATAATCATTTTAATATCAATCAAAACCTACCTTTGCTTAAGAAATATTATATTGCATGGATATTAAGTAAAAAAATAAAAATAAATAAAAAATCTAATTTCGAAATTTAATACTGCTGCAAGTGATTTAAAGTTTTGAAAAACTGGCAATTCCAGTTTTTTTCAGTTAGGATTTGTCTGCTTGTGCATTGTGTAGCTTAGTGTACCTTGAATATTACTGTACCATAGAGTTGTTAAAAATAAATAAATAAATAAAAAGAGAGACAGAGACAGAGAGATACGAATTACACCCTATTTGGGTCTGGCTTTGATTTGCCAGTAAATATGCTCCCTATTACAAAAAGTTATAAAACTTATATATTGGTATTTAAAAAAATAACCGAAGAAAGGAATCGGTCAACATCTATTTATTTCCTGCCAGTGAGAAGGAGTTGATAATAAGTTACAAGTGAACTGTAAATGATATTTAATCTCAATAATTTACCACACCAGCCTTTTAAGAAAAATTAAACTGTTTTACGACAAATATTGCGCTCTTCTTAATTCTTGTAAAACAAAATAAGATATTGAAAGGCTACTACAGTCTTTTGGACCATTTCCGAAAGTATTGCCTATTTTTTTCAGTTCAATAGATTTGAATATGAATATTGAGTGTAAACTAAACCGACATATTAAGAGCAAACTCACTTTTCTGTATCATCAGCTATCATTGAAAAACCAAAATGCTGCCAAGCTAGGTGTCACATCACCTGTAGTGACGAAGTTTGGCATCAGCCAGAATATTTGACAGTTTGGGCATTTCCGACCAAGCAGGTGCTGCCATCGTGTCTGGTGCACTTCAAGATGTGGGCATTATATGTGGGCGTTATCTCACAAAACTATGAATCGAATGCTATTGACAGGAAAAAATCGGCATGACAAAACAAACCAAAGACCACTCCATCGTTTTAGTCATTCTCTTTAGTCATTTGTAAAAGATTATGATCATGGCCATTTTCTTTAAACTTTGATGGGTGTAAAGACAGACTACATTACTAAAAAAAAACTGAAGAAAAATCATAATAGAAGCAGACTTGATCTTGAAAAAAGAACTTGGTTCTGAATACATCGGTCACATATGTAAATTCTGGGAGAGTACCAAACAATTTGAAAACACGACATAAATTTTTTTGTCATGTGTTAACAATAATATGCATGTAACAAAGTTGGTTGCAATCGGTTGTGACGGAATATCTGTTAACATAGATGTTAAAGGATGTGTTATTCGAAATATGGAACTGATATTCAAGCATCCATTACAATGGTTTTTGTGCTAGTTACATACCAATGAGGTTCCACTATGTCATCTTTTTGTAGGGTGGATGGAACCGCGGCTGGGCACAAATGTTTTACTGGTGAAATAGAAAGATTATTCGCAGCATGTTAGAAGCTTTTTGTATTTTCATTTATGTCAGTATATGAATTCTAAAAGCGCGCGAGTGAAATCAAACGGTCTGCTGTAATCCTAATCATTACATTAAAAAATTTCTATATTTTCCATTTACCAGCTTTTTGACCTTTTGAGACGGATTACATAGATTTAATTAAATAGGAAAATGTGTCGAACCTCTACTAACTGACGGATTTAGTAACGACATGATTTCAGAAGGATTCATTGTTCAGGTAAATCCAGCAATCATTCCAGTGGCAATAACATTTACTATCAATAATATCTATTCACGCAACGCTCATTCTACAAAACTAATAATCAAAATAGTCACGGAAGTATTTCTGCTGTGTATGGACCATAGTATGTAAGAGACGGTTTTATAAAAATCAAGTTGAATTACAAAATCGCATGCCGATTTTCAATACCGAACGTCATTATCGCCAATTGCAATGTTGCCGATTTTTCTTGATTTAATACTAATGAAGCTGTTAATTAAGTAACTAAAGTTTTTATCTTGTAATCAATCCCCTCATTACAATAAATGTTAAGAATTCTAAAATTCATATTTTATTTTACAAAAAAAAAAAAAAAAAAAAAGATTTTTTACCGTAAAAACGTTCAAATACATAAATTTGAGCCACATTGCGGCAGCTTTAAAATTTGAAATTAATTTTTTTAATTATTTTTCTCATACTCAGTATATAATATAACATCTTTTAGGCATAGGTAGGTTTTGGATAATTTTTTAAACTATTATTTTGAATCAAAAATCATCTAGCCAAAATTAGGTCTTTTTTCACTTTTTTTTCGAAATTCAACCTCATTGTGGCAGTAGTAAAATTTAAAATTAATTTTTTTTTATTATTTTCCTCCATCCCAATCTCCATCCAAGAGAACAACTTTTCCGCATAGGTAGGTTTTGACACTCTGAAAAAAAAAAAAAATTCGATCCACCCTAATGTATATGCTCCAAATATAAAAGTGTTTCATCCACTGCTTCTTTTGCTAGTGCGTCTCAAACAGGGATATTTTAATTTGAATCACCCTGTACACTAAAATATATTCATGCAATTCTTTATCATAGGACTTATCTGAAAATCAGCTAAAGAACAAAAAAACATAAAATATTTTAATTTTATGAATAAAAATGCATGTTTTCTTATTTAAAATAATATCTCTTTCATTTGTCAAGATGATTTTGATTTTTAAGATTAGGTACCAAATTTTTCAGATTATGGAACTCTAAGTGGATGAAAGGTAACGGTCATTATGAGATCTTAAAGAAAATATTCTAAAATATTTCATATTAATTTCATTTTCAAACACCCCTTTGCATAACACTCGATTAAAAACTTTGTACAAGTGTTGAGGCACTGAACCACCACGACGAAGCACCTAGTTGGAACCCTTTATTTCTGTACATTTGTAGACTGTTGCAATAAAAGAAAATGGCATAACTTCATGAACCACAATCAGTGCCGCAGTGATTTGTGAATGCAGCCTTATCGAACATATAAGAGTGAAGGGAGCCAGGCTAGATGTGTCCTGTAGATGGGCTCAGTTGGCAGAAACCTGGTGTGATGAACAAAACTCCCTAATTTGAAACATGGGTTGAATGCTTTTCCAATTCGCTGTTTTACGCCTTGTTAGCAATGTGAATCACGTGTCGTGTAATTCAGATTTAATGAAATAAAAGAGTTTGATGTCCTTAATAGCACAACGAACGAAACTTCTTGAAAACATGAACAGCTGTATTTTCATGTACATTTGCAGATGAAAATATGCAAAAATCCACTATGCATATCGAGGCATGAAATTGACGTGGCTCAGGGCCGTAGTTACAAGGGAACAATAGGGGGGCTCAAGAGATTGTGGAGAGGGCTCATAATTTTTTTCTTTCTCTCTCACGCAAAAAGACAAATGAGTGCATATTCACATCGTAGATACTATGTTTCTTATTAAACTGTTAAAATAGCTTAATTTTATGCTAAAAAAGTATATGATGATGAAAATTTTAAGTATATAACTGGTGCAAAGTTAAAACATCATGGTAGCTTGATATATACAAATAGGATGAGGGAGTGTTGAAACACTTACCTTAGATACAATTTAGTAAATCTGCAAAACTATAAAAGGTCCTCAAAAGTAAGTTAGATTTTTGAACAGAATTTCATATGAATTTTCGCACATTTCATTTAGTGACGTTGGAATCTTTTCCAGGAGGGGCTCAAAATATTTTTTTTGGGGGGAAGGGGGGCTGAGCCGCCTAGAGCGCCTTCTTAGCTACGGCCCTGACGTAGCTTAGAATGGTGTCAAGTCCTTTTTAGGTGTTTTTGTAATTATGTAAATAGGTAGCACCTATATATTCAGTCCGTCCATCTGTCCACATTTAACAACATAAAAACTATCCAGCCGAAACGTTTGAAATTTAAATTATGTAATTGTTACATAATTTTGTCATGTACTTTCAATTTTTTTGAAAATCGGATGCATAGTTCAATTACAGTGACAATCAAAAATGTAACGTTATCTTAAGATAAATATTGAAATAACGTATCAAGTGTACTTTAATGGTGTTACACCCTTTCTAGCATAACAAAATTGATATGCATCTGTGAAGTATATATTATAAAATACATTCTGTACAATCTGTTGTGCAAAGACTATTTGTTTCAGATTTACAAACTTTCAAAATTTTAGTTCTGGGTCAAACAAAAGTATTTCATTACATAATGGTATAGAAGAATATTGTTTGGTGCGCGTTCTAATTGTATTACACTATTAATCATTTTATGAAATTTATATACGTTTCTGAGGATAATTAAAAGTTATTTCCCGTATAATATAAAGCAAATATTATTTTCAGGAATACACAAAATTATACTATTTTACCAAGATCTGAATATTAAAATGTACTTGAAACTATTTTAGTTACACATCATGCGTAGTATAGGGTAAGCCTAGCAATAGTTTAGATTTCGAAAAAAAATTGACGGATTTACACGTCTCAGATACTGGAGATTCCGAAAAACATGATTTTAGAAAAAAAAATTGCCGTTCGTCCTTCTGTCTGTCTGTAAACGCTCCCGAACAATTTGAGATAGAGACTTGAAATTTTCTATGTACTTAATATGTAAGAATGGGACGAAGTATATTTGATATCAGAAATATCGATTATCTGAAACTATATTTTCGGGCTCTCGAAAAATTCGTTCTAATGAATGGTATCGAAAATTTTTCGAAAATTTTTATTTTAAGGAATGAACGCAAAAGGCAGTAAAATAACACAATTTTTGCATAAAGAGCAAAGTCATGACAATGTATTACATTCAACTTTCAATTTAAAAATATTTTTTATTGCAAGTAAAACGTTTAATCAGACGCAGTAAACTCTTAGTTAATAATGTTATTATTTTTGGAACTATAAGGATGTTTCTTTTATGCAATTCGGCACTACTTAAGTAATTGGGCGTTTTATATAATTTGTCGAAACTGGTTCATCAGCAATTCATTAGTAGAACATTACTATGTATATTAAAAATATTTAAATATACGTTTAAGTTTTGTTTTAGAATTGCAATGTATTTTATAAATAGTGTAGAGCGCATTGTAATTTTTTTTCGTTCAATTCCTTGTTTTTCTTTTCCAGATATTATGCACTTTATATGACAATAACTTTTGCAATAACTTTTAATGCAATAACTTTTTTAGCTATTCTAATACAAAAGTAAAATTTTGGTAGCAACAAATATTTTGCTTTTCAAGACATAAAAAAATCTTACTTAAATGACAAGTATGAAAAAATGCTCGGATGAGCAACGAAAAAGGTTAATATGATTTTAAGCATGAAAAAGTGTTTGACAAGTGCTTCTAATTGAGCATGAGAAGGGACAAAGAGTCCCTTCTTGGCTGCAGCTTGTTGTCAATGCCAGATTTGAAAAAATCATGCACGCGGCTTTTCCATATAAAAGAAATTTGCATAAAACTTTCCATCTTCCTTTTTAGTAAATTTTTCAATCCTGCTTTAAGTGTGAACTGCAATGTTGATTCTGCGCTGCAACTGTACGAGAAATCAGTTTTCTGTGCAGGTCTACGTTGCGGGCATGCTTGGTGGCACTGCATGAGTATGATACGCTGCAGGAACTAAGGTTTCTGGTACTTTTTTACCTTGTGTTCATGTTTAATTATGCTGCGTTTTTTTTCTGGATAAGTCTTTGCACTACACATTTTTGTCATAATTGTGTCTAATTTCTTTTATATGGGAAAAACGCAATGGATTTGAAATCCATTGGGGTTTCCCCGCACACGTTCGAATCCTGTTGACTTTAATATTGGACGTGACGTTTTAAGGAGAAACTCGAAATATCTTCACTCGTTCCCTTTTCTAAACACACAGTCGTAGCAAGCGAAGGAAAAACAAAATAAACAAGTTGAATGTAGATTCTGCCGTTGCAGAATTCAGTTTCGCCTCCGATTAGGAAAAAAAAAATCGATAGAGGTTTTTTAGAAGGGCGACCCCGTTTAGATTGTAATGAACTAACTTCATTTTTCTTGTCTTTATCTTGTGTTCCGTTCTAGCAAACAGAACGGCGTGAAATACCCAATTGAATAGCAATTTCTCTCTGAACTGCAAATAAATAGCTTTCATTTTAAAAATGCCGATTTGGTTTTAAAAAAAGCAAAAGTAATTACATTATTGAATCAATATATAATAAATATATTTACAAAGTAAATGTCAACTTTGCCAGTTACAATTTTGCATGCAAATATTCGCACATCTTCAGTTAAAATTGTAGTCTGAATGCCGGCGAAATCCAGAAATTTTATTTCATATGCACTCACAAAAAAATAGTTTTATTTAAAAAAAAAAAATAACTAATATAATTTTTACTGTGACATTATTTTCACTAACTGAAGTCATCGGAAAGTAAAATCTCAATCTCAGTGTCCATAATGAAAAGAAATATTGAAATGTAATATCGGATACTACTCGGTTATCCCGTCGACCAGAAAATTATCGCCAAACTATAAGATTAAATGCCAATAATGGATGATCGTGAATGTCACATTCAATGACATTAAATACGATTCATGTGTTTAAAATGTCATTAAGTGATTTTTATTTCAACTTTTTATTTCAACTTTTTATTAATATTTCTATTAATCTTTACGCAGGGGCTCCCTCAGTGTCCACCTGAGAATACATGTAACCCCGGACAGATGCTGTCACAGCCCCTCCGTAAAGGTTAATATTCTACTAATTATTTGTCTTTTCGTTATTTAAAATAAAAATTATGTCAATATGTATAATTTGGCTATTAGTTTGGCGATTTGTATAATTTGGCGAAATTGGTCGACGGGATAACAGAGTAGTACCTAATATCGTTATGAGTAAAAATGCGATGTTTTAAATAGTGACCTCATTTTCTCTTCAAATGTTTTTTAAAAGTTACTGTTATTAGTAATATGAAAAAGGCATCCGTAATAATATTGTAATTCCCATTTATCTGGTTGCTGAATGACGTCATTTTCCTCATTTGAAATTTCTCTTATTTTGATTTAGACATTAATTTTTATCAAATTATTTTCTGTTATTTTATTTACATTATTAATATTATTTCTCAGTAAATATATTTTTTTTACCTCAATTAGTGCATAATTATACGCAATCATTTTGGAAAATAAATTTTTATTATCGAGAGAAAAGCTAAACTGAGTTGCCACCATTTTGAAGAAATGTCATGAAAAAGCTTTTAAAATTAAAATTAAAATATAAAAATGGAAATAAATTAAAAAATAACTAAAATGGGCACAACTGCAAATAAATAGCTTTCATTAAAAAAAATAATCATCAAAATCGGTTGAGTAGAAAATTCAGGGCTGATGACACGACATTTTTAGCTTGTCTGAAAGAATTAGCATCGGAGGCTAATAAATAAATGTAGAAGACTCATTAAATTATACATTGGCTGCTGCAACTTAGTATTTTCAATTATAGTCATATAGAGAGGAAATGCTCCCTTTGCAAGCCGTCTTGAACCGAATTATCGAAAAGACTATTCCATCATTACTTCCGCAAGCCGTCTAACCAAGTCATCGAAGAGAAAGCAAAGAATATCTGTCATCACCCCCCGGCTTCCTTCTTAATCTAAAAACAAACTTCTAGAAAATTCTCTACTCTCTAATCATCTTTTTTCCATGTAAACATAATTCATGTCCAGCGTCGAGAGTTTTATTTCATTCAGACGATAATTTATTTAAAATATATTTAACTAACTTATAATCGACTCAGAATTTCGAATATCCTGCAGGTGATATTTTAAGAGAAAAACGAAAGAAAATATATTATTGATATGCACAAATATCAAACGTTCAAGGGGGGGGGGGAATAAATAAATAATAATAATGATATTTTTTGAAAGGTATGGTTTTGGAATAAATTTAATAAGACTTTCTTAAAAAGGGTTGATGAAAACAGGGAAAAAAATGAGTTTTATTTGGAATATTAAGAAATAAAGTTTAATTAAGAATATTTTTAATTTAGAGCCATCTTTTTAAATTTACTCATATTAGAATAAATGTTTTTTTCAGGCGAATTAAGAATTTATATCGCTTCCATAAAGATTAATATATTAGATCTAGTAACAAGATTTTAATTTAATAAGTTGAACTAAGTCCGGGATATTGTTATAAGGAAATTAATATCGTATAAAGGTTAATTTTTGGCGAAATTTTTTTTTTATTTGTAATATATATATATATATATATATATATATATATATATATATATATATACGTAAAACAAATATACATATCACAAAAACATGAGTTTTTAAATAATTTCCTATGCAAGGAAATCTATTAATTAGACATTCTCCAGTGTATATTACAGCCGTATTAACTTTCTTAATAATAATAAGTACTAAAACATGCATAATAGCAATTACTTACCCATCATACGTAGTGTAGGGTAAATATTGCAATCGTTTTGAAAATCGAAAAAGAAAATTTTTGGCGGATTTACACGTTTCAGATAGCGGAGATTCCGAAAAACATATTTTTAGAAAAAAAATTGACGCCCGTCCGTCTGGTGTCTATCTGTAACCGCTCTATCTCCCGAACAAATTGAGATAGAGACTTGAAACTTTGTATATATTTAGAATGAAAAAATGGAACAAAGCCTATTTAATATCAATAACCTCGATAATCCGGAACTATTTTTTTTGGACTCTCGAAAAATTCGTTCTGATGAAAGTTATATAAAAATTTTCGAAATGTTTTATTTTAAGATATGGATGTAAAAGGCAATAAAATAACACAAATTTTGCATAAAGAACACAGTTGATCGGATTATTAGTTGTCAAGATATGTGTAATCCTATTTTCCACATTCTTCGATTTTTCATGACCTTGTATTTCATTCAAGTTTCAATTCAAAGATATGTTTTAGTTGTAAATGGGACGCGTTATCCGATTCAGTAAATTGTTAGTTAATATGAATATTATTTCTGGAGTTAAAGAGATGTTTCTTTTACGCAATCCGGTACTACTTGAATATTTTGGCGTTTTATGTAATTTGTCGAAATTGGCTCATCAGCAATTCATTAATAAAGCATTACTATATATATTAAAACTATTTAAATATGAGTTTAAATTTTATTCTGGAATTGCGATGCATTTTATAAATAGTTTATATGCGTTTTATTCTCATGATGCGTAAGTATTACGGTGGCCCCCCAACGATTAGTTTTTAATCTTTTCACAAAGCATTCGTTCATCACATCTGGACTTAATATTACGTGCGCGTAATTCTCTCTCTCTTTTTTGTAATCTGAGAATTACCCGGCTAGTTTTCAACTTTTTCATGCGACTAAATAGTGCAAGAAAATCAAAATAAACGTAGCTCTGCATTTCGTTAAAAATCGATTAGGAACTATGTTAATATTTTTTTAATCAGTAAAAATTACTGAGAGATATATCGAAATTTAAACAAAATTCTTACTACATCCCAACCAACAAATTTCAAAATAGCGCACTATATGTCATTTAAAATTTTTACACTTGAGTTGGTGTAAGTCTTCCATAACGTCTTTAAAAGAGTAAAATTATACTTTATTTTAATCTATTAAACCACTTAAAAGGGTGTTGAAACCAGAAAGAGTATATATTTAAACTTTTTTCGACATTTTGAAAAACCATACCCTTTTTTACAGTGTACTTATATGGAACAGATGTGTTTGTGGGTAAGGCTGAGACAGTACGCTTTATTATTATTATTATCTGTGCCTGCAGACCCACAACAGTTGACTCTGACTAATTACTACTGAAGCAACAGCCAATGGTTAGGTCAGCTTTATTTTTTGTTCATTAATTTAACTAAAAAATTATTAACTTATTAACCTAAATATTTTAGAAAAAGACAACATACTTCTTAAACCAATTTTCATTAAAAATATTTAAAAATTACATTATTATTATATGAATTTTCGGTACTACTCTGTTATCCCGTGGACCCATTTCGCCAAATTATACAAATCGCCAAACTAATAGCCAAATTATACATATTGACGTAATTTTTATTTTAAATAACGAAAAAACAAATAATTAGTAGAATATTAATACAAATAATAATAAAAAGTCGAAATAAAAATCACTTAATGACATTTTAAACACGTGAATCGTATTTAATGTCATTGAATGTGACATTCACGAACATCCATTATTGGCATTTAATCTTATAGTTTGGCGATAATTTTTTGGTCGATGGGATAACCTATTAGTACCAAATTTTCTAATACATATCTTCACACGTTAAGAAGTATTAGGATTAACCGCCTGGGGATCAGCGAACAGATTACGGGCATTTTGTGCTCAGAACCCTTTATTATTTCCACCAATTATTTTTTATTGTAATATTCAACTTATTTAATCAGAGCATTTTTGAAATTCAGCCACAAATAATTTTCTTTTTTGAAAAACTTGTGGTAGAAGATTAAAAATTAAACAAATTGCTCTGGGCGCAAAGTGGTTAAAAGGGTACTTCTTTCACGCGAATATACCCATTCATTAATGGGAAAATTTAAAAAATATCTCGTTTACATTTAAATCTTTTTCAATGATTTTTTAGGCACTGGGATCCTGACACCGATCTCTAAAAGGAATTTTTTCGGCTTTGTTGCAGGTTGTCAGGATCGATACTTTCACATTAAAAATCGGCTTCGAAAGTGAAAGTGTTCTCACAATAAAAACCTTTTAAACGTAATGAAAAAAGTAAAGAACGACCTTTATAGGAATTAACTGTAGGGTCATTCCATGTCAATTCAACCAATTTTTCCCCCATTTGTAACCCGACCAACAGGGATTTGGATGAAACTTTGTGTGCACACTAATTCTATCATGAAATGATTCCATCAGAAATTTTTCCTTTCCAGACCTCATAGTTTGTGAGATATGGGGGGTCCAATTTTTGGGGTTTTCTCAAATCGCACATTTCTGAGTCTGTATTTTGAGATTGCAGTTCCATCTTCAAAAAATTGTTTCTCTGGATATAAAACATGCATCATCCTAAAAATATCACTGTAAGAAGATAAAAAGATGCAGATTTTAATAAAAAATATTTAAAAAATTTACTCGTAATATTTAGGATAAAAAAAGTCAGTCAAAGTTGAGATTTATGGTTATTTTTCCAAATTTTTGTGAGTTTACGAAAAAGGCTGTACACAAAAAGGCAATTTAAATTTACAATTTCTTTTTGTTTTAAATAAAAGTTTACACTTTAAGCTTTCTATCTATGAAATAAAAATGATGTGTTTCGCATGGCTTATGCAAAAATTTTGGGTACTTTCCAATTAGCCGGATAAGTGCTTTATTTTTATATATGACATGAGCACACAAAAAAGCAAATGAAATTTCCAATTTCTTTTTGTTTTAAATAAAAGTTTGCACTTTAAGCTTTCTATCTATGAAATAAAAATGATGTCTTTCGCATGGCTTATGCAAAAATTTTGGGTACTTTCCAATTAGCCGGATAAGTGCTTTATTTTTACATATTACATATGCACACCAAAAAGCAAATGAGATTTCCAATTCCTTTTTGATTTAAATACAAGTTTAAACTTTGGGCTTTCTATTTGTGAAATAAAAATGTTGTCTTTCGCATGGCTTATACAAAAATTTTGGGTACTTTCCAATTAGCCGGATGCGTGTTTCATTTTTACATATGCACATATGTATATATCTATATAAATACAGATATATTATATACGTACATATGTATGTATATATACAGTATATTGATATATATATGTATAACGCTGGTGCGCGTCTAACTGAAAAGTACCAATTTTTGCCTTGTTTTAAAAATTTGCACCAATTAAGGGGGAAAAAATCCGACTAAGTTTAGCTGTGGTACTTAAATAATTAGTGAAGTTTCTATGAGTTATTGAATTTAATGTTATTTGATACAAAAAAAAATTGGAAATTTCATTTGCCTTTTTGTGTAGAGACTTTTTCATAAAGTCACAAAATTTCGGAAAAATAATCATAATTTTCAACTTTGGTTTACTTTTTCGGCCGTATATAAATCTCTATTAACTGCCCTAATTGCTTTTTTCACTTGCTTTTTATGCCGCTTAAATGGATCTGCACATTTATATTGATAAAATTCATATTTCATTAAGAGCCAAATTCTGTGATGCTCACATATATTAATCAAACGGTTTTACCTGAATTTTTGTCTTATAAATGCAGTAGTCCTAACTAATAAAAGTTCTTTTTCTGTATAACAGAGATTATCAATGTAGTCTATTTCTCTTCTATTTGTATAGCTGGTTTTGTGACATTCCAAACCAGTTAATATTACAATACTGCAAGCCTAAAGACTAGTAGAAGGTTTAATATCAGGCTCCATATTTAAACAATAAAGTAAAAAAATATTTATCACAAACTATAAAATATGTAACAATCAAAATATATTTTTAGTAGCACAGTAAAAGTTAGATCATTCTTCTATGATAAGAAACAACAGAATGACAATAATTTGATTAAAATGATTTCAAAACATCTGCTTTCACTACGAACATTCAGAAGGTGTTTATACAAAGCAGGTGCAATTAAATCTTTTAGACTATAGAAACAAATTTAAGTTCTGTTAAACATTTGTGTATTTAAACTTGCCAATATAAATATTTAAACTGATTAAAATTAACCAAGGAAAGGAAATACAAGTTTTTGAACAATTTTAAACACAAATAATTAATATATAAGCATTCGAAAGAAAAAATGGAAATGTGAGGAGAAAAAAAATATTTATTTTATACTGTACAAAAAAAAAAAAAAAAAAAAAAAATCTGTTTTGAGTTTAACTATTGAAAATAAAAGTAAGAGATTCTTTAGATTAGCAAAAATGCCCATTATTAAATAACTAAATGAAATATATGGACCATTCACTAAGTTTAATGGGGAAACATATTACAGTCAGATTTTTTTTCTAATCAGAAAAAACAAAGCCTAAACTTTACTTTGCAAATAAAAAAACATGCATCAAATAACATTAAATTCAATAACTCATGGAAATTCCAGTAATTATTTAAGTACTACAGCTAAACTTAGTCAGATTTTTCCCTCTTAATTGGTGCAGATTCTCAAAACAAGGCAAAATCTGGTACTTTCCGGTTAGACAGGCACCAGTGTAATACATATATATATCAATATACTGTATATATATACATACATATGTACATGTATAATACATCTCTATTTATATAGATCTATACATATCTACATATGTGAAAATAAAACACGCATCTGGCTAATTGGAAAGTACCCAAAATTTTTGGATAAGCCATGCGAAAGACATCATTTTTATTTCACAGATAGAAAGCCCAAAGTGTAAACTTTTATTTAAAACAAAAGGAAATCGGAAATTGCATTTGATTTTTTGTGTGCATATGTAATATGTAAAAATAAAACATGCATCCGGCTAATTGGAAAGTACCCAAAATTTTTGCATAAGCCATGCGAAACACATCATTTTTATTTCATGGATAGAAATCTCAAAGTGAAGACTTTTATTTAAAACAAAAAGAAATTGCAAATTTAATTTGCCTTTTTGTGTACAGCCTTTTTCGTGAAGTGACAAAAATTTGGAAAAATAACCATAACTCTCAACTTTGGCTGACTTTTTTTATCCTAAATATTACAAGTAAATTTTTTTAATATTTTTTATTAAAATCTGCATCTTTTTATCTTCTTACAGTGATATTTTTAGGATGATTCATGTTTTAGATCCAGAGAAACAATTTTTTGAAGATGGAATTGCAATCTCAAAATACAGACTCAGAAATGTGCGATTTGAGAAAAACCCAAGAATTGGACCCCCTATATCTCACAAACTATGAGGTCTAGGAAGGAAAAATTTCTGATGGAATCATTTCATGATAGAATTAGTGTGTACACAAAGTTTCATCAAAATACCTGAGGGTCGGGTTACAAGGTCTGGTTGAATTGACATGGAATGACCCTGTAGCTATCCAATAAAAAATAATCATTTAAAATATTGAAATGCAAGCGAGATATTAAAAAAATACAATTGCATTAACAATCAGGTGTGAAAAAAAAATTTCAGGGAAATTTTTTTTGGTCTCATAGTTTTAGGCATAAAGGGTTAAAGCAGAAAAAAAATCTGTGCTTATCAGGCGACAAAAATTCGATGCTTATCAACCCATCGCTTGCTTGGAATGAACAGGGAGGGAGGGGGTAGCTCATAACAACTGTACTGTCTTCAATTAAAAATTAGAAGGAAGAAAAATGAAACACGCCCTATAATACGATTAAACACAATATGTTTTAATTGCAATATATATTAAACCTAAAATAATTTATATTTTGTCAAATGAAAATAATATTTCATATAAAAACAATCAATCTGCTCAGAATTTTTAAAAGAAGAAAAAACACAATATATGTGTAAGACATTTAAAAAAAGAATTTATACATCAATTAAAAACAAACTTCGGTTGCTAAGGTTTGAAACTTATTTTTAAATTGATTATTATAATTATTAAGTACTGGCAAAATTTAAAAAAGACATTTTTAACAAAAGAGAACAATTCACGCCTTTCATAACTCAATCGGGGCTTTTATTTAATGTATGATATCATTCTTCTGAAATTTAGAAACAAATTTTACAGCCAAGTAACACTTACAATGGGGGTTAACAGAGTGGTGGGTTCAAAAAATCTCTTCCTTTACAAAATTTTACATTGAAGAACATTTTCCTTAAGGAATATGCTGAAGTTTAAACAAATTACAAATAGTGCATTTTTATTGGTTTGCATGGCAAAGAAAATCTTTAAAAGAGATTTTTTTTTTTTGGGGGGGGGGGGGGGGGGGGTAATTTGTGTTACGATTTTTTCACTTTATTTTAAATCTGTCTTTACAACAATTGCAGTTAATGGATGAAAACCTCTCTGAGACATTGATTTTCTGGTGGCTACAGACAAATGCAGATACATTACAGACTACCTTGAAAGCAAACAGCATCAGTCACACAATCTTTCTTAAAAAATCGATTGAGATATAATCATCATATAATTAACAAGATTATGTACTGAATTTTGTGTAAATTATTTTTTAAAAATAATCAATGCACTTTTTGTTAACTCTAACTCCCAAATTAGGAAATCCTGAAAATTTCATCTTTTAAAGCATTTTTCGTGAATTTTCGAAATTATATTAAAAGATTTACACAATCATTTGATAATTTTTGACAGGATTTGGCCAACTAAAATTAGTTTTGAATTTAAAGGAATTTTGAAGAATACTTTTAACTTCTCAAAAATCTTTTATTTATTAAAATCATTTCTTCTTCAATATTTCAACGTCCAGAAAGTTGAAAAGTTGCTAAGGCAAAAGAAATCATTCTTCTAAATATATTTTTGTTATGTGCAATCAATAATTCTTTTGAACAAAATCAAGTAATATATATGTAACTCATTCTAAAATGCATTGCTACTAATCGATGTATTACATAAATTTTATGACTTTGTTTAATGGTACTTTAAAGTACCATTGGGGAATGGTTAAACTAACACCGACAGTATGTACTGTATACTTCAAAAAAAATTATACACAAAAACCACATGTTTCTTCAAATAACAATCGTTAAGCTGTGAATTCCTTAAATTTTCACTTTTTCAACAGAAACACTATTGCAACAGATTCATCAACCCAAAAGAAACCAACTTTAGAAAAACAGGATAGATGCAAATATACACAGTCGGCTCTCGTTAATTCGAATTCGGCTGGACCACAAGAAATGTTCAAATTATAGAAAATATGAAATGAAAATATGCTTCATATGGGGCTATGACGAAGGAATTAATGTTATAGTTTTTTTATTTTTATTTCTTCTATTATCATTAGAATATGACTTAATATTAAATTAGAATGTACAAATATATAAAATAATCAAAAGATTAGAAACAAGCACAATAGAAGAAAAATTTAAAGCCTCAGTGATGGACAGACGGAATACTAAGAAAGTGGATATCAAATGCATTGCATTATACGTATACTCGTTCGGAACAATTTTCACAAAAATCAAAGAAAGAAAGTTATTCAAATGATCTGAAATCCCCGAGAAAGAAAAAAATGAAAATTCGGAATTCTAGTTAATTTGAATTAAACGAAGTCAAGAGAAAATGAGTTCGAATTAATGACAAATTTAACGTTATTCTACCATTGAAAATTTCGGGACTTCATGTTTTGTTCGAATTAAGCGAAGATTCGAATTATCCGATTTCGAATTAACGAGAGTCGACTATATTAGCATTTTAACATTTGTATAAAACACCATTCACTTTTGAAAATATTTAAATTACAAAAAAAGCGCAGTTACAGCATATTATGCACAGAATTAATTAAAAATACATTTGAAGAGGATGAATATTTTACGCTTCCTTTCTCAAACTTCTACTTTCATTTTATTAAGGCATAAAACCAAAAAGTCATTCTCTCTTCTATTCTTTTCAACATAGTATATTTATGGCTGTTCAGTACATTTTGTAATAAGTAACATTAAAAATAATATTCAACAACTTAATAACTATATCAACTTTAAATCCCAATGAGTCACAGGGATGATTAAATGATTTAGTGGTAGACTTTTCTCAAACATTTGGTTGTTCTCATACTCCAAACTGGTAAGATAGGATACAAAATCAGTCATGAACATCAGAGTCATTTTTTAGATGAAATTTGCTTACAAACATTTACTCATATTATAACATAACAATGGGAAAGAATAAGTGAAGCTTGGTCAAATTTAATTTTAAGTTTAAGGGGAGAAAGGACCTTTCGAAGCCAAAAATAGTGCATTTTGACATGCTTTTTTCGATTCATCATAAACAGAAAACTTTTGTTTATTTTGAAATAAAATTTTTACAACTTGTGAAACACAATACCAGGTTTGAAAATTTAAACCTGTTTTTGTAATTCAATAAATAATTTTTTTTTAAATAACACAAAATATATACAGATAATTAGAAAAAAATAAATTGCCTTACCTCCTGTTTCCGCAAGATAACTTTTTAAAAACATACAGTAGAACCTATATTCTTGTATCAAATTAATTCTAAATATTATCTTTATTCTGTAAACCTCAAGTTTTAAAATTATCTAATTTTACAATATTTTTAAAAAATAAAACTTTTATACAATTATAAAATTATTAAAATTTTTATGATTTATCATGCTATAAAACAAAATCTTTTGGTCTGATTATCAAAACTGAGGTTCAGAGAATGAAGATCCATATGTACAATATATATGTAAAATTTCATAACTTTCCATTCATAACTTTTTTTAATATCCTGTGGGAAAGTGTAAAAATCAGAAACTGAGAAAATCAAGTTTAAACATTTATTTTTGATTTTCAAGAATGTAGCAAGTATTTATAACATTTAAAATGCACCCGCTTCATATGTTTTACCTTCTGGTATTTTTAATTTCTCATACACTTTTTTTTTTCCTTCGAATAGCCCTACGAGCCTGTAATGTTGATGATTTACACTTAATCTCTGCTTGTTTGATTCGCAGAGTGTCTGCCTGCAAAGCAGAAGTGACTGAAAACTGCCCTATTTCACAACCAAGTTGCTTCAAAATATTTAGACGACCTGTCATCCCTTCATTAAAAATAACTACTGCTTCATTTGTAGCTATATCAGCTACTGTTTTGGAAGAACCAGACGTTTTGGGGCAGTATTTCGAAACTGTGGAATTGAAAGACTCGTTGCAATTTTGAGTCTTTCCACCCAAGCACTTTTTCAATAGTTTAGGAGCAGATAATTCTGTGAAGATGGGTTTTATTTCTTCCATCACAGGGATAGGCACAGATTTTTTGTGTTTGTATGAAGAAACACTTCCTGCCAACACAGCCTTCTGATAATCACACCATGTAGTAGTATCCGTCGGGCAGAAGTAATGCATAGGATCCTTGTCTGTTGACTTATAATGGCAATAAATGGCCCATATAGCCTTGCGCATATCTTGAAGAGAGTTGCTATTTCCTCGAATAGCATTTCCATAAAAAGTCGTAAATTTGTCAATTAGTTTATCTGTCAGACGGTTTTTTCCACTAAGACTTTTCAAATCTGACAGCTTGCCACGGTTCAAGTGCTTCAAGTTGCGGAGCCTAGTCCCCATACGTTTTTGAACGTGGCCTACACATTCAACTTTCTCTAATGCATAAGGAGCAACTTTTTGAAGCTCTGGAAATGTCTTTGTATCACCATCTCCAATATATTTAACATATTTTGCATTTCTCGTTGATATCGATCTTTCAAAAATTTTCTTCATTCCATCCACTTCCATTTTTCCTGAAGAGTCAAAATGGTTTTTTACACAATGTGGTTCATGGCGTAACTTCCATGCCTCATATTTTGTTCCACATCTTTGACCCCTCCACTTTTCCCAACCTTTACAATATGAAGATAACACCTCAACATCAATAAATTTACCAGTCACATCCCCGATAACACTACACACACCTAAGCGAGATGTATGTCCACGAGTTTTCCATGTCCCATCTCCACTGATGCATATTGCATTGTTTTCAGAAGCTAAAATTTCTTCATTTACTGCCTTCCTCATCGAATTAATAGCTACTTCTGAACTGGCAGCTTTGATGTTTTTCAAAATCCTATCATAGGATTTCTGAGATACAGGTTGTGGCATATCCATGGCAGTACAAAAATTTTTAATGCCATGCAAACCTAAACCCACTGTGCGCATGGCATAAATCATTCTTGCATTTACTTCATAATCATGATTACTTGATTTTAAAAGAGGTGAAGTTTTAAAAGTTGATAAAGTACTACAGGAATTGCACTGAACGTAAAATTCAGAAACTAATCCACAAACAATTCTTTCTTTCAGTACTGCTTTGAATTTACAGTGAGTACATACCAAGTAATTTGACAGTTCAGATATCAAAGTATCAATATTGATTATCCTATATCCATTATTCGCCTTAGACATAGTTTTATTTTCAACCACAGGGACAGCTAAACGAATTTTTTTAGCTGATGATGATGATAAACAAGACACATTTGGATCCAAAGTTTGGCATTCAGTATGCTGATTACCGTGGAAACGACGTTTCCTCTTACGATAATCAGTAGACCTACGAGCAGCTTTACTCGACATTTTTATAACTAACTCAAGTTATCAAGTAAAAATAAAAAATAATATAATACTTCTCGAAAAAAACTCTTATAAAAAAGCAGACAGAGCGAAGAGCATAAAACACGTGAAAGTAAGCGAGAAAACACAAACAAAACATGTGCATGATAAAGATGTGTTGAGTTGTTGACTTCCTTTTCCAATGGGGTTAAATAAAATAAACATAGAGGTCAGAAAAAATGATAGAACACGGAAAAACTGTCGTTGCATTTCGCATGAAAACCGAAACTACCCACATAGCATGCATGGTCACAGTGACGTCACAGTGACGTCACAGTGACGTCACTGTGAGTCACTGTGGTCACGTCACATCTGTGACCAAAATGCCACCCCTCAGTGACGTCACATTGTGACTGAAATGTGACGTCACATCTGTGACCAAAATGCCACCTCTCAGTAACGTCACATTGTGACTCAGATGTGACTTTCTTAGAAAACTTTAGAAAATTACAAAAATACTCCAAACCATGTTTTTTACTGGTAAAAAAAACGTGTTTTCTGGCATTGCAGAAGAATATTGTTCAATCACTGTTATGTCACACGTTACATGCACTGCATGTAACGTGTACGTCATATCACATATGTGAGATAAACCTCCCATCATATGAAATTAAGCACCCAGCAATGAACCTATCAGTGAAACTTCCATTTAAGGAAATTTTTCGTTACACTTAAATGCTTCGTTATGAAAAAAATATCGTTGAATAGAAATCCACGAAAATTCATGAAATTTGTATAGTAAACTACAAATAAAAATGGAAATATTATAAAACTGTGTTTTAATTTGGATAGTAATTTTTGTTATGCAATATAACCACATAAGAAAAAATTCATTAGTATAATATCTAAAAAACCACGTAATAAAGGAAGAAAAACAAAAACTGAATCGCAGCGTTCTATTTCTCGTTTTCTCTTGTATTTCAAATCGAAAAATTAAAAAAATAATTGGAATATTACTTTGTGTGCGATCTCTTATGAAAGATACACTCATAAAAATTTTCGCATCTTTTTTAAGTATTCAGAGAATGGACCTATAATATTTTCGCGGAACTAGAATCCCTTTCTTAGCATATCGAAAAATTTTCGCATTTTTTCCTTTTTATTTAAAAGATAAAATAAATACATAATTTCAATTTATACAATCCGCTGAAATATATTCACCAATCAATCTTAACAGCAATCTATCCTTTTGAATATTGTGCACGCACGGAAGTGCAACAAATTTTGCTAAGAAGAATTTTTTTTAATATGAATATTAATTTAAATGTTAATTGCGTTCTAAATGAAGGTTCAACAGAAAATTAAAAAAGTAGATAATTTCATTAAATATGGGCTTCGTTAAATGAAAGTTCCACTGTATTTCGAAACTAATTGAAAGTAAAATAGAAATGCGTGAAACAAAAATTTTACTCAAAATTTTAATTAGAAATACCCTCATAAAACTAATGCGCATGCGCATTCAACTTATAAATCTTCGAAGCTCAAACAACCAATAATAACAAAAAATCACCTGCTTAAAAAATATCGTTTGGCAACAACCAGAATAGTTGACACTAGTGTATTTATTCTTTAGAATATTAGGCAGCTGCTCTAGTAACTTTGTTATGATGTTATGTGTGTATATTTAGTACGTAAGTTGAAAATTTTTAAAAAGTTATGCAGAAATGCGATCAGTTGACATTTTATATAAAATGCCGGTCCGAAAAAATACATTGTCAGTGGCGTTTCGTTAATATGAGCGCGCCAATGTCATTGTACTTCATTCGGACATTCCGACTTCGAAATTATCTTCGCTATTTGGATTATGAAACTTGAATTAGAGGATAATGCCGATAAGAAAGAGGTAAGAAAATGTTATTTTTCCTGCTTTTTTTATAATGATTTCTGTGAGTTTCGTAAAAAACATGTTATAAAAGGAATAAGTATCATATTAATTTAACTTTTTTGAATCCACTTACCTTAGTAAATTCAATAAATTTAACATTTATTTTGTTGAAATACGGAACAGCATGTCAACGATTTGAAAATAGTTAATAATATTATTTTTAAAATGCACTTTAATCACATTTTTTAATGACATGGTTAAAATCACATTTTAATAAATTAAAAAATATACACATAATCAAAAGTTAACGTTATAATTAATATATAAAGGAGTTTGGAGTTGTTTAAATGTTGAAAATAGTGATAAATATACTAATTTATGCACCAATATGGCAAAAATACTTTTGTAAAACTTTTTTATTACCTTTCTGAATTTCTCATAATCCCAAAAATTTGATAACTGTAATTCTATGACATTTATTATTTTAAACCATGTATCTAAAATAATTAAGATATTGATTTTGTGGTAATAACAATTATTGATTTTAAAAAATGGGTAATTATCGCATTATTTTATTAATTTTTGATATCTTAATTGTTAAATTGTGTTGAAAATAACAATTTTGTTTCATTAGTATGTGTTCATTAAATCCTGGTTCTAAATAGTCATAAAAACAATTACATGTACACATTTGTGGGATGTACATTGCTGAAATTTTTAGTGTTTGATGTATTTCTATTATTTTCAATAAAATTTTGTCTAATATTGGGAAGTGAGGCTGAGAATACTTAAATATTATTAATAGATTCATCTAATACAAAAAGATGAAATCTAATAATTATAACTATTAATAAGGAAACTTAAAAAAAATATTCCTTAAGAATGTCCTTTACCGGCACATCTGAACTATATGACATATACAATATATATATATATGAGTTTAACTACGAATTTAAACCTTGGTGTAATCATACATGCGCACAGGCCACTATAGTAAAAAAATAACTAAGCGTAATACTAGAACTAGTTGCCTCATCTTCATTTGTACTCGATTTTCAAATAAAATCTGTATATTAAGAATATTGCGCATAAACTTCACGTAGTTTTATCAAAAGATAATTCTATATTATACTTAACAGAATGATTTTAATTGGTAAATTAATCAAGCGAATATTAATTTTCCAAAATGAGTAAAAAGGTGTTTAGGTTAGGATTCGAACTAGAGACCCTCGATGTATGCTGCCAATGCTCTTCCAACAGAGCAACTTAGCACGCACAATTCACCCGGAGAAATATCATTATATACTCATACGAATAGTATGCATTTATCATACGGGTAGTTTGAAAAAAAATTAAAGTATTATTACATAGGGTTATATATAATAATGATAAGTATGCGTTCGTATTCACTGTGTGAATTGTGTGCGTCAGATTCTTCCAGGATAGTTCAGTCGACAAAGTATTGACAATTTGCGCTAAAGACTGCTTAGTTCGAATCCTGACCTGGACACTTTTTCAATCAGTTGGAAAATTACAACAAAAGATAATTAAAAGATATAGGGTAGATGCTCCAGTTTTGGCAACTGCACAAGTTTTGCCCACATTGGAATGATTTACCCTCTATTTAGGCTGTAAATTGATTTTAACAAATTATATGCCTTCTTACTCCTTAATCTAACACTCTTTTATTATTTCCAATCCCATTTGTTTATTTTTTAATAAAAAATGACTTACAAAAAAAAAAAAAAAAAAAAAAAAAAATGTAAAAGTATAGTTTGCACTCACATATATTAAGGTTTTTGCTTAGGTAACAAGTTTTCACAATCTTTCCATATTAGGCATTTATCGAACTTTATTTGTTCTGAAACAAATTGCTATGAAGCAGGCTTTCTCTCTGTTGCAATTTCATATTTAAATTATTTATTTTTATAGCTTAAAGTAGGGGTGGCCAAAACTGGTGCTTTAAATTTGCTATGTGTACCAGTTATGGCCATGGTGTGGCCGAAAATGGCACAACATTATGCTCCACTTTTGGCCACAAGACTAATTTTAGTGAAAATTTCAGCAATATATTTAGAAATGTTTCATGACTTATAAATTTAAAAGTTCAATAAAATTACAGCATGATTTAGTGGTTTCTTGTATTTTTTCAAAACAAAATGAGGAAGTTGCATAACTTTTGCAAAATTTCAAGCACATGACCTTAGAAATAACAAATAATGTGAAAATCTTTATACTTTAAATAGGATTCATTTTAACAAGTTTAAAAAAGACAATTCTGTACTCTTAAAAATGGTCTAGATTAAACACTGTTATAAGATAGGAAGTAAAATTATGGCTTTTCAAAATCCATTGTCAGCTTTTCAAGATGGTTAAGTTTTGTAGTATCTCATTCTACCTTGCAAGACAAGTTTACAGAATGGAGACCAGTTTTTACTATTTTTGGATCTCAAGTAATAGGGTTGTGCTATTTATGATGGCCAATTATCTATATGAGAGATATGGGCCGAAAAGAAGGGGGATGCCCTTTGTGAAGGTCTTTCTAAGATCCTAGCCACAAGGAAATCTAAGGATTGAAGAAAACTAACTCCAAATGATTAGTCTGACAGGCAGCTAAGTACGAGAAATTAAAGTTTAAAATCAGTTGAAAAAAATGGATTTTAGAGATTGTCAAAATACTATTTCATGTAAAAATGGAATAATTTCAAGATTCTAGTCATATAACTGTAAATATTGGTATAGTATAACATATGATATATATAAATGAAAATATGCAAAATGTTAAAATAAGCTTTTTATGTCCTATAAGTCTTTTTTATGAATTAAATATATTTTTTGTTTTTAAATTTAAATGTTCAGTTAAAATCAGCTTAAGTATATTTTATTCGATGTTTTTATGATTCCATTTTAAAAAAATGCAAATCTTTTTTATACAGCAAACAAATATGTGTGTGGTAAAACAGATTTTGCACAAAAATGCTTTATTTTTACTTATTATCAGTTAAAATGTTTGCAAAATTACAAGATATTAGGGCGGCTAAAACTGGTGCAGGGGTGGCCAAAACTGGTGCAGGGGTGGCCAAAACTGGTGCAAATTGAAAGAAATTACTTAATGAGTTATTACTCACAATCTAAAATATTTGATAGAAAGTTATTATAATTAACAGAAAGACAACTAAATTTACTAAAGAATACTGTTATTGCGATTTAATATGCCTTATTCAGTCTAAAACTATAAAATTTCCATTTCTACTTTTCTCTTAATGTGGCCAAAACTGGAGCATCCACCCTATATATTTATAGACATCAGGATTATTGGTCAGAAATATTGGCAAGCTGTACAGTTTTAGATATGTGCTGAAATTTGTGGATATTAAAGCGAGTAAAAGTTTTTTTTAAAAAGTTCAAAAAGATTAAACAATTTGAACAACATATTACAAAATGTGTGTCAGTTATAAATAAAATTGAAGCTATGCAATTTTCAGCATGTGGGGAAAATATATAAATATTTTTGAACGGCAGTATTTTTCAAATTTTAAAAACAACACCAGAGTTGTAAGGCATGTGAGGTAAATCGAATTTTTAACTTTAGAAGAAAGTCTCCTTACTGCAGGTAACTATTTTTATATATTATACAGTATTTGTTCATAAATTGTCAATATATGATTTTAGGACTCAAACCCTATTTTAACAGGAACATGGCGTGGAGTTATAGCTTCAGCAGATCCTGTTTCTTTTAAATTGTTAGAGAATCGTTAAGAAAAGTTAAATCGTCACAGAATCATCACAGTGTTAACGAAAGTTTTGTCACAAACGATCTGCAGCGTGAGTCTAAAATAATGGGACAAACTTTAAGGGAGGTGGTAGAGCTCACTATAATAAATAATTATGGCATATAAATGTATGACTGGAAGTGACGCGTTAAAACGCCACACTAGTCACTGTAAAAGACACGGATTATAATGTTAAGTGTATGGGAGCGCTATTTTCAAATATCTCGCTAAAATTTTAATATTTTCGCATATTTTTTTTCCATAGGATAGCTGAGGACGACCTGCAACTGGGCTGGTTTTTACTTTTTTGATTTTGGTTACAGATTAAAAGAAAAATACTTTAACTTTCAGAACCAGTTTAAACCGGTTCTAAAACTGAAACTATTGTAATATAAAAAAAATATAACCAAAATCGAAAAAGTAAAAATTAGCCCGGTTGTGGATCGTCCTCAGCTATCCAATGGGAAAAATATCATGTAAAATATTGAAATTTGAGCAAGATATTTGAAAACAACGCCCCCCCCCCACATAGACATAACATTACCATCCGGGTCTTTTTTGGTGACTAGTGTAGCGTCTTGACGGGTCACTTCCGGTCATATATTTCTGTGCCATCATTATTTGTTATAGAGAGTCCTACCGCCCCCTCAAAGTTTGTTCCATGATTTTGGACTCACCCTGTATTTCACAATTTGGTCACAATGTGATTTGAAAGCATTGTCACTTTCGTCACAATTCCGTCACAATGTTATTGACAAAATCGTCACAAATGACACACTTTTCACAAATTGGTCACATTGCGACGTCACAATGTGGTCACAATGTGACGTCACAAACAAGCTCTAAAACGGCCATAACGACTTCACATTTTAGTCACTGTGACTTCACATCGACGTCACGTGACGTCACATCGACGGTCACAAAGTCACAGTGTGACTTCACAACGACGTCACCGTAACGTCACCATGTCTTACGGGTAAGGGAAAGTCGGTTTGTTTACGTTTCGTTTAAAGGGAAAGTCGCCAGTAGCTTTTACGTTTTTAATTGTTGTGGGCGTAATTTTCGTTCGATTTCAATGCGGTTTGTTTTAAAATGTTTCTAACATTCTGAATTATTTTTTAAAAATATTTTTAAAAAATCGATTTTTTGAGGATGCAAAGGTCCTTTCTCCCCTTAATTGATAAAATAAAACATTTTGACCAGTTAACCACTTATATCTGTGCTAATTTCAATGAAATCAATTCATTTTGTGAAGACGCAAATGTTTTGGCATTGGTAATCTTGAAAGTTGATGTTCCTACCAAATCTTGTGAAATGTTGCCACTTTTGTGATTTCAATTACAGTCAACTTTTCAATATATTGAGAAATGTTTGAAACCCTTTTTTCATTAAAATGCAATGATTTATATTGACACATAAATGACCCACTCATTAAATTTTCTCAAACATTTGACCTATCTCAACGGTCTTCTCGTACCTGAAAATGGTGTGATACAAAATTTAATCAAAATAATCAAAGATGACTTTGGAAAAAAATTTCCAAACACACAAGATTTCTCCTGTTATAATATACAATGATGGGAAACAAGATTTATGTGCTTTGAAAATTTCTAAATTCAATGATATGGTATACAAACAAGAAGCAAAAAAGAAAATAAATCTTACAAACTAAATACAAAGCTGATAAGTCTATACTGTTATTTATGTATCGAATAAACAGGCGAAATAATTATTGAATTCATTATTTATATATTTTTAAGGAAAGTACTTAGCTCATGATGAGGACAAAAGTTATATTATAATGAGAAATATTTCATTTAAATCTTTGGTAAATTTTTAAACTACAACGTAATTTTTTTTTGCATAAAAAATATTTCAGCAAACGTGTCATAACTTCTAAAAAATGTTACTCCTTTTATAAAGCCTTTCCTATCACATAAGATATTGAGGTACAATTTATCCTTTCAGATCACATTAATTTTTAATTTTAGGGTAAAATTACTTTACTGTGAAATAAGAAAAATTAAACGTAACAGGTTAAAGCATAGGTTCCCAACGGGGGCGGTACCGCCCCCCAGTGGGCGCTGGAGCCTTCCAGGGGGGCGGTAGCGAGTCTAGAGAAAAATGGGGGGCGTTAGGACAGTCGAGGGGGGCGGCAATGGCATACCTATTTATTTAGGATTTAATACAATGAAAATATTTGATCTCCTATACCTTGCCCAGTCCGAGTCAAAAACCTTAACTGCACCTTTGAAAGGAAGTCCATACAGACGAACCTAAATCTGAGAGGGGGGGGGTTGAATTTATTTTACTAATGTCAAAAAAAAAAAAAAGAAAGAAAGAAAGAAAGAAAAGCCGTGGAATTTGAAGAAGAGCTATGAGTCGAATTAAAAATCGTTACAAATTCAAAAATTGTGGTGTAAAAAATTCGCGATAATTGGCAGGCTAAAAGTTTTAAACGTAATTATTTTTTTTATTAATCTGCACTTCGAAAAATTCTAAAATATAATGACATATGCCTGAACAAAGACTTTTAAACGAACACGTGATTTGAATCAGTTTAAGAAAATTGTTTAATCTTGATGAAAGTGATAAAAATCTTTATATCTATAAATTTGTTCAAAAGTAAATTTATTTAAACTTATATAGGGAATAATTTTATGTTTCAAAATATCTTAATCGAAGAAAAAATGCCAGCAGTACTATATTGAGTATTTGGAATATGGATCTAGGCACTCTCCTACAAACCAATCGTTACCTATGTGCTTAAGAATTTTTTTCAAATGAAGCCATGAAGCCTTCTAGGCTACAAGAGCATTTGAATAAATGCGTGCTGGTAGAAAAGACAAAGATATGCCCTATTTTTACTTTATTCTATCTTTACAAGAATAAAGTATTAGTTTCGTAAAAATTTTCGCGTTCCGGATTTTGACATTTTAGGGGTCAGAGATTCCAAAAACATGTTTTTACAAAATGCGTGTTTGTGAGTCTGTTAGCTTATCTGTCTGTAATTTGACATAAATTTTATAGGTGCTCTAACTCAATAACTAATGCACGGAATTTATAAAAAATCTATATTCAGGAATTCTTTGTTATAGATTGTGCTGATTAGTTTTTGGTGTAAATAACTCAACAGGTGGCGCTGCAATGCTGCTTTTTCACGACTACCGCTACGGTTTTATCTCAAGAACTACTTCACAGATTTCCATCAAACATTTGATTTGATTATTCCTTGACATGAATAGATACTGTTTATATTTTGTTGAAAATCGCTCCACAGGTGGCACTGTTATGCTGTCTTTTTAACGATTTCTGTAATAACCTGTATCTAAAGAATTAATGCAAAGATTTTCAACAAACTTCAGATCCAGTTTTGCCTTGATAAATGTTACTGCTGATTATGTTTCGGTTCAAATCGCATAACAGGTGACGCTTTTATTCTGCATTTTTCTCGATAGTCACAGTAGTCCTATTTCAAGAATTAATGCACGGAATTTCATACCATTAGAATCCTTACGATGGATATAAATTACCATTTCATTTTGATACTGTGATAGCAAATTTTGAAGTATTAACTGCATGAGAAGAAAGTTTTGAGATTGCCACATTTGACTAGTTCAAAGACTGTAAAAAAAAATTAAACAGTCAACTATATCAAACCTTTTTAACCCCTTGAGCTCTGCTGATAGAATTTTCTACCACATAATTTTAATTCCGAAATGTCACACTGGCACCAGAAAATTCGACCAAATTTATTTGAAAAAGGTTTGATGCATTTTTTCGTGTTTATCGTTAACCGGTTTTTTTCTTTGCAAAATACTGGTGCCAATGTGACATTTGGAATTTTGAAAAAATTTATACCCCAGAGCTCAAAGGGTTAAGAAGATGACGGACTATGAGCTTCATTTATCATTATAATTTTAGAAACAAAAGTGTTAAAATTGTACACGAACGGAGAAAAATTAATCTTGCTTGTAATCAGACAGATAATTAAATTGTTCTTCTTCATAAAAACCCGTCTGATATCAACAGAAAAAATCCTGAGTAATAATTTGTTATAAAGAGGAATAGATGGCTAAAAGCATTGAAATATCATTATGCTGTTACCTAAAGACCTACAAATTTTCCATTCAATTCCATGGATCAGTGTTACCAAATAACAAACACTCATAAAAGGGAAAAAATCTAGAGTTATTATTTGTTAAAAATTTGGAAACTGTTACAAAGAGAGACCCGATATTTAATGCCACGAAGTTTGTCCAAGAGAAATAAATTTTTATCATAATATTTTGTCAATTGCTACTGATGTTGCTCGAACAACGGGGACATCAGGAAGGTTTCATATTAACACATTTTAAACAAGCAGCACTAAATGTACTTTCTGTACATTCCGTTACCCATCATCAGCAATGGGTTTTAGAAAATTGGAATGAACGCCTGTATACGACGCTTCATTACATTATTAGACCAGTCAATAGGAATAGAAGCAATTTATTGAATGATAGGATATTTTGCCAACTTTATGGGGAAAATCATTTCACAACAAAGTAAAACAATTGTTTTACTTTGTAGTGCAGTTGTCACTATCACTTTGCATTAGACTTGCAAAATCAATCGGTTGCAGTTGCATACAAAAGTTCATTGTCCCTGAAAAGGTATTTGTCTGATCGTTTTTCGAAATATTTGATTTAGTGTTACACTTAACTAAAAACAGAAGTGTAAAAATGCGCTAAAACCTGATTGCATTGAAAAATGACATCAGATATGTGACAGATCAAGTTTAGAACCTTTAATTAAATAATTTTAAATATTCTAAATATTTTTAATAAGGCATCAGATCAGGGCTGTAGCTAGAAGTGAACAATAGGGGGGGGGCTCAAGTGAATGTAGGGGGGGCTCAAGAGAATGTAAGGGGGGCTTATAATTTTTTTTTCTCTTGCATTGTCACAGAAAGATAAAATAACGCATATTCATATTGTAGGTAATATATTTCTTATTAAAAAGTGTTCTAATAACTTCATTTTATACTAAGAAAATTATAGGATGATGAAAATTTTGAGTGTATAGCTGATCAAAATTAAACATCATGTTAGCTTCATATGTACAAATAGGATGAAGAAGTGTTGAAAGACTTATTTTAGTACAATTTAGTAATCCTGCAAAATTATGAAAGGTTCTCAAAACTAACTTAGATTTTTGAACAGAATTTCATTTGAATTTTCGGAACAGAAATTCATTGAGTGACCTTGGAATCTTTTCCAGGGGGGGCTCAAAATATTTTAGGGGGGGGGGGCTGAGCCGCCCATAGCACCCCCTTAGCTACGGCCCTGCATCAGATGATTGCAAGATGATGAGTTGAATTTAATTAAAATAAAACCCCCCTGCTTCTGTGAGTAAACTTCTTTTGCTCAAAGAAAATCTAATTAGAATTGATTGCAGCCATTTTACCATATTATTCGCAGTCTGTTAAAACTAGAATATTTACTTACTTACTGTCAACACTTGGACGTTCTTTATGAAGTTTTCTCAAAGCGATTCCACGCTATTTATACATGATTATACCGAGTTGGTTTTTAGATTCTTTCGCAAATGCAGCTACAGCAGTATCATCATACTTGGAGGAGGAAACTATGGAATTCGCAGCAAACGAGAACTATAAGTAAAATTCAGAAATGGATATCAAGAGTTCGAACTTCAATAACCTATAGGTCTCTAATTTGGAATGTGAGGGAGAGTGCATAAAATTTTAATAGCTTTATTTTCACCAGGTTTGGCTAAAAGGGGGTTCCATGCAGTGTCTAATTTACTGTCTAAGAAAAGGAACATGCATCTTTAAACCTGAAAATTTGTGATTGATATTGAAGAAATTGGAATCTGATATGAAAAAATTGTTAAAGATCCAATAGACTCAAGGATTTCGTTATTTTTTAAAAATTCTTGTTTTTTAATTTTTATTAAACAATTTTTTACTACATTTGATTATCGTTTTAATTAACTTCTGCTTTGATTAATAGATAAAATATAGATAATTAGCAGTAATATTTCATCATTTTGTATAATTAACAATTATGGAAGAGGGGGCATTGGCATTTTTTTCTCTTGTAAAGGGGACGGTGGACCAGAAAAGGTTGGGAACCTATGGGTTAAAGGTTCAGAGGGTGTCTATTGGGTATGAGACAAATAATGTTTTCTTATATTTCTAGTCTGGGAAAATATTTATGAACATCTTTCACAAACTGGTTTTCACCTGTATAAGTCATGATATGTCTTTCTATAGTGCAATGTCTAGAAAATTCTTTATTACAATTTTAACAAACAGAAGGTTTTTCACCTGTACGAGTCACCAGATTCTTTTTTAGAATACTCTTATTAAAAATCCGATGAAACGCGTTTCAGAAACAAAAGTTTTTTCACCTGTATTTACCAACAGATGTTGTCTTAGTTCTGAATTCTGTGAAAATTCTTTGGAACATATTTCACAAACAAAGGTTTGTTCTCACGTATGTGTCAAGAGATGTTTCCTTAGATTACTATTCTGAGAAAATTTTGCAGAACATATTTCACAAACAAATGGTTTTTCACCTGTATGAATCAAAAGATGGCGTCTAAGATGACTATTCCGAGAAAATGCTTTGGAACATATTTCACAAACAAAATGTTTTTCACCAGTATGTATCAACAGATGTTTTCTTAGAGTACTCTTATCAGAAAATCCTAAGGAACATGTTTCACAAACAAAGGGTTTCTCTCCAGTATGAATCAAGACATGTCTTCTTAGAAGATGATCATGCAAAAATATTTTGGAACATATTTCGCAAACAAAAGGTTTTTCTTCGGTATGAATCAGGAGATGTGCTCTTAGAGTACTATTCCTAGAAAACGTTTTGAAGCATACTTCACAAATAAAAGGTTTCTCGCCAGAATGAGTTAAGAGATGTCTTCTTAGAACATGATCATGTGAAAATGATTTGGAACATGTTTCACAAACATAGGATTTCTCTCCAGTATGAGTCACAATATGTTTTCTTAGAGAACTACTTTGAGAAAATGCTTTGGAACATGTTCCACAAACATAGGGTTTTTCTCCAGTATGAGTCAAGAGATGTTTTCTTAAAGTATTACTTAGAGAAAATGCTTTGGAACATGCTTCACAAACATAGGGTTTCTTTCCAGTATGGGTCAAGAAATGTTTTCTTAAATTACTCGTATCAGAAAATGCTTTGGAACATGTTTCACAAACATAGGGTTTCTTCCCAGTATGGGTCAAGAGATGTTTTTTTAAATTACCCTTATTAGAAAATGCTCTAGAACATACCTCACAAATAAAAGGTTTTACTCCTGTATCCATCAAAAGATGGTTTCTTAAAGTACTGTTATCATTTTGTCCTTTGGAACACATTTCACTCCAGTATAAGTCGAGAGATAGCCTCTTAGAGTATTTTTATGAGAAAATGCTTTGAAACATGTTTCACAAACAAAAGGTTTTTCACCTATATGAGTCAAGAGATTTCTTTGAGCATTCTTAGAAAATGTTTTGGAACATACTTCACAAATAAAAGCTTTTTCTTTTGCTCCAGGGAAATACTTTTCTTTGTAATGATTTTGAAGTATATTCACTAGAGGCAGGATTTTCTTTTTGAATCAATGACATTTTCTTAAATGAAAAAGTTTTGTGTTGGATGATAAACTTCTTTAAAGTATGAGAATGAAAATATTGTTTCCTTTTTCATTCAAGGAAAGGACTTATTGAAGTTCAGTAAAAATGTTTTAACAATCTTTGTATCTAAAAACAGAAAGAAAAATTATAAACTCTTTAATAAATTGCACTTAATTTTGACTCTGAATTAAATATCAGATTTGTAAAATTGCATTTTTTAACAATACAAAATTAATGCATCAAAATGTAACATTATATATTCTTAGGTACAATAGAATTTGAGAAATTTTTTTCATAGATATAGATACATATGTGTATTTGCGCATGCAGTATACTTTAAATCAGGCCATAAAAACAATTGAGACAGGTAGGTTGAATTTTTGAGGTCAGTTTTAAGATATAAAAAAGGTTGGTAATAATTTTTTAAGACTATAATGATGTAAAAGCGACTTCAATTCAATGACATATTAAATACTGTATCTCTTCCTAATCAGCCAACTGATGTTTTAAATACATTGATTCCAGATTTTAAATTTTAATCGGTAACATTATCCATGATCGGGTATTCATATATTTTTTAGGTGAGTAACTTAAGAAAGGGTCTCAGATTTCGCTTGTGTGGCAGTCACATATTACAAGAGATAAAATTAAACAACAAAAACATGCACTCTCTCAAACCAATAAAATATAAAGTTTCAAGGGTCAAGAGGATGATGGACATTGATATTGTTTGAATATACCCATGTGAATATGTCAATTTAGGAAACAATAGGAGAAGGTGGGCTACAATGAGAAAAAAAATCAAACTCTTTTATGATTATTTTATTAAATTCAATGTTACAAAAAAGCAAATAAAATATAATGTTTCATAAAATACACACACACACACACACACATATACATACATACATACATATATATATATATATATATATATATATATATATATATATATATATATATATATTCAACCAATTTTTAATCCTATAATAAGCACTTTATTGTATTTATAAAAAAAATAATAATGTCTCATGTTGGCTTAGGTTTAGGTCACTATGAGACAATCTGTGGGCCAAAGTGAGACATCTAAATAGGATTAAAGTTTTGTGCTAAATTTAGATAAAATGATTAGTTTTAAATACTCAAGTAATTGGTATGAACATTAAAGCAATATCTAATGCATTCAGAAATAACAGATTCATGAATAAATTTAAAAAACTTAAAACAAAGTGTCAAACTGAACAAACATTTAATGAATGTTATATGTGTTTAGTTTTAGCTCAAAAGAGAATGAACTTCTACTGTAAATATACTCCCTGAAATAGATGGCTGCTGTAATTTAACTCTTTACACTGGGGAGGAGATTATCACCAGGGTTCTCGCTGTCGCTCGCCATTGCGGCAAATTGCGACTAAATTCTTCATTTGGAGAGTAAACAAGGAATTAGATTCGCCATATTGCTAGTGCTCAATTTTTGCTTTTTCTTTCTTTTCTTTTCGTTTTTCATACATATGCATAGATATATATTTTTAATATATTTGTAGCTGATAGTTGAAATTAGATTAATAATAATCGTTGTCGCAGTTATAAAAACTTGGGTTATTTTAGAACAAATAGAAAAAAAAGGGAGTACATTAACAGATTAAAGAATTTTTAATTAATTTTTAGTGCTACATGGCAAATCTATTTTGCTAATACTTTTTTCATTCAGCGAATACTTTTTATCTTTAATTAGTCAAATTACTAACGTTGGTCAAATGTCAGCGAGAACACTGATTATCACTCATCACTAATATTATCAGGTGTCTCATATAAATCAGGACTCTAATACTCTGCTCACTAGTATTTTAGATCAATTTTATTCGCCTTGTCTAATGGCAGAATTATCTGCAAATGGTGATAAAATAAACTGTAAGAAATTAGTGGTGTCCATAGCATATGGAGCGCTGATTTACTTGGGACACCTGGCAACACTCGTGATGAGTAAGAGTCACCTCTGGAATGCGAAGGGGTTACGTATATCATCTTTTACCATTATCATGTCATCATTTTGTAGAAATGTAAAGGTTTCACTACTTTTTCTTATTATTAATTTCCATACGCCTTTCTATTGTTGACAGCCACAGTAAGGTTGGAAATGAAAGGCCATAAGGCCTTTTAATTGCTTTTGTATGACATGATCACTTTTTCTTTTCGCTTGTAGAATAAATTTGTCTAATGTAACTATCCTTTACTTTCTTTATTTAAATTAATATTTTGCTATTCTTTTCCCTGTATCACCTAAAAATATAAAAAGTGATCAATAATATTAACACATTTCTTCTTTTTTTTAATATAAGTTTTTGCTGCATAATGTGTATTTACTAATTATTAATCTTTACAAGTTGTCTAAATGTCTATTAACCCTCTAAGCATTTGACCCGTAATATTCTGTACACTAAACTCCAGGTTTCACTGCAATATAAGCAATGTTTAAGATATTATAATTCTATAAATTTAATGAATTTTAAAAGCATTAAAGAATGATTAAGACTCTCAAGGATTACATTTATATTCCTAAATAAGATTTTTTATGTAATATTGAAATAATCATATTTTATTAGCATTTAAAACAAAATGCAGAGAAAACAACATTACAATTTTACCTATTTGCAAGACGCTTGGAGGGTTAAAATAAAATTCTATAATCTGCCTTCATTGTTTAGGAGTTGGGTCACAATGAGACTTCTTATTGTTGTCCTTTGGAGATTATTGGGGAGGTGTATACATTCTCCACACTTCAACCCTTCCCCGCCATGGATAAAAGTAGAGCAGTCAGTCAACCAAATGTGCTGTTATCATACTTACTGCCCTGAAATGCAAATCAGGAAATTAACTTTGAGATGACAATTGAAACTGCAAGTATAGGTTCAGGCAAGAATATATGCCTTTTTCTCAGAGTAGTTCCCTTACATTTAACACTTTAGTTTATTATTTTATTTAATTATTTTTATATTTTACTATGCTACAAGCATTCATTATAATTTTGATAGCATTAATGCATTCAAATTATTCTTTAAAAAATGCAAACAAAACAATGACCAGATATCTGCAAAATTCTAAAATTTGTACAACCTCTGGTCCCAAGCTGTGCAGATGTGTGGAAGTCTACTGTATACAAGTACGATTTTGCTGTAAAATGTGACTATTTGTAGAATTTTTCCATCATTTATTTTTCAATCTATCATAAAGGTATTTCTTGCGGAGCATTCCTATTTATTCGTGTGGAATTATCTTTCATTTCAGTAATATTAAAAAATACACCTGTTTACGTAAGATAAAACTTTATGAAACTGTTAGACGTAAATATAAATGATTGAAATTTCTGGTATTACAAGAAATATCAACATTATCTTCAGTTTTCCATGAATTTTAAATGATCAGTAAAATTGAAATTCTTCTTTAAATAAAATATTTGAAAACTGCCCATTATATTATTTTTTTATAAGGCATCAAAATACACTTTGAGCAACATATTCATGCAATTAAATGAAAATTGAACTGGGAGAAATGGGATAAATCAGTCAATGAAGTTGCACCTTTTTTAATTAAAAAAAATTACAAAAGGAAATTTTCTGACAACATTTGATGGAATAAGATGAATTAAAATCTGTTTAAATAAAAGTTTACTTTATTCTGAAAAAAAACTAAATAATAACAATAGTAATAATAAAAGTTCCAGCTTAAACCTAAAAGCAATTACAGACTTTTATGTTGTCACATGTGCTATTCAAAATGGTGGCAAATCTACCATGTTGGAAGACAATTAAAAGTTCATAACTCACAAACCATTTTATCAATTTCACTGTGGAATATATTTGGAAATATATTTGGAATCGGAATTAAAAATTCTACAAATTCACTGAATTTGATCAAAATTCATGATGACTTGGAGTGATTTGGGAATAACACTAAAATTATGAAACTAAACAATAGTACATCTGCCAACATTAGAATTTAAAAAAAAAATGAGATAATTAAAAAAAAATGAGAGAATTAAAAAAAATACTTTATCTAACACTCCAGATTATTTCTTATGCATTAGTTGACAGGATTTTTTAATAAATGTATGACATTTTTAGTTCTAAGCAATTTTTGTCTCATGAGAACTATTTCCGAACTGTCACATTAAATATATATATATATATATATATATATATATATATATATATATATATACTAAAGCCAATTTTGGAACAATTTTTGGATAGATACTTTGCTTTATCAATAAATGAAAAACATTATTCAATTGCAGTTTTTAAAAAATAAGGATATTTTTACTTATATGTATCCATGCTTAAAAGTGACTTTTTGAATGCATCAGGAAATTGTGAGTTTAGATTTGAAATCTGTCTTAACAACAACAAGAAATATATCTGAGGTGTTTCTAAAATATATTTCCACATTTTCTGGCCAAAGTAATGTTTCACATTTTTCACCTATTTTGCACTAAAGAAAGCAGAAGTATTCCCTCCCCCATCTCACACACACACATACACACCTGAAAAAAAAATAGCTTATCCCTTTTAATTTCCATCACATAAAGTTTATTTTTTCTGGAATAGTTGTTATCTCAATTTATAATAACAATAAATAACCATTTGCTTGCCCCAGAACCAAATGAGAGATCTCAGGATACAACAGTCAGGGATTGACAAAGCAGAAAAATTCAGCTCTTATTTTTTCGTTATTTTCACTCTAGCATTTATTGGAGAGTGAGAAATTGCCTTGAATGGATAAATGAGAGCTGACATATGAATATTTAACAAAGATAAATTGATTGAAGAAATTTGTTATAAAAATTGATATTACATGTAACATTCAGTTCTAGACGTGTCAGAATATACTCTGTCAGCAGAAAAAACTCAGTTACTTCCGATAATATCATAATATTTCACGCAAACAAAATTAGTAGATGATACAAAATTTGTTAAAATATTTTACTATTGTTGAGGTTGTGAATGATAATCTAAATTCACATTAAAATGACACACCTTGTATTTTTGTTGGAATAAGTGTATTCAGATGTTGTTTTTTGTTTAAAAGATGTTTGTGTGGATGGTTTACTGGAAGATTTTTGGAACAACCTGTAAGTTTGTAACCATAGAAGAAGATGATTGCTAACTCTAGACATTATTTTTGATGCAATTAAAAACTTCCTTACTAAATCAAAAGGAACAGGAACATATTCAATTCTACCTGAGATGCCACCATTCAAAAAGATTGTATTATTATATTTTTTATTCAAGTCTCTCTCTGTGACAAATAAGCAATAGAGAAGAGGGGAAAGAGGGGGTAGGGGTACATGTGAACAATATTTTTTTACTAGATAAGTCTTAAGTAAACAAATTCCAAAAATTACCAATACATAAGAGCACTGGTACAATACTTTGGATGAATTTTCAGAGCAATTAGCCATTTTGATTTCTGGTTGTTAGATTTATTTATTATAGAATATCAGCGTTACATTCTATTGTGTCATTAATTAGGTAAGTCAACAAAAAGTTTTGTTTTCTCATATCAATTATTATTATTATTTTTTTTTAAGTTGGACTTAAGTTGGAAGATGAAGCACTTGTGAACAGTTCACAAGTGTATTTCTTAGGTACATTTTCTTAAAAAGGTTAAAATTTAAATAACCTTGTCAAACATTGACATATAAATTCAATGTTTTAAAGATTTCTTTACAGTTTTAATTTACTAAAAGTAAGACAACAATTAAAAGATATGGCTTTCTGTAAAAAGCATGTTTCTTTATTATTTTTTAACGATTTACAGTTTTAAATGTATTTATTATTTTTTAGCCCGCATTAAAGTGTTTGTAAGACATTTTATTTTATAAAAGTAAAATTTAGTTAGTCAAAAAGACTGATGAGCAATTCTTTCAAAAATATAAATTTTTTATATCACAAGAATACTAATTTTTAAAATAATGATGTACAATTTAGCTATACACATTTCATAACATTTAGAAAAGGAATACATTAATAGTTTGGTTTGGTTTATTTTGTGTCGGCCGATTATCTACTCAAAAGATATAGGCCCAGGGTGGAGTGCCCTTTATGGGGATATTTCTAAGGGAACCTAACCCTTATTTATGCAAGGAATGAAGAAAACAACAAAAACTCCAAACGGTTAGGCTGATAGCTGCAATTGGGTTCAAACCCAGCATCTGCCGTCTACGAGTTGAGAGGTCTGAACCTCTAGACCACTGGTGGGGCTGAATACAATAATAGAATTATTCAATAACTCACATAAAAATAAAATAGTTTTGCCATGCTTGGTTTAAAAGGAGAAGGTATATTAATGTATAATTTTTATGAATAATTTATTGTATCTATGTTGAAGCATTTATTGATTTATTGACACAACTGGAAAGAGGGCATCTGATAAGTTTATATCACAGTTTTTATTCACAAAAAATTACTTTTGTCTTATTTATGTATGTGTTCACATGTGCCACAAGTATGTTCACAATTACACCCCCCCCCCCTTAATGGGATGGCTCATGTGAACAAATTTATATATTTTTTAGAATGATAAGTTAAAATTCTTCACAAATGCATTCAAAAGTTTCACCAAAAGAACGAACAAAGTTCAAATATTCATATGAATGAATTTTTGTTTCAATAACTCAAAACCATTTTGAGAAATAGTCAAAAATGCAATAATTGTTCACTTGTACCCGATCTTATCCCCCCTATATGTCTATGTAATTTTTTTTTTCAATATCTTCAAAACTTTTCTTTGATTTTAAAATATTTCTTTTTCTGAATAATAAAATTTTATTGGCTCTTTTTAATTCACAGAAGAAATCATGAAAAGCAAAGTTTTTTAATTACCCTTTTCATAATATAACAGAAAGCAAAGAATTCTTTAATGTGGAGTTTATTTGTAGAATTTTCTTATTTATCAAAAGAAACAGGATGAACAAGCTATTAATGGCTGTTATTTTGCTGAGGTTTTATTAAATCCCTCTATTTTAAATCAAAGTGAAATTTTGCTTAGTGTAGAGGAAAATAATGAAGGTTTGGCATTCATTAAAGAAAATTGTCCAAATCTTCTCACCACTGTAGAACATTTTCAAGCAAAAAATTGTCTATTCAAAAAATTACCATTGCTTGAGAAAAAAGTTCCTGATATTATGATTGGTGGAAGTTCTTTTATGTAATGGGAGGTAAAGAGAGAAGTAGCAACATTGAAATTGAATTTATTTATCAACTAACAACAACCGTGGCTTCATCTGCTGGAGTAGAAAGACAATTTTCTTCTTTTGGAGTAGTTCATTCAAAACTTTGTAATAAATTAGAAATAGATAACGTTTCTAAATTAGTGTTATTGTTCAAACAATTAAATCTCTGATTTATCTCTATTTGTTTAACAAAATAGTGAATTAATTGCGATTTTTATCCCTTAATAAATAGCTTGCATTAATTGAATACAGTAGACTCCCTCAACTCCGCACTCCTAAAATCCAGAACTCTCTAAAATCCGCACATAATTTATGGGTGTAAACAATGAAATATTCAGTTCAGATGTAGGTACAAAATTTGACTTTTTTAGCTTTATATCAATTCCATATAATTTATAATTTGTAATTTTTGTTAATGTTATTGAATTCATGTTTTTTTCATGAAGAAAAAATAATTTATTTCTGAAAAAAATCAAGATATTGCTGATATCATTGGTAATCACAATTTTACCAAATATATTTATGTATTTATCAAGCTCTTTTAGTGATTAAGTTTGGCTAGACCTGAAATAAAGCTTCATTATTTTATGATCCTGATGTGAATTAGTAATGCACCTTTATGAGTCAAGTTTCACTGAATAATTTAGGAAAAACACATTTAATCTTTATTATGAATACTTAATTGTACATTTATGATTATTAACTTGGTCTTTGCTTTTAGTATTTTAATCATTTTAAAAATTATCTAAATTTTTATTATTTTAGTTTATTACTTATTTTAATAGTTTAGTACATTGAAAGCATTCATTATACTTTTGATTTCATTATTAATTACATTCAAATTACTTTTTAAAAAATATAACAAAGCAATCACCAGAAATCTGCGAAATTCTAAAATCATTATAACCTCTGGTCCCAAACTGTGGGATTTAAGGGAGTCTACTATATTTAATTTGTTTTTTAAATTTTACCATTTTCAATTCATTTATAACATATTTAAATTTATTTTTTATTTTAGTTTGCACAATTCAATTACAAAATAATAGAAGGGCTTTAGATTAAAGCCTGGATGTTTAATTTTTTGTACCAATCAGTAACTAGTATATAAGTATTTTTTTAACTATATAATTATTTCTTAAGTTATTTTTATAAATTATAAATATTATTTTTTCTTTTTTAGTTATTTATTATAAAAAACGGCTTCCATGTATTGTAAAAACATAAAAACACAACAGTTAAAAATAGGATTCTGAAAAAATCAAATAAATCTGATTTAAATCAAATAAATTCAATTTTTTTGATTTAAAAAAAAAATCATGATTTTTTTTTTCCAACCCTGATTGTCACCAGGCGTAATGGTTGTCTCAGAATGAAAATCACTTCAATTGAAACATTTGAAAAAAAAGAAAAAACATTATAAGTAGTAAAGTGAACATTTTAAAATTATAACATTTGAAAAATATATACAAGAGACTTCCTCCAATCCCCACATAGTTTACAGATGTAAACAATGGAACATTCAGTTTTGATGTAAGGAAAAAATTTGACTTTTTTATATCAATTCTTACATATTTTATTTGTTATTTTCATTAATATTACTGAATTAATGTGTTTTCATGAAGGAAGAATAAATTTATTTTAAAATAAATTAAGATAATGCTGATATCAGTGATAATCACAATCTCTTTACCAAATATATGTATGTATTAATCAAACTTATTTGGTTATTTAGTCTGGCTAAACTTGAAAAAAAAAAAAACTTTCTTATTTTATGATTTTGATGTGAATTAGTGATGTATGTTGAGTAAATTTCATATGAAAAATGCATCTTATCTTTATAATAAATATTTAATTGTACATTATTGATTATTAACTTGACTTTTTTGCTTTTAATAATTTAATCATGATAAAAATTATCTAAATTTCCATTATTTTAGTTTATTACTTATTTTAATGTTTTATCATATTGAAAGTCTTCATAATAGTTTCAATTTCATTGTTAATTACATTCAAATTACTGTTTATGAAAAGCAAACAAAGAAATGACCAGAAACCTGCAAAATTCTAAAATCCACAAAAAGTCTGGTCCCACGCTATACAGATGTGAGGGAGTCTACTGTATATGTTATAGATATATACACAGATATATACTTAAAAATTAATCAAAAATAACTTTGTGAAATGAGCAATAATATTTAATTTACCGATTTGTTAATCCTAAAAATTATTTCATGTACAAGAATTATAGGTTACAGTTTATATATTTTATAAAAATCATTGCAAAAATAACATTAAAAGGTAATTATAGAAATTTAAATAAGCTACATCTCCATTTCAAATTTCCAGTACTTTTTCATAATTTAATTTCAGTTATTTTTGAACAGAACCTTTTATTGTGCAGAATTCAAAATTCCTTAAATTGTTTTATCACATTTTTCTCATCATTTGGTAATTGCCAAAAGGTAAAATCCATCTCAGCATCAGCAGTAAAGGTTAATTAAAACTTTATATTAAAAAGAGTATTTTTAATTCAAACAACAGCAAATTAAAAACTTTTTCAGATAAAGGTTAGATAATATTCAGTCATGTGATTCACATTTTATTAATAGCAAATCACAATGTTCTACATGGTTTATGATAAAAATTCTTTTCATGATCAGCGTGTAAATAATTGAACATTAGCAAAGATTTTGGCTTGGTGTCCATATAATAGAAAGGTATAACAAATGGGCTATTAAAAAACCCTTATAAACTATGAAAAATAATATATATTAAATATTATTATTATTTCATTATAGTTCTTATTAGCTGTGCTAAGTCGTATAACCAGGGCCATAGCTAAAGGGCTGCTATGAACGGCTCAGCCCCTCCTAAAATATTTTTAGCCCCCCCCCCCCTGGAAAAGATTCTAAGGTCACTAAATGAATTTTAGTTCCGAAAATTCAAATGAAATTCTCTTCAAAAATCTAATTTAGTTTTGAGACCCTTTCACAGTTTTGCAGGGTTACAAAATTGCATCTAAAATAAATGTTTCAACACTCCCTCATTCCATTTGCATATAGGAAGCTAACAAGATAATTAATTTTTCATCAGTTATACACTCAAAACTTTCATCATTCTATACTTTTCTTATCATAAAATGAAGTTAATACAACAGTGTAATAAGAAACATAATACCTACAATGTGAATATGTGCTAATTTATCTTTCTGTGCCAAAGAGAGAGAAAAAAAATTATGAGCTTCCCCTAAACTCTCTTGACCCCCCCCCCCCCCTATTGTTCACTTCTAGCTACGGCCTTGCATATAACTGTCATAAATTAAGAGTTTATGTAATGAGCATAACTGTGGTCATGCTTGGTGCAATTCTGCTTGACATGACCTGAATAATATGTAAGGACACTGTTATACCTGGCAAGTTACCATCATTTGAATTAAATGTATCATTTATTATTTTGTTTTTTCTCTGATAAATATACAATATACGTCTTTAAAATTTCTCTTCAAATATAATTCTTCAAAATATCTCTTTAATTTAAAAATATCTGTTTTCCAATATAAGAAAATATGTTCACAAGTATGAAATTTAAAAAAATTTAATTAAAAAAAATTTCTTAGGTAATAACTCAAATCACAGTTTTCATAGAGTACTTTACTTATAGTCTATGATAGTTACTTATTTGGTAGTTGCTATTACAAGCCAAACATTCGGTTTATCTGTGGATGGAATACTTTAAATGACTGTAAATAATTGTCAGCAAATATGAAGGTTGACGGGACACATAAAATTTTGAGTCATCATACTATCAAATCACAAGTTGTAAAAATTTTAATAGAAGAATAACCAAAAAAAAAAAAAAAATATCTTGCCATTAATTTAATTTAGTAAAGAAGATAGATCAGTGATTTGATTTTCTTACTGAATACACTTATTACAAAAGTACAGACGCCAATACAATGAATGAATCACGTATTTAATTTCAGTTTACAAAATAAAATATTTTTTTATAAAAAAAAAGTAGAAATTAATAGTCAAAATTCGCAAATTTGAAAGTAAAGCATTTTTTCGGTTATAAAATTTGACACTGTTTGATTTTGGGTAACTCTCGAAAATTAAGCATAAATTCTTTGGCAAAGCTTATTTCGTTTAGCTGCTGTCTGATAGCTAGTGTTACAACCAGAGATAAAAATGAACTATTCATATTACAATTGCGGCAGTTTTATTAATAAATAATATATATAATTTATTAACTGCATTAGAAGGAATCATTCTTGATACAGCTCATTTTCAAATGAATGAATCATTTTCGAGGCATCATGTAAAAATCAACAATTCATTCTTGCAATGGCGTCATGTCTTGTGTCTCACCCTGCTTCTGATATTAACTAATTCATTTTTGACTAGATTATTAATTTTGTTGATTTTGGATCATTTAAGATAATAGCCTGCCGCTATAGTTCTCAAAGAAACCCCCATTCAAAATAATATTAGGTAACTTTTAAAGCATAAACTTATTTATTTCCCACTCTTTACTAAAATAAGTTGACTAACACAGTTTCTTTGGTTAATCTTAAAATGAAATTGTACAATCTGCGGTTTTTTAACCTGAGTGTACGAAATTTCATCTATTGCAACTTTCATTTTGTGGATTGTCATCTAAAGCATAATTAAAATATTTAACTTATTTATTTGTAATAAGTTTGGGGAAGATTATTTCTATTTAAATTTCAAAACAACGAATTGGCTAGATTTTTTTAACGTTTAAATTTAAAACATTGTAATGCTCATAGAATGAATCTCGGTTTATTATGTTCTATAGAATGTAAATATTTTTATATAATTAATAATATACTGAAGTCTTATATAAATTTTATCATTATTTACATAATATACTAAAGCTTTAAGAAACCAGTCTTGAATTGATTTTAATCTAAAATTTCTATATCTTCATAATATTAAATCCATTGCTAATAAGTGCTATGGTTGCACTGATATAAAGAAAAACATGTTTTTTATAGTTTTCTTACATTTAAAAAAAAAATGGCACTTGTCTATTTTCATGTAAGGAAAATACACTTTACCAGCAATTTCACTACTTACAAGCTTTTATTTTCCTTGCAATTGCATATTTAATTTTATATGTTTGCAATAAAGACAGCCAAAAAATATTGGTACTTACGTATTAACGCCACTGCAGCAGAAGTTGTGCTAATGTACCAAGCTTTTTTAGTACCTTTTTCTACTTATTTTTGATGCCATTATTTAGTGCTTTAATGCCTTTTATTTGCTCACTTTTGACACAATATTTTTTTTTTTTTTTTTTTTTTTTTTTGTAAGCGTGAGATAAACAAGATTGCTCTTTATTGGCACATTAGTACAAATTCTGCTGTGGTGGCGTTAATATGTAAGTATCAAAATATTTATTCCTTATGAGACACAAATTATTTAATATCATGTAACATTCTGTTTTGGTTTCGTTTTCAGTTGGAACAAACAAAAAATTGTATATTATTATTATCTTGTTTCTATGTCATACTTATTTCATTGTATTTATTAAGTAAAATTTCCTGTTGAAAAAATGTTGCACCCAAAGATATGATAACATGGTGGATTAGGTGCAGTTAATGGTAATGGATTAAAGGTAAACTTACATGACAACTGTTAAAATTATGATTTCTGTCAAGATAGGACATTGCAAATTTTAATCATTTTTTTCATTTAAATATGCAAATCAAGTTTTAACTAATTCTAAAATTTCAGGTGTGAACTCAGTGATGTGCTTGTTTATTTTGCCGCTTCTCATATTACCATACACCATTAGACATTTTTATATGCCTGGACTTTGCTAAGTTATACTTTGTTATCAATTCAGTACCAATTATTGATAATTTTAAAGTCTTCCATTTCATATGGTAATTTTAACCTTGCATAAAACAGAAGTTAGTTAACATTTTAATTTTTGTATTTATTCACTGAATCAATCACGTCAAAAATCACAGATTTAATATATTTTTATTAATCTTATAACAAGATATTCCTACTCACAAATGCTAAGACTTTTTCACTTTTTTTGGTAGTTATTGTATTATTTAGATCTTGTAACTTAATATATTGCTTATCATTTATTTTAAGATATTTAAAATTTAAAAATAAATCAAAACAAAAAAATTGTACTTCTATATTGTCTAATCTGTGTCACATATAACTGTGCCAAGCATTGTGTCAATATTACTCATACACTCAACTTTTATTTTTTAAAATACATTCGTTTATTGCATTACTACAAGTTTTGAATGGGATGCTAAGCACTTAGTGAATGTGTGTTAAATTATGGTTTTAGAATTATACTGTTATGGGTTATTCTCTACAATACTGCAAATTTAACCAAGCAGTCTGATTTGAATGTTACATAGGTAAATTTTCATAAAAATTGGATAAATTGCTAGTAATTTTTCAATTGTTGAAGATTTTAATAGCAAGAGAAATCGTTATAAAATTTTAAACAAAAGTACATATTCCCCATTCACTTTATCATTAACTCATAACAATAAATGTGAGGGAATGATGAAATTAAGATGCTTTTACTAATTGTCATGAAAAATGCAAAATTGTGGAAAAAACCGAACTGATTCCTTAAAGAAGAACACATAATATATAACGTATGATAAAATTAAAAGTTTTGAAAATTGCTAAAAATTTAGCATTCTGTGTGAGGGAATGACTGCTAATAAAAATACTCCCCGATTTTCTGATTGAAAAAAATTTCTAGAAAATTAACAAAAACTTATACCAACAATTTATGTTGCTGGACTGACAAGTACTCAAATTAGCTTCCTCTCTGTGAAGAATGCTAGACTGCTTCTCATCTTTAGTGATTGGATATTTGCGATAATAGCAAGGTGTGAGGGAATGATGGTCTAACATGGGGAGACATATAATTGATTGAGTAAACTACATAATTATAGTAAAAAATATTTTTTTTTTTTATTTTTTGTAAGGTACCAATTAAGAACTTTATTTTGCTTAGGGTGTTTTTAATTATTTTTATTTCCGAATGAAAAAAATCAGGCAGTAAAGTATGGTAGTATGGGTAGGGGAGAGGTGAGGGAATTATATTTGCATGATATAGCTTACATTTTTAAATATTAAATTTGTTTATTTTTAAATTTTACGCCCTGCCCCTAATAAACAAACTTTAGACCTTCTAATAAAAGTATAAATAAGTAAAAATAAAATGAAATTTAGAGCATTTATATGGCTGGGAACCACTTTTTGCACTATTGCAGAGCATTACCCTTATATTTTTAAAAATCTCTTATATTATTTGTTATTTTTTCTTCTTTGTATTACAGTAGACTCCTTCAAATGCACAACTCTCTAAAATCTACACATAATTTATAGATGTAAACAATGAAACAGTTCAGATGTAAGAACAAAATTTGACTTTTTCAGTTTTACATCAATTCCATATACAGTAAATTCCCTGAATCAGCAAAGCTTGGGACCAGGGGTTGTGCAGATTTTAGAATTTTGTGGATTTCTGTTCATTGATTTGTTTACATTTTTAAAACATTAATTTAATTGGTGGTTAAGCATTATAATGAATTGAAAAATTAAAATAATTAAGTAAAATATTTAAATAAATAAATAGTTAAAAAGAAGTAATTACAGTAGACTCCCTCAAATCCGCACAGCTTGGGACCAGAGGTTTTGCGGATTTTAGAGTTTTGCAGATTTCTGGTCATTGCTTTGTTTACAATTTTTAAACAGTAATTTGAATGTAGTTAATAATGCAATCAAAAGTCTAATGAATGCTTACAATATACTAAAATATTAAAATAAGTAATAAAATAAAAGAATAAAAATTTAGATAATTTTTAAAATGATTAAAATACTAAAAGCAAAGGTCAAGTTAATAATCATTAATGTACAATTAAATAGTCATTATAAATATGAAATGTGTTTTTCCTAAATTATTCAATGAAACTTGCCTCATTAAAGTACATTGCTAATTCACATCAGGATCATAAAATAATGAAGCTTTATTTCAGGTTTAGCCAGACTTAATAACTAAAAAACTTGATTATAATAGATATGTGGTAAGATTTTGATTACCAATGATATCAGCAATATCTTTATTTTTTCAGAAATAAATTATTCTTTCTTCATGAAAAAACATCAATTCAATAACCTTAACAAAAATTACAAATTAAAAAATGTATGGAATTGATATAAACCTAAAAAAAGTGAAATTTTGCACCTACATCTGAACTGACTGTTTCATTATTTACATCTGTAAAATATGTGCGGATTTTAGAGAGTTGCGGATTTTAGGAGTGCGGATTTGAGGGAGTCTACTGTATTACAAAAAAAGTTAAGTAAAATAAATTTTTTGAAAAATATTGAAATAAAGTAAATAATTAAGATGCAATACTAAATATAAATAATGATAAAGAAAATCAATATTTCTTATAAAGAAAAGTATTTGACTTTTTTAATAAAATGTTGCACTAAATGTATCATTTGAAAAAAATAGTTTTTTATTTCTTTGACCACTTTTACAGTTTGACTGTTAAAACAGGTATTGTAGATAAACTCTGATTAGTATGATCCTCAAATCGGCTGAGCTTGGGACCAGAGGTTGTACGGATTTTAGAATTTTGTGGATTTCTGGTCATTATTTTGTTTATTTTTTTAAAGTAATTTGAATATAATTAATAATGAAATCAAAAGTATATTGAATGCTTACAATATACTAAAATATTAAAATAAGTAATAAACTAAAATGATAAAAATTTAGATAAATTTTTGAATGATTAAAATACTAAAAGCAAAGGTCAAGTTAATAATCCATAATGTACAATTAAATATTCATTATAAAGATGAAATGTGTTTTTCCTAAATTATTCACTGAAACTTGCCTCATAAAGGTACATTACTAATTCACATCAGGATCATAAAATAATGAAGCTTTATTTCAGATTTAACCAGATTTAATAACAAAAAAAGCTTCATTAATACATAAATACATTTGGTAAGATTGTGTTTACCAACTGTATCAGCAATATCTTGATTTTTTTCAGAAATAAATTACAGTCAAAGATCTATAATCCGCACAAGTTGAGGCCAAAGGTTGTGCGGATTATGGAATTTTGTGGATTATAGAGAATAATGGATTATGCGTCATTTTATCATTCTTAGACAGCATTTTAATTCTATAATCAGTATAATATGGAAAGATAAATATGAAATCTAGTAATTAATTTAATAAGTAATCTAAAAAAATGCATTTTTAAAGTTATTTTTTTTTTTTAAATGGTATATATATATGTATTTAAAGAACAATAATTACATATTATTAATAATGAGATTTATTTTTAAGGAATATTTTATAGAAGAAAGTATAAAACAAATGAGAACAAATTATGCACAAAAAATAACCAATACAAAGTAAAATAAATGGTAATTACTTCAGTATACTATAATGAAATAGTACTATGAATATTATTTAAGAAATCTTTTGTTTAACAAAAATAAGAGTCGAGTGTTGTCTGTTTCAAAACCTGAAATGAATGAATCATAAATCTTTGATGAAATGTGTGTTTTTTCGAGATTTTTTAATTGATTTCATGCTTGTTTTGGCTTTTTTTTTTTACAAATTTCTCCTTTTTTCTGCGTTTTTTCAACAGATTTTACGTTTAAAAAAAAAGAAACAAATGTTTTCAAGTATCAAAATTCATGATTCATTCATTTCATCATGATTCATTCCTATATATTTTGTTGAATGACGCGGAAAAATCCCTTGTAAGCGCCCCCTTTAACTATTATACGATTTTTCGTCACGTTTGGGGGGGGGGGGGGGCGGATTAACAGTATTTTACGGTATAATATTTAGTTCTCAGCTGGTGCTGTGTTTACTGTTAGGATGCGCGATGCACACAAAATAGTGCGTTTTCAATGTTTATTTACTCTCCTGAACTTGCACAAACTGAAATAGCTACGAATGAATAGTCGTCAATTCGAACGTTCAGTAAGCTTAGGGGCGTTCAGTTTTTTACTGCAGTTTAGTTTTTTACTGTCAATAAAATAAAAGAGTAAATTAAAAAAATACATGTTTTATTATGATTTGTATAACATTTTTTGTTATTTGTTAAAAAAAAATCATTTTTGGATCACGGATTTGTAATTTTTTTTAACTGTTTATTTCATTGTTTACATTCGTAAAGTAACGCGGATTATGGGAAATTGCGGATTATGGGTCCGCGGATTATAGATCCTCGACTGTATTCTTTCTTCATTGAAAAGCATGAATTCAATAACTTTAACAAAAATTACAAATTAAAAAATATATGGAATTGATGTAAGACTAGAAAAGTCAAATTTTGCACCTACATCTGAACACAATATTTCATTGTTTGCATCCATAAAATATGTGTGGATTTTAGAGAGTTGTGGATTTTAGGAGTGTGGATTTGAGGGAGTCTACTGTATTTACTCTGAGCCTTATTAAAACCAATATAGAACCCTACTTTGGAGGAAATTGATTTGCTGTGCTGGTTTGCAAGGCAACTTTTAGAAGGAAGGAATTCAAAATGTATAAAATTCAGCTCAGCAAAATAGCTTTAAAAAGTTTAAAAAAAAAATTATTAAAAAGGAAAAAGAAATGTATAACTCCTATACTTGACAATAAGAATGAGTATAAGAAAGGGATGTAAAATTGAATTAGGGATGAATATATGAGTAGCAAATGGGTAAAAATCTTCTTTGGATATCTTTTGGGAAAATCTTGAACAAGTAGGCATAATTTATGTTAAAAAACTAGACAGATGTGGCAATCCTAAAACTTTCTTTTATCTTATACACCTTAATATTTTCATACACAATAATATTTCCAGAAAAATTAAACATAGCAGCATCACCGATTTTAGTAAAGGAACATTTCATTTTCAGTTTATAGAATAACTTTGATGTGTTGTGTAGCACCATATTTTCTTTTTATGACTAAAATTATACTGTAGAAAAAAAAAAAACCTTGTGAGCTATTCTATCTAGTGTTGTAACTCATTTTGTTGTATGTCTATAAATTTTTTTAAATAAAATTTTGATGCTTTACGATTTAAGTGAGACACCCCGTATATTACGATAAACTCTGATTAGATTTACTAACAGTTCTTTGGTACCAATTGTGTTTAAAAATTAAGGTGCCACAGTACTTAAAACTAGTCGGATGTGGCAACCTAAAACTTTCTTTTATCCCATACACATTAATATTCCTATAAAAATGGAATGTAGCAGCATTGCCGGTTAGATAATTTACACCAAAATCTAATCTGCAACAACTTATTTCAAGTTCAAACTGAATCTGAAATTTGATGAAAATCTGTTTATTAGTATTTGAGATAGAATCATTGCTGAAATGGTTAAAAAACTGGGCAGAAGTGCCACCTGTTCAGCGATTTACTCCAAAAAATAAAGAATACTAATTTATGTTAGGGACTAACTGAACTTAAAGTTTGGTGAAAATTCTTGTATCTATTCCTGTTCTTGAGATAGAGCTATATTAATAATCATGAACAATATCGTATAACAGTGCTACCTGATGAGCGATTTATTCTAAAAACTAAAAAATATTAATTTTATATTATGGACTAAATGAATCTGAAATTTTCCAAACATTTGCGTATTTGTTTTTGAGATAGATCTTTTGCAATAATCGTGAATATTGCTGCATAGCAAATACACCTATTGACCAATTTGCTCTGAAAACTAAATTATACTAATTTATATCAGAGATTTATTGAATCTGCAGTTTCATGCAAACTCATGCATCATTTTCTGATATAGTTATTGCGATAAGCATGAATAATGCTTGTCACAGCTATTGTGTGATTGCTACCTGTTGAGTGATTTACTTAAAAAAAAATAAAAAAAAAATACTAATTTATATTAGAGACTAGCTGAATCTTCTTAGTTCATGAGATACAGTCACTGCAAAATCATGAATAATGCCACATAATGGCGCCACCTATTGAAAAATTTAAAACAAAGCAAAATCAGAACCCTATTATATCAAGGACTAATGGAATCTTAAGTGCTATGAAAATCTGATCATTATTTCTTGAGATATAGCTTGTGGAAATCGTGAAAAAAGTAGCATAGCAGTATTGTTGTTGAGCAATTTACGCCAAAAGCTACTAAACATGAGTCTATTTCAGGAACTTGTTGAACATAAAATTTTATTAAATTTCGTGCATTAGTTCTTGAGATAGAACACTCACAAAATTTTTGCCTCATACAGACAGACAATCACAAATTCACAGACATAAATTTTGTAAGAACATGTTTTTGGGAATCCCAGGCCTCTAAAATTCGTAAATCCGTCGAAAACTGGAATTCTAAAATCCAATTAATACAATACTTTCTTCTTGTAAAGATAGTAAAAAATAAATTTACAAGTGTTCAATAAAATAAATTTTCAGCTTTTATCAGTCCGGCTATGGCACAGCGCAATTATGAGGTATGGCAGTGTACTGTGTCGCATGCACACCCAGACATACAGACTAGGGATGGGACGAATATTCGGCCACTATTCGGTATTCGGCCTATTCAGCTCTTTTTTCGAATATTCGGTTGGCCGAATATTGAAAGCTTATTGACCGAATATTTCGGCCGAATATTTAGAGATATCTCGCCGAATAGTGAAAGATATTTTGCCAAATACATTTAGGATTTAAAGAATTTTATTTCTTGCAATTTTTTTTCTCTAATTCAAATTGACTACTTCGTTTTTGAAGTCCTTCTCATTCTTACTTACAAATTATACAGTTATTGAGATTTTAAATTCTAAATACTGAACAAAATAATTTTTTTATTCTATAATTTTTACTTTTAAATAATTATTTGCAGATTTACTGACTTAAATATGTAACATTATTTTGTATATATTTTACATCTTCCTTCATTCATGTTGTTATCAATTTCTTTTTATCCTTTTAATGCTCGTTGAATAAGTGGAACATTGTGTGTGCCGATTCAAATGTCGAAGATTTTGTTAAAATATGAATTCTACTTTAAGCATAACCCTTTGCTTTAACGTAATTTGTAATTTAAAGCTTGACAACTGATTTCAGAATAGTCTCATTTTGGCGAATTTGCTTACATTAGGGACTCAAACTCTAAATGATCATATTTACTTCATTAAAGATTATTTCTGAAAATATCTCCTCGTGAGTTCTGAGAGAGAGAGAGATTGAGAATATTATTAATTTTGGATGGAAGAAAAGGTAAAAGGATCATTTGATAGTAAAAGTGAAGTACATTCTTCATATTTTAAATGGAAATATCTCACCATCCTGACTTACCGAAAATCAATTTGATGGACTTACTGAAAATCAATTTGATGTACATTAGGGTAAAAGAATATAATGCAATTTCATAATTCTTTTTTGTTAAAATAAGTTTTTCAAAATAAAAAATACATTTAAAAGCACAATTAAGAATAAAAATTATTAATGAACCCCTATTTTTAAATTATATATAATCAAAATTTATTTTCTTTACTGGAAAAAAAGTTGGTATTCGGCTATTCGGCCAAATCACTATTCATCCCATCCCTAATACAGACCTGCATTCTTAAAAAAGAAATCTCGAGATAATCATACCAAAGAATGCGTAATTTCATGCATTAATTTTGTACTAATTAAAGAAAAGAAAATTGCAAAATCAACTTCTTAAATCAGAATTAAATCTTTGTGCAGTTTATTTATAAAAGTCTTGTTTAGTATTTTTCTTTTTTTTTAGATTTAGTGGTCGATAAAACAGTTTTGCTGCAGATCAATAAGTGTCCTTTCATGAAAATGGCTACTATCTCTTCATACTAATAATTCAAAGCAGTTTCTGTTATCGTCCAAGCATATTCATTTAACAAAATGCTATCGATTGCAGAAGAAAACTCTTCCTCCAATAAACAGCACTATGTTCCTCAAAAGGGGGATAAGGAAAAACAATCCTCCTTTCATACAGGAAAAAAAGTTTTTATTTGTGAAGTATGCTCCAAAACATTTTCTAACAATTATTCTCTAAGGAAGCATCTGTTGATGCATACAGGAGAGAAACCGTTTGTTTGTGAAATATGTTCCAAAGGGTTTATTGATAAGAGTACTCTAAGAAAACATTATTTGACGCATACAGGTGAAAAACCTTTTATTTGTGAAATATGTCCCAAAAGTTTTTCTAGAAATTGTGATCTAAAATCCCATCTCTTGACACATACAGGTGAAAAACCTTTTGCTTGTGAAGTATGTTCCAAGAGATTTTCTCGGAATGGTGATCTAAGAACCCATCTCTTGACACATACAGGTGAAAAACCCTTTTTTTGTGAAGTATGTTCCAAAGGATTTTCTCAGAATGGTCATTTTAGAAGCCATCTGTTGATACATACAGGTGAAAAACCCTTTTTTTGTGAAGTATGTTTTAAAGGATTTAGTGAGAAGAGCACTCTAAGAAGACATCTCTTGACTCATACAGGTGAAAAACTTTTTGTTTGTAAAACATGTTCCAAAGGATTTTCTGAAAATAGTAATCTAAGAAGACATCTTTTAATACATACAGGGGAAAAACATTTTGTTTGTGAAATATGCTCTAAGGGATTTTCTCGTAATGGTAATCTAGGTAAACATCTCTTGACACATACAGGAGAAAAACCCTTTGTTTGTGAAATATGTTCCAAACGATTTTCTCAGAATAGTCACCTAACAAGACATGTAAAAAACATTCATGCAGGAGAAAATCCATTTGTTTGTAAAATATGTTCCAAGAGATTTCGTGATAACAGTGCTTTGAGAATCCATCTCTTGACACATGCAGGAGAGTAACTTTTTACTTGTGAAATATGTTCCAAGGGATTTTCTCATAATAGGCATTGATTCATACAGGATAAAATCCTTAAATTTCTAAAAAGTTTTTGAAAAGATTTTCTAGACTTTGTCAACAAGAAAGGCATCTTGTAATTGATAACAGGAGAAAATGTTCGTTTGTGTATTGTGTTTTCCAAAGGAACCATAACTTGAGAAAAGATTGTCTCATACCAAATAGACAATACATAGAAATCTCCAATATTTTTATTTCAAAAATCGAGTATGAACCTTGTGTATGTCATTGCATTTACTATATTATTACTTTTTATATTTTAGCATTTTGTAATAAATAAAAAAATATTGCATTTCATTCATAGTTTTGTTTCTTTTTTGATAATAAAAAAATAAATGTTGACATAAATAAGCTAAAAAGTATTTAGCTTATTTATAAATTTATCGCCAGTGATTTTGATGTTTCTCAATAAATGTTGACATATTCAATCTTACATATTAGCGCATTTGTTTTGCATGGATCAACATACTTTTTAGTTTAAGGGGGTATTTCAGTCAAATGAAAAGACCCTTTTACTAATAACTATGCTAATCTAATGGAAGAAATTTATAAATATATCTCGATTGCATTTGAATAATTTTAAATGATTTTTTTTTTTTTTTTTTTTTTTTTTTTTGCATTGGACAGCTGAGGTTGATCTAAATGCAGGCCGTTTTTTACTTTTTCGATTTCGGTTGCAGATATTTTTTATGAGGGAGCTTTTGCTTTCCAAACCGGTTCTGAAAATGAGAGCATTCTCATAAAAAATATCAGTAAACAAAATCAAAAAAGTAAACAACGGCCTGCATACAGATCGATCTCAGATATCGAATGCAAACAAAAATCATTTAAAAATATTAATATGTTTTTGAGATATATTACTATTTTTTCCATAGGCAAACGGATCTTTTTATTTGAATGAAGTGACCTCTTAACCGTTTACAGGCCAATATTTCCAATTGGGAACATAAAATTAAAAATTCAGTAAAAATTAAATTTCGTCAAAATAGACTTGAAGAAATTGCAGGAATAGTAGAAAGATGGTTTGATTTTTTGAAATAGAAGTGACACTCAAATCAGTAATGCAGTAATGTGCAAAAAATCATAAATGTGACTAGTGACCACAGGAAAATGACCAATCATAAAAATGGTTTTTTGAAATAGAAGTTACATTCCTATCTGTAATGGAGAAATCTACAGAAATGACCAAGGACCACCCGAAAGAGTCAACCGGAAATAACCAATGTCCCCAATTCGGATTATGAATCAGTTCAATGAATTCTTGAAATGAATTTGATTTGAGGTAAATAATAACACTTTGACTGCTATGGTTATCATATGTGATAGCCAGTGATGTTTCCGTTGGAAAACTGGTAGTCTGTGGGTGTGACAGGCAAAAAAGTGCTTAGAAAGTAAGTTTCATTTGTCAAGTTTGGCAACTAAGAAAATGTGTATTTTTTATAACTCTAGATACACGTAGATGAGAAAAATGCAATGTTCCCCCAAAAATAGTTGCACATAATTTTTTTACAAGCAAAAAACGTAGATCTATTGCAACATTTGAAAAAAAAAAGCCATTTTAATGCTTTTAATTTTTAAATTTAAATATTTGTATTTATTTAATCTGACTTTTTAAATAGTAGATGTACATGCATGAGAATAATACAATGTTCCCCCAAAAATAGTTGCACATAGTTTGTTTACAAGCAAAAAAGTAAATTTATTGTAGCATTCCAAAAAATGTACTTTAAAGATTTAATTTTTATATTAAAATATTTACAATCATTTAATCTTACTTTTTAAATAGAATATGTGGATAGATGAGAAAGCTACATTGTCCCCCACAAAATAGTTGCACATATTTTTTTCTACAAGCAAAAAAGTATTTTTAATGCAAAACTTAAAAAAAAAGTTAAAGATTTTTATATTAAAATATTTGTACTCATCGAATCTGACTTTTTAAAAAGTAGATATACATACATGAGAAAAATGCAATATTCCCCCAAAAATAGTTGCACTTCTAGCCAAAATATTTTTTGCAATCAAAAAACTTAAATTTATTGCAATGTTCTAAAAAATGTACTTTAATCTTTTGAATTTTTATATTTAAATATTTAATTTCATTTAATCTTGCTTTTAAAGTAGAATATATGCATTAGTGAGAATAATGCACTGTTCCCTACAAAACAGCTGCACATATTTTTTTACAAACATTATTGCAATATATGTAAAAAGCTTTATAAGCTCTTAATTTTTATATTAAAACACTTGTATGCATTTACTCTTTCTTTTTAAATAGCAGATGCGCATAATTGAGAAAAATACAATGTTTCTCTAAAAATTAGTTGCACATATTCTTTTTATTATTAGCATAAAATTAGATTTATTGCAATTCTGATATCAAAATACTTACAATAATTTAATCTTACTTTTTAAATAAAAGATATACATATAGATGAGAAAAACAGACTGTTCTCCACAAAACAGTTGTACATACATTTTTCAGAAGCAAAAAAGAAAAAAAAAGATTTATTATAATATTTGAAACAAACTATTTTAATGCCCTTAACATTTTTATTGAAATATTTGCATTTATCCAATCTTACAAGCAATAAACTTAGTATTATTGCAGTATTCGAGCAAAACTATTTTAAAGTTTTTAACTTTTGCATTAATTTTTTTTTGTACTTTACTCTTTCTTTTTATGATAAATGCAGATAGATGAGAAAAATACACTGTTTCTCTCAATGTAGTTGCACATGTTTTTTTTTTACATACAAATGTAAATTTATTGCGATATTTGTTTTTAAATGTAATATATTTTAATCTTTTTAAATGTATGTTATAAGTTTTAAATGTCAATTTATTGTCATGTTCGAAAAAGAGTACTATGTTTTCAATTTTTATATTAAAATATTTGTATTAATTTAATCTTACATTTTAAATGCAAAATACGCACAGATGAGAAAAATACAGTGTTCTCCGCAGAAAATTTGCACATAATATTTTTACAAGCAAAAAGAAAAAAAAATCACAATATTCAGTAATATCGCAATAATACAACTATAATTTTAAATTTTAAATTAAGTTATTTGCCATTATTTAATCTTACTCTTAAATGATAGATTAAAATAAATGAAAAAAAAAGAAATATTTGGACCCTTTTTTTTCTTGAAAAAATAAATAAATTAAAGTTTGCAACATTCCACAAAACCTAGTTGAATGCTTTTGTTTGTAGTATTAAAGTATTTACTTTGTATTTAACCTTACTTTTTAAATGGTAGATAAACATGCATTTGAAAAACCAATAAATTTTACGGCAATAATAATAACAATAATAATAATAATAATAATAATAATAATGAAAAAATTCAATGGTGAAAGATTTAAGGGCACCTTCATATCATATAGGGAAAAGTGCTATACACGGCTAAAAATAAAGAATTGCTAAGATACTTTGAGAAGTGATAGATATGCTACATTCTAAGTTTTATTTTAAAAAAGATGCAATCTGATAATTCTTTAAAATTAATATTCTGTATGTGAATTTTTTTAAATGGGAGCACATTTTGAATTTTATTCAACATATTTTTCTAGTCTAGGATTTCGTGTTTCTTTTAATTGTTCTTTTATTTCTTTTTTTTTAATGTATCAAGTAAATAAACTTTGTAATAATTCAAATCAAAATGTAATCAGATAATTCTTTGGAATTCTTTTATTATGATTTAAACATACATTATTGCATTATTAATGTCACATGGAGTATATTTTAAAATATTTCATTTTTCAAATTTCTTTTGTCAGATTAATTTTAAATAACAAAAATAATTCAAAAGTTTATGTGTTTTAGTAGCATAAAATCTGTGTGCTTTATAAATGCTTCGTTTAGTTGGTATATTTAAATATATGGTGTATGTTAATTTATAATAATTATTATTTTTCTAAATTAAAAGAAATTGCGGAAAAAAATGGTTAAAAATCAAAAAATTCTAAAATGGCTGAAGACAAATTTTTCTACTTTAGAAAAAAAAATACTATAACCAGATTTATTTTTAAAATACCGAAATATTGCTGTGAAGCGCGAAAAAGCAACAAAAATTGCATAAAGTATTCGAAAAATTACAAAATCTGTATGAATTTCGAATAAATTTTATTGAAAATGAGACAAAAAATTTCAAACTATTGAAAGCAGAGAACGTTAAAGAAAAATTTATTCAAACTCAGTTCTGAAAAACTTTTCAACGGGATACATGCAACATGCTTTGGATTTGGATTGGGGTTTTTTGAGACTTATATACATCAACATGTCATGGCGACTGCCATTATATGTTTACAAACAGATCAAATGATCGATTAAAGAAAAAAAAACATTGTTTAAAAATCCTTTTCCTTTTATTTGTAAGAATTATTTTTACATGGTGCAAAAATAAATAAATAAATAAATAAAAATAAAAAATACTTTAATGTCATAAATAATCCTTAATTTTTTATACTGAAACAATAAAATGTATTTGCAGCACCATCTCTTGGAGTTTTATTTAACACAAATTATCGTATAATATGAACTCCAAATGTATGTTTTTCGTTAAGAAATAAAAATTAATGTGCACATTTTGGTTGGAGAATATTGTAAATTTAAAAAATACATATCAAGACAGACTCATTTTCAAAAAAATCACTTAGTTGCGTGACATGGCAAACGAAACTGAACGGGTATGCTCGCTTGCCCTACGGACTATGGCTATCAGATATGATAGCCATGGTGTTTCAACACTTCAGGCCTTGGCTATCAAAAACAGTACGAGTGACATGAAAATAGTATTAGAGCTGGACTGTTGGGCTCCTTACGATGTGTTAGATATACATGATTTATGCAAATTTATATGTGTGCCGATTGTATGGACTAGGCTTTTTGCAAAATGAAATATTTTCCCCAAAACTCATTTTACAATTTGTGAAAAAATAATAAAATTTAAAAAAATTCTAATCTAAAGTAATAGAAAAATTAAAAATATAGAAAAGAAAATCTAAAGCAATAATCTCCCAAGCTCATCCTTTCATATATTTAATTTGTTTCCAATTTAAGAGATTACACAGTAGAAATATAAATCTTAATTTGTGATTTTAGTGATAAATGACAAAATTAGCTGGCTATCAAATAAAATAGCCATGATCACTCATGGAAGTATTTAACTAACTTTCGTGAGCAGGGCCGTAACTGTAAGTGAATAATAGGGGGGGGGGGGATCAAGAGAATGTAGGGGGTCATAACTTTATTTTTTTCTCTTTCTCTGATGCAGAAAGATAAATTAGTGCATATTTACACTGTAGATATTATGTTTCTTATTAAATTGTTGTAATCACTTCATTTTATAAGTATATAATGATAAAAATGTTGAGTGTATAACTGGTTCAAAATTAAATCTCATGTTAGCTTCATACGTACAAATAGGATGGGGAGTGTTGAAAACTGCGAAAGGGTCTCAAAATTAAATTGGATCTTTGAACAGGATTTCATTTGAATTTTTGGAACAGAAATTCATTTAGTGACCTTGGAATCTTTTCCAAGGGGGCTCATAATATTTTAGGGGGGGGGGGTCTGAGCCGCCCATAGCACCCCCTTAGCTACAGGCATGGTCGTGGAGTGCTTTAGTTGTCTTTTTTGATAGATCGGATGAAAATCTCCCTATGTGTTTCAAAATGAGTCCCACTGAAAAATATTGATTTTATGTATAGTTTTATGTGGCTAAAAATCAAATTACACAAAAAAATTGGCACACTGGTGAACATTAGCAGTTTTTGCTTGACAGTCAACGTGTTAATATTGTTTAAAACCAAAGTTCGTTTTAAAACTGAATATGTGTTTGTTAAGCAGTGTGTGATTTGTTTTTTGGTATTAAGATTGAAAATTTCAACTAAAAAATGACCTACTTTAAAAAGACACATTCTGTTTAAAAAATATATAAATACTGTGGAAGACTCTCATACGAGGTTCGTTTGGAAAGATTTTCATGTCAAAGTATAAATTCTTACAATAAATAGGGTTACATAAATTTACAAATTCGCGTTGTTTTTAATCTACATATTTTCTATATAATATCGTGTACCCATTAAGGCTCGGAGCGAACAGTACTAGTTTTTATTACACTAAAGGAGCAATCAATCAATCGTTGTTGACCAAACAAAACAAGGGTAAAATCTCTTTAAAAGATTTTTGAAGGCTGACCCTCCCAAATTTACAAAGGAAGGGGAACTTTTATCTCCCCACATCTACAGTCGTAAAACTGTCAACTGACTTCGTTTTGGATTTCTCTCTTGAAGTTCGGATTCAGTGCACTAAAAGAACAAAAGCGCCGACACGAAAGATCAAAGATAGCGCAATGAGTTAGTGCTATGTGCCTAGACCTTTAAAGTCAGTCGAGTGTACTAGTAGAGAAATAAAAAGTTCATCGGCATAATTCACAGAGCGGGAGGCGGGAGGGGAGCATAGCTTTTCAATGCAAATTTCTATGATGTTGCCATGAATGGCAGATTAACGGTTTCACGACGAGATTCATGTATTTGTGACGTAAATGGTTCATAGAATCCTTGACAACTAATAGAAGTAAATTAAAAAAACTTTTCTTTTTTCAATCGCAGAATTTCTGCAATTAATTTAAACGAAATTTTTGTTTATAAATTGTGGGTCAACGATTACTAGTAGCGAAGAAGTTAAATACCATAAAATGCTTGTTATGTTCATTATAAAATATAATAAACACACATCAGTAAAAGTACTCTTATTTTTTTATACTAAAATATTTAAATTAATAACAAGAAAGGTTGTTGTCCGTATGTCTCCTGCTTGTTTGTTTGTTAGTTAGATGGCGGTGATCAGGTAAATCTATCGCACGTAGAAGTTCACAAATGTGGATAAGGATGCGCAAAGCCAGATCCGAATGCACCTGAGGCTGAGATTTTTCATTTTATATTATTTAGGCTTAATGAGGCATTCCTTGAACAAATTCCTAGAACAATATGTCATTTTCACTAGCCTCTTGAGATGCATGAGATTTTATCAGAGCAATCCATCAATTCAATCGAAGTATCAAACAGAAAAAATTTACACATAATTCTGAAAATTAAAGATTTTAAAAATTAAAGATTCTTTCTTCTGGCTAGAAATATGCAGCTAATCATAAAAGTAATTTTCAAAGAATCTGGGATTGAATTGTTGGTTAGACATTCTTACGGTCATCTCTTGCACACAGGAGCTGAACAAACTAGGATTGTCACTTAAAATGCAATCTGACCCTCTACACATCCATGCCTGACTGGGTTCGAACCCAGCAAGCTCTTGTTCGAACCAACCAAGCTCACCCATCACAAGACAAGCAAGGGGCTTGAATCTGAGAACAATACTTTGAACGATTTGTCATTTTATCACAGTAAACCAACAGGTGTCTTTATTTTTCATTCTGAAAAGAAGTTTTAAGTATATTGTTTAAAACTTTTGAGTCTGAATTAAACAAACAAGAAAAATAGAAAAGGGAAAAATTGCAAGAAAATAACTTTTTCTTTAAATGTACCTTTTTTAGGCAATGGGAATTATCCTTCCCACTTATTCTGATGGAAGGAGGAATCGAGCCCCGGTTCTACATCGTGTTGTTTGAACATATCGAACACCTGCGCTCTCACAATAAAAATATGCTTTCCATTAAATTAATTCTGTGTAAGTAAGTTATTCCTGTACATTAATATGTGTTTTGATAGAAAGGGAAAAACAGAATTATGTGTGTGTGTGTGTGTTGAAGGGGGGATTGAATCATCATGCTTATGAGCCCAGATCGTATAATCATCCTCATAAATCTAGATCAATAGAAACCCGTCGTCAAGGGAGTTCAAAGAAAACTGGAAAGCAACTTTAATATCATGCTTCACTTTTAATGCAAGTAAGAGGCATAAGCATCAAGACTTTTTTTTTTGTTATTATTTTTCTTTAGGCACAGTAGGTATAGGAATAGGGACAAAAGATTTCAGGGAAAGGCGGCAGATTTTGAGTTTGGGGGAGGCGGGCAGGGAAAGGCGGCAGATTTTGAGAATATCATTTTAAACGTTGAGTTGGGTGAATCTCAGGGGACATGAAGTCACAAGTGAGTTTGATATTTTAAAAGATAGTAAAAATATACTGCAGTGTTACTGTTTTCAGAGTTTTTCTTTCTCCTCATGATACGGTTCAAACTGAAAATTATTTTACAATTTGAAATTGGAAACATTCGAACAAAGGTCAGATGGGCCCTCTGCATGTCTTATATGCATATAAATACAAATCGGTTTATTTTCAATTAAGGCCTTTCAACCGCCGCGGTGAGAGGCCTATCTTCGTCCCCGACCACTACCTACGTCCCGAATAGTAACAAGCTTGTGCGAAGCCCTGTCGCGAACAAGCGACCACGAACACCGTCAGAATTCTTTACTTACGACCCGTATGCCTTGGTCTCTAAATAGAAAAGGTAGAAAAAGAGACAAATTGAAACCTGGCAATTTCAAATGAGAAAATACACAAATTTAAGTCACAGAAAAACAGTGAGTGGGTGGGTGGGAGCGATGAAACTAGCAATCGCCCTAGCTTACATCTCGAATATATTTGTTCTTTTTATCGGCACTTTTCACTTTAGAGCCTGATACAACTCTACCCCTCTGTAGACCTCTGACCATGTCCCTGTCTATCTCATTATATTATTTTAGCCAAAATATTTTTTGTTTTTCATATCTTAATCAAAGGCGTCATAAGTGAGTAGATTGATTGTTTGAGTTATGTTGAATACAAAAGTGCCCAAGAATGACTCCAATGACTTGGATCCTCTCATTATCAAAATCAAGTCTTAATGACCATTAGAGCAGTTACAGACCTTAATTTGGTAACGGAAATACTATAAGTGTTTTGTTTACATAAGAAACCTTTAATTTTTTTATGTAATTTTATTACTACTTGATTATCCCATCAACCAAAAAGCTATGACCAACCCATGAGATTAATTGCCAATAGTGGCTGCAGCGCCGAAACTAGCCTTTTTTGCGCCCGGGGGAAACATGGATTTTGGTGCCCCTCAACCCCCACATATTATTATTCTTTATAACAAACACACCAAAGAAAATCTTAATTTGGCGCCCCCTTCACCTTCTGTTCTGTTAGCAACCGGGGCACGTGCCCCCTCTGATCCCCTCTACTTTCAGCCCTGAGTGGATGATTGTAAATGTCACATTCATTTGATATTAAACACGATATATGCGTTTGTTACGTCATCAATTGATACTTAATTCAACTTTATATCTGTATTTTTACTGTTTTTTATTTGTTGTTTCGTTACTTAAAATAAAAATTATATCAATTTGTATAATTTGGCAAATAGTTTGGCGATTTATATAATTTGGCAAAATTGGTCGAAGGGATAATCAAGTATGTAGTACCGTAATTTTCTTTATAATCATAATTTTTTTAAAATAAAAGATTATAACATTTTTATTTCTGCTTGTTTTTTTTCTCTTACGTTTATTTCTATACTTTGTAGCAGACATAATTAATACAAAAGTAAGAATGGAAAGAAACCAAAGTTTTTACAGAACAAGCATAAATATAATAAGGTAAGCTCGTAGGGGACAGAGCCCCCTAGTTATGTGACAAAATCCCGACAATGGCGAAAGCTTGTGACTTGATAAAATGTAAACACACACAGCCAAAGAGGAAAAACACCTAATGTGACAGTGCCTCAAGCTTCAAGGCACAGGCACTGCTCCCTGCCATCTGCATAGCTGCCAATTAGTACGGATTTTTCCTACCTCTAAAATTTAACGAAAATATTTGACTTATTTAAACGCTAATACTGTCTTGAATTTTGAGGATTCAGTTAGCTATAATCTTCCACAAACTATTAGTGGCATGAAAAATACGTAGAAGTTGGCAACTATACATTGGGTCACTTTTTTTAGAAAGACTGGAAGTCCCCAGGTATTTGTAACACAATCCACTCTTTCACAGCTTTCATTCTTCTCAGTGGGGGTTGTTTCCTATGGTTCTACTAAAAATCTTCTAGCTAACCTTCTAGGAAATGTCTTAAACCAGGCTCCTGAGCAGTTGTTTTTCCTCCCTCTCACCAATCCTGTTTGTAAGTGTAACCTAAATTGATTAAATTATCGGTGACTAAATGTATGCAAGTCATTTCTCTGTATATGTATATTGGAGTCTTCAAATGTACGCTACAGTTTGAACTGACATTAATAACAATGCATTTGCTACACAAATTTTGGGTAATACTTAATTATCCTATCGACCAAAAAATATCACCAACCTATGTGGTTAAATGACAATAATGAATGATTGTATGTCTCACATTCACTGACATTGGACACATTACACGTGTCTGTTACATCACCAGGTGATTTTTAATTCAACTTTTATTTTGTATTTTTATTAATGCTTTATTAATTTATTTGACCATTCATTATTGAAAATAAAAATGATATCAATTTGTATAATTTGGCGAATAGTTTGGAGAAATGGGGTTGGTCAAGTAGTACCGAATTTTGTTGCACAAAGAACTGACAATAAAAAACTTCCTCTCCTGTACTTCTTTTTAAATCTTTATTAAACATTATTCATACATAGATTACTTTAAATTATTCCTTTATTATAAAAAATAATGCACTGCATTAGTTACATATGTTATTTTAGAATGAAAACTGAGCTAAAAAAATCCTATGGAAGTCACTACTAATTTCCTCAGGACAGAATTATTATTATTTATTCCCACAAAGCTTTGTAGCTCAACAAGAACTTCTGACTATATACCAATTTCAAGATAAAATACAGCAATATGAACAAAAAGTCTTAAAACAAACAACCATTGATGCCATGTTAAATAAATTTTGATTATTTAAAATATAGTTATTAATTTATTTATACATTAAAATGTGTAATTTATTTATTTTAAAGAATCTAAAATTACAATCTAAATTTAACATTTTAAATTAAGTTTAACAATTTAATTTTGCTTCATATATGGAATTCTTGAAAATGTAAACAAATATTAAATAGACAAGACCTGTAATCTGCAAAAAAGCCTCCCATCTGCACAACCCTTGGAACAAAGTTTTTCCCTTCTATCGTCGTATTATAACAAGTTTTATAAATATTGATAAAAGAAATTGATAAAACAGTTCTTGCACTCTCATGCAAAAAATATACGAGTACAAAATTTATTATTATTATGTATATTAAATTCATTAACATAAGAATAATATGATTCCATCTTAAATGCAATGAGATCACCGTAACAACTTAGAATCATGTCCCATCATTGAATTAATGAATAGGATAGGATGAAAAAGAATGAAGAAAACTTTTATATATAACACGTTTTAAGTTTTTGTTACGATTTTCTTGAAATTTGAAATGAATGAACAAAATTTTGCTCCAATTACACATATTAATTTTCAAAGAATTCGACTGAATAATTCTTGGCCTGCTACTATATGTGGGACAGATGGGGAAATCAGACGATGACTGTAGGTGCTATGTAGTTATACAATAACGAAATTTCCTCATAGATCATAATAAAATGGAACAGTTTTTGAGTGTCTCTGTAAATGAACTATGAACAACATACTTTAATTTTAATACCAAAGATGGCATAGTATATCCAAAAATACATAATTGGTTAAACTTTGACTTTAGAGAATTTATACACATAGACGGAAGCAGAGTTGAATAGTTTTGTATAGTATTACATTTTATCTACTATCTCTATGTATAAGTTCTTATTTAGCTGAAATTTAATTACAACTGAAACACAATTAAAGTTCACCTCTAGGAATTTTGATTTCTACCCAAACTCACCAGTTATTAAAGGGTAAAAGTGAAATTAAAAGAATGAATTCCTTCCGCTCGGCCTACAGACGGAAGCAGATTTCGAAGTTCTGCCTAAAAAAACAGAAGTAACTATAGTAAAGCTTTACAGAAAAAAATTATTGTAACATAATGAATAAGTGAGGAGTTATTTCCTTATTATCAAAAACACAAAGTTACATGGAAGACTTTATGAGGATGCAGAAAAACAGTGTACATGCATATTTTATTACTACATGCTACAACACAAGAGAAGTTATAATAGTAAAAGCAACAACATATGCACGGCTCTTACTTAATTTTGACAATAAAAAGATAAGAAATTTTCAGGAAGAGTCTATTTCATATGAGAGAAACGATGTTCTCTTAGATTACAATTATCAGAAAATGCTTTGGAACATATTTTACAAACAAAAGGTTTTTCACCTGTATGAATCAAGAGATGGGTTCTTAGTTCACCATTGTGAGAAAATCCTTTTGAACATATTTCACAAATAAAAGGTTTTTCTCCTGTATGCATCAAGAGATGGATTCTTTGATTAAATTCTTTGGAACATATTTCACAAACAAAAGGTTTTTCTACTGTATGCGTCAAGCGATGATTTCTTAAATTACTACTCTTAAAAAATCCTTTGGAACATATTTCACAAATAAAGGGTTTTTCTCCTGTATGCGTCAAGAGATGCATTCTTAGATCACTATTCAGAGAAAATTCTTTGGAACATATTTCACAAATAAAAGGTATTTCTCCTGTATGCGTCAAGAGATGTCTTCTTAGACTATGATTCAGAGTACCGTATTTTCCTGCGTATAATCCGCACCGACGTATAATCCGCAGCCGTAAATTTTTGCCTTTGAAAAAAAATTTCAGCAGATAATCCGCAGCGGCGTATAATCCGCGGATTATACGCTGCAAAAATACTAATAAATAAAGTTTCTATTGATTTAGTTGTCCTATTTAAATGATAATTGTAAATAAAATAAATAATTATAGGATAACTGCAAGTTAAAATAATAATCGATAGTATCAATAATATTTGACGATAGTTTAATAATTATTTCCTTGTTCTTCTGCTATAACAGAAATTCGATTACGGTGATCGATTTTATTCGATCTGTTTCTAATAATATATGACAATTGTTTGATAATAGCAGGTAAAAATATTATTTACTAATAATAATTTTTAGTATTTAATAATAAAATAAGTAAGAGACTTTTATTCTGTGAATAATATTTTTTTCCTTTTCCTTTTGCCATAATCGAACATTCGATTATAGCAATCGATTATATACGATCTATTCATGAAGATAGAATAGAAGACTACCTACTATCTACTATATCTATCTTCATGGATCTATTACAACCTCTGCCCTTTCTGTTACTTCCAGCTAAATTCGGCTGTGTAATTTAAGCAAAATTCTTTTTCCACTTTACAAGTAAAAGAAGATTCAGCTAACAAATGATTAGATTGCAATTTTTGATCGAGATGAGCTGAGAAACTCTGTATTCTTCATAGAAGCATGTTGCAAAAAGACTAGACAAATTTTCTTTAAAAATCGGAGGCCACTCCCACTAGAACAGTCACGTCATATGTGAACCAATCACAAGCAGCTCTGCGAGCGGTTTCCCAAACAGACAATCATTTGATATGTTTACATTTTATAATTGCTGGTAGAAATGAGAAATCAGTTCAGCTTGAAAAAAAATTCATCAGATAATCCGCACTTGAAATTTTCGAGGTTTTTTAACAGATAATCCGCGGATTATACGCAGGAAAATACGGTAAATCCTTTGGAACATATTTCACAAACATAGGGTTTCTCTCCTGTATAGGTGCGTTTTCACGGGCCTACCCAAGCGCTAACTTTCCCAACTCTTTACCTAAGCACAAGATTTTAGGTAGTTAGAACGCGATTTTTTAGGTTCCATTCGTGTTCAAACCTAAGCAGAAATTACCTAAGCGCAGCCAATCAGAAAAGAGTATTTTCCCAAATAATGGCGGTGATGAAATGTAACATTAAAAATGAAATTTCATTTTACAGAGTTATTTTTATTTCGAATTGCTCTCTGTTGATTCAAGCAGAATCTATTTTTTAGGATTGAAAGAAAATGGTAGGTTTTATTAATGTCTTTTCATTTTGTAAAAATCTTGTACATATCTGTCTTTGGTGATCGTTGGAATGTATTTTATTAATATTAAAACAATACTTATATAGTTCGTATTTCATGGATTTCGTTTCGAATAATAAAGATTAATGTGCTGCTATAATGATGTAATGTACTGTTCTCAAAACTATTTTATTGAAAGTTAACAGTACAAAGAATAAAAGTACTTGTTTATAAATATTTGTTTCTTAAAATTAATTACTTGCTTCATTGATTATATTCGGTTGTTTAGTAGAGTATTTCCGATTAATTTTGAATAAAATATTTTTGTTCATTTAAAATAATTGCAAATGTTAAGAAAAATTTTGTTAGCTTAGCTCGTTGGTTTTAAAAGGAGAAATTAGTTAAAAGCAAGCTGCAATCCAGTTTTCTTAATATACTTGATTATGCATATTATTGCAAGCATGTGAAAGAATTTTCTCTAAAATAAATAAGCCACTGTACTAGATATTTTCTTATTCTATTATAAGAAAGAAATATTTAATTGCAAATTATATTTCTATTATAAGAAAGAAATATTTAATTGCAAAATATATCACTTTACAGAGATTTACTTATGAACATAGTCATCCAAAAAAATTGCTATTCTAGATTTTTTTCTTTTCTTTTTTTCCTATTGCATCTCACCCACAGATTCTTTTTGTTCTTGGATTCATGCTGAAAATTCTATGAAGATTTATAACCTACAAAGTTGTAAATCCTCATGGAATTTATTTTAAATATGTATAGCTTCTTTTTATCTGATTATTTCTAAGAATTTGTATGTATTTTCATGCATAGTTTGTTACTAATTGAACAATGTTTTCATGTGCTATTAACATGGGCACTTAAGTTTTAATTCACTAGAGTTTATCTATTAATCCTGTAACTTTGATCAGAATTAAGGATATCATAACTTTGTTTTAAAGTTGTTTAGTATTCTCTTAATATATCCTACTAATGAATCTAAATCCATTGAATTTATAACATACACTTTATTTCTTCGATGAGAAAGTATCGATTTTAAAATTATAAACAAGAATTTTCAAATTTTGATTTTTCGATTTCTTTTTAGTTTTTATTATTTTGTTAATAATTGTTAATGCAGAAAAAAGGGGAAAAAATATGTGAAGACTTTATCTTTTTGAAAATTAGATTAAACAGTGATTTATAAAGCATGTAACTTGCAAAAGAAAAAAAGATCTAAATAAACAAACTGTCACATTGTATGTGTAAGTAAACAAACTGGAGTGTTGTAAATAATGTTTAAGAAAATTAATGGTAAGGTAATAATTCATTATGATGGTAGAAGCATTTTTTATAACTAGAAGTGAGTCTTTCATGTATATTATAAACAATCTTTTTCTGAAAAAATTAAAGTTCACCAGAATAACTTTAAATATATACCTTTTGGACAAACATCCCTAACTTTTAAAGGATTAATATAACTATTTCTGTATTTAAATGTAGTTTTATTAAAATCTCGTGACAGTTAAATGAACTTAGGCCTAATCAAAGTAGAAATGTGTAGTTTTATAAATTTTTGCTTAGGAAAAATAAAATTCTTTACTGAAGTTTTTGTTACACTGCTACTATTTTTAAAAAATATGTAATCAGCTATTTTTTCCTGTATTTGATTTTAAGTAGTACTCAAATAAAAATATTCATATTTACAATTTTAATCAATTGTGTATTTTTGTTGCTTTAAATTTTTTAAATATAATTATGTGTAAGATACTTTGATGTAAAATTTCTAAAGTGTTAAGAGTTGCTTTTTCTGAATTTATATTACAACCTTAGCCTAAAACTGGATGAAAATGTAATAAAAACAAAAGAATGGTTTTGCAGCTGCCATATCCTTTATGATATACCATGCAATAAATTTATTTTAATATTTATAGCATTCTAAAAGTGTTTTTTCATAACTAATGTTCTGTTATAAATATTTAGGTGAAATAGAAGCTTAATTATTATTTCTGTTTTGTCTAATGGTTTCAAACAAACATACTTAAATTTCTTAGCTGATTAATTGTTAGTTGTTCATTAGTAAATATTTGCTTTTCAAGAACTTATTTATATATATATGTATGCACATATTTGATTCGTTTCTTTATTTTAATTTGCTAGATGCTTCATATGCTACATTGATGATGGAAATGCAACAAAGATGCTGCAAATAGATGTGATGTGTTCTTCTCGCAAATCCAGCCAATTTAAAGTGCTACTGTTTGAGTTTATTTTATACTTTTGCGTTGGTCCGTTGGAATGTCGCTTGAAAGGCTATAGGTTAGAAATAATCTTTGGCCTTTTGGGATGGCATGCTTGCAGGCTAGATCGCATTTGGATTCTTGCTAACAAGAAAACACACACAAGAAAAGTGAATGAAAAAAAGTGGCTATAAAAAAATTGGCTGTTAGTAGCTACAAGGAGAAAGTAAAATTTTCTCGTATTACATCATGTTATTATATTATTTACTGGTTGCAATATCTTTATATTAGCATATTAATTTATGCTATTCAATTTTTAAATTAATAGAAGTTTTAACAAAAATTTATTGTTTGGTATTAGGTAGCTTTCATTACAAAAAAGTAAAAAGCTACCTATTTTTAAATAAAGAAGTGCACGTTTATAAAACTGATTTAACTGGCCAGTAATGAAATTTCCAAGTTTTGCCCGTTACGATTTGAATCATATATATGCAAGAAAAGATGCACCGTATTGTGATTTTAACCAAATGCAGAAAATTCAGCCAACAGATAAACCAAACACCAAATGTTTGGCTTATCGGAATACTCTTAAATTTCAGAATTTGAAAAAATAAAAAGTTAAAATAATTTTAGGTACATATTTAACATAAAATCTTCCATATTGATAAACAAGATCTTTTTACAAAAAAAAAAAAAAAATCTATCCTTTGAATTGTTACTTAAGAAGAGGATAGTTTCCTCTCTGAATTAAAACAAATGGATAAAATTTTCTTTTAGTCTGAAACAAATATTTTGATATCAAAGTGAAATTTTAGAGTTTTACTGTCATATATTGTTTGTTTGTCAGGAAAAAAATAAAATTATCATTTTTGGTAAATTGTCTTTGAGGTTACTTTTCAAATAACAAATAGAGCATTCTCTTTTATATAAATACTAGCAAAAGCCATGCTTTGTTTGGATTCGCGAAGCATTATTTTATAAAACAGAAATTTGAAAGTAAAAATATTTTTTAATATTATTTTTGCATCTTTATTAAACAAAAAGGTTATTTTATGTTTTGACGCATTTTAATTTTTTATTTATGGTGTAAGACTGGAACACAAATAAAATATTTTCGAAGCAAACTTTTACAAAATATTTTTAAATTTTCAACTAAAAGCTCTTTTAAAGATGTTTTTACAATTTCCAGTAACCACTGGTGTTTTTTAAAGTTGTTTGAAATATGCATGTTTCCAATCTTTGTAACATCAAATAATCTTTGATAGCTGTTTTAGAATAATATATTTGAAGAGAGCTTGAAGAAAGTTACTTCGTCAAAATCCTATTTTCTGGAAAAACATTAGAAATCTGTTCTCGTTGATACTATGAATTTTTAACTGTAAAACTTTTTTTTATAATTTCTTCGTTTTTATACATGTTAGCGTATCAGAATTTTTGATATTGTAGAATTTTTCGTAAGGAAAATTTCTATTGAATGCTTAATTTTGAAGGATTTTCACTCTCGACAACGTTACGTACGTTTTTAAGCCAACTGGTGTCTATATATCCCCAATATCTACAACTACTTCATTTAATGTTAAACCTTGGGATTTATGAATTATAACAGCAAAAGCTAACTGCAGAAGAAATTCTTTTCTTGAGAAATTTATGCTTTCATTTTTCCAGAATTTAATTATTGGGGGAATTGGTACGCACCAATTCTTATAAGTTAAATTACTGTAGTAGTCAAATTTATCCATGATTATTCACGATATCTGGTCTGGTGGCTTGTGATTTTCTTTATTACGTGCAAGAAAGTCTAAAGTCCCGTTCACTAAACCTTTTTCGGTCCACAAATAAGAACGTAACATTACTTTAGATCCAAATGATAAAGTAAGAAATGGTTAAAGTCAATTTGTCGTTTCTAAATCGACCAACTTTGCTTTAGTACATTTATAAAGAGCTTGAATCGAGGCAACAACTTCACACTTCAATTCTTTTATTTTTTCATTTATATAACAAATTTAACAACTAATTTTATATGTTTACAATTCTTTTGTTGCCACTTTACAAAAAAAAAAAAAAAATACAATTTTTTTTAATGTTTAAATGTTATCTCTGCAAACGATTTTGGTGAATAATGAAAACATATTTTATTTATTAAATTAATCATGATTCTATCTATAATTACTTACTCCATGATTTATATTTTTTTCGGAAAATGTACGCGTTTCATTTTTTATTTATTTGCTAAAATGCGTCCGTATTGGAATTGCATGTAAAATAAATTAATTAAAATAATAAATTTTTTAACGTTTTACTGTAAAAAAAATTATATTGTGCAAATCTACAGATCATAATTTATTTTTGCGTTTAATTTGAAGTTAAAATATTGAATAGTTTTTTTGTCAAGTGTACGACAAAATGTAATTTGAGTGGCCTAGTAGAGGATTCGCTTCGCTCATCCTAATAATTCTAAATAGTTTTATTAATAAACAGTTAAAAATAGGAGTTGTTTTAAGGTCTTATAAAATAATAAAAAGTTACTTTAAGTTTTGTTAAAATATTTTTTTAAGTATTTGATCTGGCAGATACACCATATTTGGTATACTGAATTGCATTAAATTTGGCCAAGCCAAATATTTGACATGCCGAATAGTCTGATATTTAGCAGTATAATCAGATACCAAATATTCGGTGCATCTCTATATACAAACAATACTTTTTTTCTGTAAAATGAGAAACGCTGTGTTAATCAGCAAGTAATCTAGCTTAGGAAAAGTATGTGTTTATTGTTATCGTACGTTTTTTCACATTTTCATTGATATTTATTGTATGATACTGGGCCTCCCCCCCCCCTCCCCGATATCATTTTCATTTTGTTATTTAAAAAAAACCAGTGTGGGTTGTATTTTTATTAATCCTGTGAATTTGTTTTTTCTTTTTACTTTCTTTTATTTAACTTGCTTTAAGTATGTAAAGCTGTGATTTTATAATTGGTTTACTACTAAATACTTTATAGCTTAAAGAAATGGCTGAATCCTAAAACAGCCGATACACTTAGCATCTTTGAATTTGGCGAGACGATAAATGGCTTTTTCTTGTTACTGGTTCATTTCCTGAATTCTTTCCATGCCTACAGTTATTTGACAGGAATTCGAATTAATTTAATTGGATTGGCTGGTTTCTTGTCTTTTGTTTGATTGGTTTTCATGAAATGCTATTATTATGTCAGTCTTGTATTATTTATATTTAAAAACAAGATTGCATTATATGTGCATGACTATATTTTCCGGTTTTTTATTCATGCATTTTAAAGATATTGCTTATTCAATAAATAGTAATATAAATTTGGAAATATATGTGCGGTACAGCAGACAAATATATTGAGTGTATGCTTTTTTCGAAATAAATATTCAATGGTTTAAATTGATTTGTCAATAACATTAAAAGATTGAATGACATGTTGATGTTATTGAAAGCAAATTCCTATATCAGAAATACTTTTTTCCCTACTTAAAATTTTGCATAATAATTTTGGGTACTTCTAGGTTATCCCATCGACCAAAAAAATATCGCCAAACTATAAGATTAAATGCCAATAATGGATGATTTTAAATATCACATTCGATAACATTAAATAAGTTTCACGTGTTTAAAATGTCATTAAGTGATTTTTGTTTCGACTTTTTATTAATATTTTCATTAATATTCTACTAATTATTTTTTTTTGTTATTTAAAACCCCCCTTTTAGCACAATGCTGACAATAAGTTTGTAACTGTTTACTGAAATAAATAATATCTGTAAATTACATAAATAAAAAATTTCTCAATTTAAACAAATTCCCATGAATGTACACAGTGTGCTTTTAAAATTCATTTCTTGTAATTTTTATGCTGATTTTTTTAAGGAACAAAAACATTTTTTATAGCATTTATCTAGATAGAATTTGTGTTGTTGGCGAAACAAGATTGACCTATCAAAAAATTTTCTCACTTAGAAAATAGAAAGCTTTGTAAAAATGCTGAATTCTGATTGTTCAATGTCGTTTACTATTTCTCTATTTGCAAATTCCACCAGAATACTGGTCATTAGATGAAAACAAACGCTTTGATGTTGGCTTGTTTAGAGAAAATCTTAAAATTTTTAATTAATTTTTAGTTTGGAATGTGTGATTTTTTTTTCTTAAATAAAAATAATAAGTAAGTAAATACAGGATCCTTTTTGTAAGATTCTTTAATGATAATGAGAAGCAAAGGTAAGTGAATTTTATTTGATGGTTATTGTATTTTTTTTGTTTTAGAAACTGGTGCATATAAAATTCTGTACATTTAACATGAAAAAAAATTCTTAAAATCAGAAAATGGGGAGCTGCAAAATTTTAAAGATTGAAAAATATCGAGAAAAATGTTTGCATAGTGAAAATTTGTGGTAAAAGAAGTTAACTAGTTGTAAATTGTTTGTAAAATGTTTATTTTATTAAAAGAGTCATCACTGAAACTGTGCAAATCGCTAATTGTCAGCCAAAATATGTGCATTGTGATTGGGGAGAATTTCAGAGTTGCTGAAATCTCAGTTGCCTCTCGTTTCATTGGGACATGTTAAAAAATTGCCAAAATCAAGTGTCTTGGCTGTTCTAGGAACACGTCTAAAAATATCTATACCCGTGTGCTTCACTCGGCAATATGTTTTTTTTTTTTTTTTTTTTTTTTTTTTTTTTTTTAGGAATTTAATATAAAGTAATAAGTGAATTTTAAAACATTTTTCTGTTAACCACTTGTTATAGAGAACCAAATATTTTTTAAGGTTACAATAACAACAAGCAGAGTTAATTATGCATCAAACCGTGCCATTAAAATATGCCAAATGGCAGTGAAACTGTAACAACAAAATATTTTAAATAATTTGAAGGCAAGAAATGAAATATAAATAAAAATAATGAGATAATTTTTATTTACAAAAATAAAGAAATAATTTTTGTATCTGTTTTTATCAATTAATAATTTAGCATTAAGTAAATTATAGTTAAACTTAAAAAAATAGTTTAAAAATTCTCAATTCATAGTTTAAGAAATAGTTTTAATTTACCTTTTCTGTTGTCATATCAGAAAAAAAGAAAGAAAAAATAACTCCTTTAATAAATTCAGCAATTCATGCTTTCTACCAAGTCATAGTGATGAATTTTCCATAATTAGAGTCATGCCAAATAGTGAAGAGAAGTTTTTTGATCCATCATGAATTACCGTCTTGTAATTGGTCATGATATTTATAAGTATTTTAAGTTTATATAAGAATGTTTAAAAAATATATTTTTTAAACTTTTATACTTATTTAGTAATAACGTTTAATTTTTAAACTAATTGAAAAGAAATACCAAACACAGTGTGTTTCATTGACATGTTATGGATAGAGATATATTAATTAGCATCATTATTATGTCATTTGTACAAATTGAACAATTTTCCCAACATTTTTGACAAATGTATGTCATTTGCGCACATGAAATAACTTGATCAAAGTGTGTAACTTATCACTTTTCCATAAGTGAAAATTTACTTATGTGTTTTTAATACATTAATCATAGTAACTGTGCTTTTATGTATTTTCATTTTGAAACTTGGATAAAAAATGATTTTTGGAGCATTATTTAAAGCTGTTTTAGTAAGAAAAAACAGTCAAAACTTTTTATTATTTTTTATACGAAATATTTACGATTATCATTATCAACGTAAACAAAAATTATTTGTTTATAATTTTATATCAGCTGATCGGTCTGTAGACTGTTAAAGCCCTAAAGTAGACGCTTGCGCAGTGAAGACTTGCCTTTGATTGGTTGGCATAAGGATTTATCTGTAACCAGTGAAAACGCTCTTAGGTTAGGTTTTGGGTAAGCTAAGGTTTTTTAGGTAGTTAGAGCGGCCCGTGAAATCCTTGTTCTTCTGCTATAACAGAAATTCGATTACGGTGATCGATTTTATTCGATCTGTTTCTAATAATATATGACAATTGTTTGATAATAGCAGGTAAAAATATTATTTACTAATAATAATTTTTAGTATTTAATAATAAAATAAGTAAGAGACTTTTATTCTGTGAATAATATTTTTTTCCTTTTCCTTTTGCCATAATCGAACATTCGATTATAGCAATCGATTATATACGATCTATTCATGAAGATAGAATAGAAGACTACCTACTATCTACTATATCTATCTTCATGGATCTATTACAACCTCTGCCCTTTCTGTTACTTCCAGCTAAATTCGGCTGTGTAATTTAAGCAAAATTCTTTTTCCACTTTACAAGTAAAAGAAGATTCAGCTAACAAATGATTAGATTGCAATTTTTGATCGAGATGAGCTGAGAAACTCTGTATTCTTCATAGAAGCATGTTGCAAAAAGACTAGACAAATTTTCTTTAAAAATCGGAGGCCACTCCCACTAGAACAGTCACGTCATATGTGAACCAATCACAAGCAGCTCTGCGAGCGGTTTCCCAAACAGACAATCATTTGATATGTTTACATTTTATAATTGCTGGTAAAAATGAGAAATCAGTTCAGCTTGAAAAAAAATTCATCAGATAATCCGCACTTGAAATTTTCGAGGTTTTTTAACAGATAATCCGCGGATTATACGCAGGAAAATACGGTAAATCCTTTGGAACATATTTCACAAACATAGGGTTTCTCTCCTGTATGAATCCTGAGATGGCTCCTTAGATTACAATTTTGAGAAAATCTTTTGAAGCATATTTCACAAACATAGGGTTTCTCTCCTGTATGAGTCAAGAGATGGTTTTTTAGATTACTACTCTGAGAAAATCTTTTGGAACATATTTCACAAACAAAGAGTTTTTCTCCTTTATCAATAGAGGAATGTTTTTTCTTATCCCCATTTCGAGGAACGGAGTGCTGTTGACTGGAGGAAGATTTTTCTTCTGAAATCGATGACATTTTCTTGAGTTAAAATATTTTGTTTTAGACAACAGTAGAAACTTCTTTAAAATTTCACTATGAAGAAATTGCCATTTTTTATAATGGCATTAGAAAAATCCGTTGCCATTAGAAAAATTGCCATTTTCAACCAAGTAAATGACTTACTGAACTTCAGTAAAAAAAGTTTTACATACCAATGAATCTAAAAAACAGAAAGAAAAATAATAAACAAGACATTTTTTTAATAAGTTGCACTAAAATTTAATTGTCAATTAAGTGGCCGATTTGACAAAGTTGTGACATTTGTGAAGTCATAGTTTCTAAAATGTGAAGTCGTTATGGCCGTTTTAGAGCTCGTTTATGACGTCACATTGTGACCAGTTTGTAAAGTCATGGTGTGACAAATTTGTGAAAAATGTGTCATTTGTGACAACTTTGACATTAACATTGTGACGAAACTGTGACAAAGGCAACGATATTTAAATTGCCAGAAACATGTTTTTTAAAATAACATGTTTTGAAGAAAATTCGTAATATTCTAAAGATTTTTAAGAAAGTCACATCTCGGTCACAATGCGACGTCATTGAGGGTGGCATTTTGGTCACAGATGTGATGTAACCAAAGTGATGTCACTGTTACCATGCATGCAATGAGGAATCTTTTGCTCGAATGTATGGATAATGGGCTGTACGTACACAAAGTTATCAACTACAGGGAGAGGGGTGGATGGGTTTGGCACTTGATATTCTATTAATATCCATCCCTCCCACTTGAGCAGGCATGAAAGTGGAAAATAAGGTAAAGGGTGAAAAAAAAATTCCATATTACAAAATAGAGCAAAATTCTTTGAATTTAGACACATTTTAATAGCTATTCATGCAATAAAATGAAATATAACTGCACATATGATTGCTATTTTCTTTTTGTAACTTAAAAGTTATTAAAAATAAAGAAATTGTTAAGTAACAATGAATTAACAGTTTCATTAAATCAAAAATGAAATTTTTGAAGCAGTCTGCTTAAAGATTCATCTTACAAAAGAAAAAAAAATCACTAAAATTAATTTTATACTATACTAATTTCCTTTTAACAACATTCCTGATTTATTCCCACTTATGAAATTAAAATCCTATTATTAGATCTAATCTACTAATCTTAATAGAAACGATATAAATATTAGATTCTGGAATGAATGATTTATTTTTTTCAAGTTACCTTTTTTTCTTTTCCGAAAACAGATGTAATAATTCTATTTAAGCAAATCAAAACTTTAATCTGTAATCATTCTTTTAAATACCCAAAATTGTGTTTTGCTAAAATTTCTAAATATTTCTTATATAGTCCTTTGGTTCAGAACTTACATTTTCTCTTGTTGAAATTTCTTTTGAATTCTCTAAGCAATAGTTATTTTCTGTTGGTCTATACTACAACTCTGCTGTTCCAAGAACTTCAAAATTTTCACCTAAAACTAAACCTTCATTATTTTTTTCAGACATTCACTCTCAGTTTATTATTGACAAAAATAACTTCTTCATCTGCAACATGATTTTAAGACCTAATTTTTATTATTCATCCATTCAACAATTTCTTCTTTAAAAAAATCTTGTGAAACTGAGTTGGAATTTTTTGCATAATTCAAAAGAGTACCAATGCTTTAGCTTGTGATAAGGTTAAATGAATAATCTTTATCCTCATTTTGGATAAATAAAAACCTAGGCTATATTTTATGTCATGCAATAATTAAAACCTTGCATGAAATGTATATCAAATAAATTTGCTGTTTTTTTAAGCATCCAATAGATGGTGCCACTACTAAAACATTTATGCATTTGTTTACATTTCTCGTCGATTTCTATTATTTTACATTTTCTTGTATGTAATTTTCTGTTGAATAAAAACATTTAATTTGTGAAATATCTTATGAACCCATAAACTTATGTTGAAAATTATTTTATTTTTGCTCACTGTTATTTTTAATAAAAAGATTATATGGAATACTTCTTAATTACAAATTTCATTGTTTACATTCTGAAATGCAAGCAGATTTAGGAAGATGGCTGATTTTTGAAGTGTGGATTTTAGAGACCCTACAGTAATTTCAAAGGAGTTTCCAATATTTGGCGACAACTGCATTTTTGACATTGTGCCAATAGGCCATATGCTGCTAAGTGTATCACAAATCATCATGATGTGATTAGAGTCATTTGTTTGTAATAACACCAGATAATTTATTGCAATTGTAAATTTTTGTTAGGGAGTCATCTGAATATAGAAATTATTAAAAAAAATTAAAACTTTTCCATACTGCCATCTGAAATTCAATTCATATTCAGATCTTTTGCTAAGTTTTACCATTAGATAACAAAGGTAAATTATTCGGTCAAGTAGTTTAGGAATTAGGGAAATTTAAAACCAAGAGATTCTAATGTTAAATCCTACTTTAATAAATACAAGATAGATTGCAATGTGTTTAGTTGTTTAAATATATTTCAAAAACTATTTTGTAGGATTATTTGTATTTTTGGGATCACATATAGAGAGCTAACAGAAATCTATTTCTGTTAAAGAATTCAAAGATTACATTTCATTATACATTTCAAAAATTTATTTGTTAAAATAGGCTATTTATAAATACATCAATATAACTATCAAATGTAGGTGCAACATACAATAACGTGATGTTAAATTCTGGCGCATAGTATTTATAAGATTTGACATACTCCAGCTGATATTCAAGTACACTACATTCCCTCCAATCTGCACAGGTGGGAACCAAGGGATTTGCAGATTACAAAATTTAGCGGATTGTGACTCAATTCTTTGTTTACATTCTGTTATTTGGAATTTATCAACAAATATAGTTATCATGTAAAACTGTAAATAAATAACAAAGAAGTAAACGAAAATGCAATTCATAAATTAAAAAACTATATTGATTATCAGAAATACATTTAAACGGTATAATACAAAATTAATAGAAAACATTTCTACATAAAAAAAAATACATATATATATCAAACATTGATGCTATGATGTTTTTTTTTACATCTCTTAGTTTAATGTTCTGCAATTTAATCTTGAAGCCTTTCAAGACACAGACTATTTTGATTAGAAACAAAAAGTTTGTTTCTCTAATATTAAGATATTTATCCTCCAGAGCTAATGCCCCTTCAAAGGCAATTTCGTCTTTAATACAGCCAACAAATTCATTCAGAACATAACAGTCTAATAGCTATTTATACAATTAAACATTTCCTTCTAATGAATGCAGATTTCCATTAAAAATGTCCTAATAAATTCATCACATCAGTCATTTTTTTTCTTTATAGTTAAAGTGCAAAAAATCTTGCTTAAAAAAAGATTTTTACTGTTTATTTACGTCCGAAATATCATACAGATTAGATTCAATTCAGTGCATTCACTGAAAATGAAGCGGTATCAGAGTTGAATTCCCATGCAAATTATGCAGTGGCTTGAGCTAAATTTAAAGATTACATTAAGTAGCAGACAATTTTTTTCTAATTGACTGATGCCAGTCGCATCTTAATATAATGATTGGTGACAGAATTAGCATTAGCTGAGAGAGTTAGAGAGTCAGACTGATTCACACAATATGAAATGGGACATAAACCTGCTCCTTGAGTAACTGTTGTATTAAATGGTTTTACAGATTTAATATATGGCAGATTATTAACTCATTTCATGAAGATTATTGAAATCATTTAAAGTCTGTTCTTTAATAAAAAATGACTCTAATATTGGTAATGGGGTCATTTCATGTCAAATCAACCAAAAAAATTCAATATTCAACCTAACCATTTCAGATTTCAATCAATATGCCAGAGATCTTCTCCATGATGATATAAATTTGAGCATATTTATATTTTTTATTTATTGCTTTAAATTTTCCTACAAATATTGAAAATTTTAAAAAAAATCATCATTTTTTCAATTGCATAAATATTTTCAATTTTAAATTGATCAAGTTCTATTAAACATGGAAAATTTTATGACCAGTCATTTTAAGAGGAGTTTATAAAGTTTAATTTAATATGCAAGTTGACTATGAATAAATAAAAAAAATAAAATTTAATTTCTTTTTAATTTAAAATATAAAAAATTTTTAGATAGTGTTTTTTAAAAATTTTGAAAAAATAGCATATTTGTTTTAATACTATACACTTAAAACTCCAAAATTTTTAGAGTGGAATCTCAATGGTATTAGGAGTTATCAAATAAAAGGTAAAAATTACCATTAAAATAACAATTTAATTCTATCTATTTTGTTATTCATTTATAGTTTGTATGGTAATTTTCAGCTTTTAGTAAATAATTCCTGATTCCACTAAGATACGACTCTAAAAACTTCAGAATTTTTAGCTTACATTTTTACTACAAACATACAATTTTTTTTTTCAAAAAAAAAAAACTATCTAAAAATGTTTAATTAAATAAATTTAAAAATATTATTTCTTTTAACTATGCATAATCATTTTGATTATCAAATTAAACCTTATAAACTCCTCTTTTCATTGAGTGGTCAATTTTCTAAATTTGATAAAACTGGAGAAATTTAAAATTAAAACATGTTAACAAGCCAAAAAATGATTTTTTTTTTAAATTTTAGTATTAATAATATGAAATTTTAAAGTGATAAAAAATTATTAACATATATTCTCATTTTATTTCACCAGGCAAAAAGATTGAAGAAAGTTTTATCAAAATCTGAAAGGGTCAGGTTAAATCACTGGTTGATTTGGCATGGAATGACAATAATTGATAAATGAGTAATAATTTGGGTTCATATAAAAGTGAGACACTCCACATATTCCACTGAATAAGAGATTTATGATAAACCTAATGTACTGCATAAGATAAAACCTCTTCTTGAAGTTTCTATGAGGAAACACAAAAATATCCTATAAACTATAATCGCTAATTTTAAAAATTTCAAATACAATACTTATTATCAATTTTAAGTATAAATGCTACAACAAGTTCCTTTTAGGTGAAGCTTTACATTTGATATCTCCTAATGAGAAATAAGTTATAAAAACTTCTTTAAACAAGAAATAAAGACAATAACCTATACAAAAAAAAGTACTACTCTGTTATCCTGACGACCAAAATACTGTTGCCAAATTATAAGATTAAATGCCAATAATGGATGATCGTGAATGTCACATACAATGACATTAAATATGACACACGTGTTTAAAATGTCATTAAGTGATTTTTATTTCGACTTTTTATTTGTATTTTTATTAATATTATACTAATTGTTTGTTTTTTTATTATTTAAAATAAAAATTAGGTCAATATGTATAATTTGGCTATTAGTTCGGTGATTTGTATAATTTGATGAAATCGGAATGTTAGGATAACAGAGTATAGTATCAAAAAAAAAAAAAACATTAATTTGTAATTTAACATAATTGCCTTTATAAACAATGAAAATAAATTCTTTGCAAAGAGATTCCAATGAAATTTACAAATAAAATGCATAGATATTTTTATTAATGATTTAAACTGAGGGTTTGTTTTAGCAATTTTAATGTTCAAAAATAAAAATGTAAAATCTTTTTAAAACTCTCAACTTAATAAATTATATGTGAAACGAATAAAACAGTTTAAAATTTCTAAATGTAACCAAACATTAAAGAGAATAATAATTGAAAAATAATAAATCATTTAAAGCATGATTCCTTCCAAAGTTTTATAACACAAAAAAAAAGAAATTTCAACTTAACTAAAACAGCAAACACACAATTGACACACTTAAGGGGCCGCTTCACTCAAATGAAAAGACCCGTTCGCTAATGGAGGTTCGCTTCTCTATGGAGGAAATTTATAAAGATATCTCGGTTGCATTTTAAGATTTTTAAATGATTCTTTTTGCATTGGATAGCTGAGATGGACCTGAATGCAGGCCGTTTTTTACTTTTTCGATTTAGGTTGCAGATATTTTTTATGAGGTTGATTTCGCTTTCCAAACCGGTTCTGAAAATGAAAGCGTTGTCGTAAAAAATATCTGTAAACAAAATCAAAAAAGTAAAAAATGGCCTGCACTCAGATCTATCTCAGCTGTTCAATGCAAAAAGAATAATTTAACAAGATTAAAATGCAACTGAGATATATTTATAAATTTCTTCCATAGGATTAGCATTAGCGAACGGGTCTTTCAATTGAGTGAAGCAGCCCTTTAATGAGAATATGAATAGCAATGGCACAGGTAGTATGACTACAAGAGGTAATCCTTATTTCTAAAGAAAGTAAACTTACAAACTTTTGTTTTTGGTAATAAATAAAAACAGATTTTGTTATCTTACATTTCATGGTGTATAACCTCCTCAGTCCTGAGACAAATTTTACTTGGCACCACAAAAAACAGTATAAATTTCTTATGAAACATCTCCAAACATGTATTAGGTTGTATATCGATGCTTCTACCATGCACACATCTATTAAAAAAGTCTAAATGTAATTTTAGTAATTCTAACAGAAATTAAATTAATTTAAAGGGTGATTTTTAGTGTCGCCTCCAGGCGACATCAGGACTGAAGAGGATAAATATTACTTACTGTTTGTTTTGTATATAACAAGTCATATATTTCATTAATATCAGAAAGACCCATTCATTAATATGCCAGATAAGTATCCATGGTTAAATTTTCACATAAAGTTTCAAATGTGAATCTTCACCTAAAAGACTGTGACAAAGATTAGAAATACAGTAGACTTCCTCAAATCCGTTAATACCTTAAATCTATATGTCATTGCAGATGTAACAAACAATGAAACTTACAGTTCAAATGTAAGGTAAAAATTATAGAAATTATGGATTTTCAAATTTTTAAATTCCTTCTCATTAAAAGAACACAAAACAAGGAATTTTTTAGTGTAAAGTTTATTTGTAAAATATTCTTAGTTATCAAAAGGACCAGACGTGCTATTCAGTAATTATAAATTATTCAGACCAGAAGATAATTTGCCAGAAATTGTCGCCAACCACATGCAAATCAGTAATTTAACAACATTAAATATAGATAAAACAGTTAAATATTGTAAAAAATGGAAAATAAATTAATAATTAAAGCATTACAAATGAGCATAATAATGAGATAAGAACTATAAAACTACCATCCTTAAATTAGGATAATTAAATAAATTATATCATGTGTATTATTATCATTACATTATAGCTCTTATTAGCTATATTAAGCTATTAAGTTGTCAAAAATTAAAGTTTAATTTAATCAGTATAACTAGGATAATATGTAAGTATCCATTATTTTTATAAGAGTTAATTTTGAGATTTTCTAAAAATAAATTGTTTATGAAGGTAAAATTTTCTGTCTAAATCTTTTAAAGTTTCTCTTTAAATTAAAAATATTCATTTTAGAATGTAAGAAAAATATACTCACAATCATGAAATTAGAAATTTTATTAAGAAAAAATATCTTTATCAAAATATAACTCAATGCATAATTATTATAGTCAGGGGCCTCGCTAAAGGGGGGGGGGACGGGGGGAGCCTCCCCCCTCCAAACATTCGTTAATGTTGTTTACACTTGGCAAATTTAAATAACATTTTAATAGAAACTGTAATATATTTCCTATTTTTGATAGAACTTGCAAAAGTTACAGCTCTAATTTGGAATATTATTAAACTTTTTACAAATAAGAGCTGTATTACATTTTCTAAGTGTGGGAACTTGGCAAAATTATAAAACAAGTTGGCAAATCTGAAAATTTGACTTGACAATTTAAGGTCTTCTCCCCCACCAATAAAAAGTCTTCGCGATGGCCCTGATTATAGTGCACATTACTTATAGTGTACTTATAGTGTATTTACCTGATAGTTGCTATTCCACTAGGCAAGCATTTAGTTTACCTGTGTGCCGAATATTTTAAATGATTATAAATGTTAGCAAAAATGAAAGTTGCGACACTTATTTTGTGTCATCATACGATACGATCTAATCACAAATTCTAACGTTTCCAGTGCGAGAATAACTAAAGAAACATATATTATTATTAATCTATCTATATAATAAAGGCCAAACGTATCTGTGCGTAACGCATACGTCATGTTTTGAATGGCAACACTTTCCGATGAAATTTCGATTTTGCAATTTTCACTATTGTAAATATTTAAACTTCTAGACATATTGCGTTTTCGAACTTTATACCATCGTATAGAGAAAAAAATGCACTTTTAAATGCAGTCTGTTAGAAAATTGTATCTCAATTTGTTTTTGAAATATTAATTTTTTTGTAGTTTTTAGTTCAATTTCTCTAATGGTGGCAACTTGAGTATCGCATTTATGTGGGGGAAAAAAAATAGTCATTAAAAAAAAAAAAAAAAAAAAAAAAAGAGCAAGAGAGAGAGAATTAGTTTGGTAGCTGGAGATGACGCCAAAAATTTAACCCTAAAATCCGCTGCATTGCATCAAACATAACCGCGTGCTTTCGCATAAAAGGAAAACTTTTAGCGATACTGTTTTAATTTATAATACAATGAAATGCTATTTTAGAATGCTAAAATATAAAAAGATCTGTTTCATTTAGAGAAAAAATGATGCTAAAGAATTCGGTCTCTGTTCCACGTGATTGTTTTGTTTGGGCCGAATACGAGATTTAAATTGAAAGAATAAGGCCCATTTCAAACCGTTTTAATCGCATACTGCACCTCCATCTATCTCTTTTCCCCATGGAAAATAACAGATCACTGTATATTTTAGTAGTCATTTTTTCATAGCAACTGAAAAAAAAATAGTAATTAAAAACCTGTTATGTTAAAATATCGTCGGCTATGAAACACGCTGAATGTTGTTGGTTTTTCTTCGTTTTTATCTATCAATTTAATAATGACTTTTAGTTCGCTGCAAAATTACTTCACAAAAGATACATCAATTAACCTTTACAAAAATTTATTTTAAAGAATATTTGTGTGTCATATTTTCTTAGTTGGTTTTAAAAACTGAACGAATGCAATTTTATTCTTTGGCAAAATCTTTGGCTAATAACTTTTATCTTGCGTCTAATACAGAAGTACCGATAATTTTCAAAGCTTTATATAATTACATAATGTTTCATATAAAATTTGGAATTAGTTGGCAGTTTAAAAAGCATATTACGTAGGAAAAATTTATTAGGCTTTTCAATTTTAAATTAAAAAAGTTTTTCGCCTTTACTCTGTGACCCGGGAACACCGGGTTCGGTGTACTAGTTTTAGTAAAGAAGGTAAGTTTAATGAATAGATTTAAAAATAATAGCTACTGTTTCAATACGAGTCCACTAATACCGACGCCGATTCAAAGAATGAGTCACGAAAATAAGAATTCATTCATGAATATTGATTCAATCAATACATTTCCTGGAATAGAAATTTTTAACCAATAAAATAAACTATTTATTTATAAAAAAGAAAGAAATACAGAATTTGTGAAAATTTTTGAATCTAACACTTAAATATGTTCTCAAGTAATAAATGTACCGCAAATTAATATTGGAATGATTTGCGAAAATTAAACTTTGTTTCTTTGGCGAAGTTTGTTTCATTTGATGGTTGTTTGCTAACCTGTATTACAACCAGGGATTAAAAAAAAGTATTAATCATATCGCCATTGCAGCAGATAATTAATAAATAATACTTAAATCATATGCTTAAATCATATACAACGAATCATCATGTAATTCACGATTCATTCATTCTTTCATTGGCGTCCATGAAGCTAAGAATAGCTTTATTTATAGTTCCATGTTGGCGTCTTGTCTTTTCCATGGTTTCTAATATATTAGGCAACAAAAAAAAATATTTTTGTCAGTTTCCTGGTTCTAGATAGTCAATTCCTACTAATTTTGGGTTGAAAAAAACGAATATGTAAATGAAAATTTTTTATTGGCTCTTGTTTTCAAGATACAATATAGCCCACTTGAGAAAGATACACAACATCCCATACATTGATTTAAAAGCAAATTGGAGAAGAAAAAAATTCCTATGTAATAAATACAATACAAAAGGCATGTTTCACTAAACAATGTTCATTTTTCAGAAAGCAGTTGTTGTTTTAGCCTATTCTTGCAAACGTTTCCTTTTGAATTGCCTCTTGTATGTCAACGCCGGAGCATCTCTTGTAACAGTTCAATAGTAGTCGGCCAACATTGACTCATCCCAACGACCCTGATATCAGCGTTCTATTACAGAGATATCTTTGTGAAACCTTTACTGTGCTCATAGCTTACAACTCCATGGTTTTTAGGGAGAAAATCAAGATGGGAGTGGAGGAAATGACGTTTCAGACATTTCAGAGACATTTCGTATTCAAGGTCACGGCATTTTAGTAGGAGTTCTTTCACCAACTTTGGTACGTCTAGGCTTTTCTGTTGCCTAAAAATTCTCATACTACACTTTGAAGGCTTCCCAGGCTGCGTTCTCTTTCCCTTCCAAAACTTTATCAAAAGCAGGGTCCTTCATTTTTGTGCAAATTTGAGGGCCCATAAAGATTCCCTCTTTAACCCTTGATTCACTCATTCTTGGAAATTTTGCTCTAAGGTACTGGAAAGCCTCTCCATCCTTGTTCATGGCTTTCACGAAGCTCATTAATCCCAGCTTAATGTGCAGTGGTGGAAGCAGAATGTTTTTTGGATTAACTAGAGGCTCTTTTTGGACATTTCTCTCATCGGGATTTAGATTTCTTGAAGGCCATTTGTCTTTTATGTAGGGAAAGTTTCTATCTCGACTGTTTCACAAACGCAGAAAACAGCAGTACTTGGTATACCCTAATTGCATTCCCAGGAGTAAAGAAATTATTTTCAAGTCACCACAAACCTGTCATTTATGATCCTCATATTTGATTGACTCGAGAAGTAATTTCACATTCACGTAAATTTCCTGCGTGCGAACGGAATGTCCAATGGGAATGGAAGGAATAATTTTGGCGCTGTGTAGTAAGACTGCTTTCAAACTAAGTTTGGAAGCATCTATAAATAACCTCCATTTCCTTGGAGCATGAGTTATGTTCATTGAATTCATCAAACCATTTACATCAGTGCAAGCAACAACATGCTCTTTCTTCTCAAAGAAATGAAGAAGATTCTTGTGACGAACCCTGTATTCTGTGATCTTGATTTCTGGTTGGATAAAACACAGAGAATTCAGTTGAGGGTAATTACAGCTATTAGGAGTACCAATTTCCGAACATTCGATTTCCTATAAAACAGCCATAGTGAGATTTCTCAAGTTGGTTCCTACCTCGAAAACAAGAGCTAATCTCAACTTTTTATGTTGATTTTCATGTTTAGCGAGACAAAATACTTCAGAAATAACTATTTTTGAGCCCGAAACATTTTTGATGTTGGGTAGTGATATCAGGTCTAATATCATAATAACTTTTTTAATACATAGTTTTTTTTAACCGTACCACTTTACTTTTGATAAGGATGCTGCTGTATTGAACGATTGTACGTTGTCAAATAATTCAACAGAGGGCGAATTCAAATGCTGTATTCAATAATTATGTGTTATAAGTTAATTTATTTTTCATTAAAACCGTTATGTTTGTTGTTTTTTTATAATTAAGGGGATAGTTTTCTTTATTTTTGAAAAAAAGTGTTACATTGGGTTTATGTGAGAAAAGTTTGTTGAAATTTCTGTTAGAGCCCATTAACATGGTTACAGCAGAATTATCTTTACTCAAAACCAATCACGGTGATTCATTCATGGCGATGGCGTCTCTTTGCTTCTATGTGATTTTGGCGGACATAGAAGTTCTCTTTTAATAGACTACTAATTTTTCAAATATAATGACCTATATAATGAAAAAGTGTTTTTAGAATTTAGTGACCTATCCTCTTTACTAAAGTAAGGTATTGGTAAGTTATATTTCATTTGCTTATTTATCTTCTAAAAATTCAGTATTTTGAAATAAAAATATTATAATTTGTTAATGATTATTAACTGGCGAAAACTGATAATTTTAGTTCAAACTCGTACAGAAACATCTAAAGAAATGATCTACGCAAAAAGAAAGATTAAATTTTAGAATTCTGTTTATTATAATTTGTTTTCTTAGTTGGAGAAATTTGAAGTATGGTTAGGCTTAGCATAAATATTGTATGACAGGCACATTTTCTACTTTTGTATTAAGTTTAGTAAATTTCTAATACTTTATATTTTATAATAAAATGTTGAAAAAATATTTATAACAGTAGGAAGTGTTCTTTTTACATTGTAAAACAATTTATTTTACGTATTATTTTCTAAATGTAGATTAAAAAGAGAAGAATGATTAAAAAAAGTGTTATACGTAATAATAACAAAATATAAAAAACGCAGAGTAAATTGATCAAAAACGAAAAAAGAAAAAGAAAGTTGAACATCCAAAATGCAGAGTAATTATGAAAACAAATAACATAAAAGTCAATTTTAAAGGAATAAAGCAAGGTTCATGAATGGAATTTAAGCACTGTTCAAAAAGTTGGATATTAATTGTTTAATTAAAATAATATTAAAAAAATATATTTTTTACTGTTCATTTGTGCAGTCATCGAAAACAAAGTAAACACCCTTACTAACTCCTCAACAAATTATCATTGAGGAAAGCTACTCATACCAAACCATCAGAAATAAAGTCTATTTTTAAATGATGTACTTAAAATTTCCTTTGGAGCTCTTGATAAAATTGGGAATTGCCATTGAAAAATATGAAGTTTGGGTTTGGTTAACATAGAGATGGTCCCTAAAAAAATTTATATGCATCATTCAAAAGTAGTCTTTACAATCATATACAACAATAATTTTCTATGTACCAATAATTTTCTTCTATGATAATTTGTTGAGGATTTAGTAGAGGGTGTTTACTTTTTCTTACATGATTGTATTTTAAAATTCTAGTAAAACTGCAGATCAGGAGCCTCAACGTCAGCTTTGCAAATCACTGTTTTTTAACACATTTTGCATAATATTTAACGTTATACAAACAGCAATTGAAAATTATCACATAATATAAACATTTATCAGAATAAAAAAATACATAGAAAGTTTCAAAAATAAGTTGAATTAAATTGATCATATTGTTATGCAACAATATCTTGAAATTCTGTTGAACTGTATATATTATGGTAAATTTTTAAAAATAAAAGTACATTTCTTCTGGGGAGCAGAGCCCTGTGATCTCATTAAATTTACATTAATTTTGTAATGGTTAGAATTTATCTTAGATTTCATTTTATACTAAGATTTTTAAGGGTAAGCAATAATGTAGAAAAGCCTTCTATATTATTTTAATTAGCAGGTATATTTTTACCTATTATTCACTAACATCTATATTTGATGTAGGGGGAACTGGGGTACATTGATACATGGGGCACATTGATACACCCCCTGTACAGCACACAGGGTCATTACAGGAAATTTCACAACGGCTTCAAAAGGTGATACTAGTGAAATTAACAACATACAGAAAGTTTTGGGATGATTCAATAGTTTGATGGAATGGGATGGGTGATTGATTGTTTTTGTAGGTCAAAAGTAAATTTCAGTTGCATAATTGAAATGGTATTATACAACTGTTCCAGCATTTTCAACCGAAAAGAATATCCTCCCTGGCAAGTAAAGCTACTCTTTATCAGTTCCTCATTCTTTATTGTTAGATAAATTATGAAGTGTTGGATTTGCGACTCATTTTATTCAAAATGGCTGTATGGGGCACATTGATGCAGTCTTTGTCGGGGCACATTGATACAACCTAAATCCTTTTCTAGTTCATTTTTTTAAACCTTTTTTTTTTTTTTTTTACCATACACTCCTTAATTAAACATTTTTCGTCAAAAATTTCTATTATTAGTTTTTATTGAAGTGAAATAGCTCTAATTTCTTTATATTAGAACATTTTATAGTATTTTTGCAAACAGAAGACGTACAAACTTACACAATATCTAGTGATAGTAGAATTAACTAAAGAATTGGACGGCAGCCTGGCAAATCCCAAATTTATATCGATTCTCCAGCGAAAAAAGTATTATCGACATGAGAAATGTTAAGTAAGAGAAACAAGCTGCAGAACAGTACAGGATAATTAAATTATAAACATAATTTTTAATATAATTATCCTTTATTTTCTGTTTGTAAACCGATTTATAAACAGAAAACCTGGTAATTCTTTCACCTTTCCCAAGAAAGAAGATAATTCTGGGGTTAAATTGCCAGATATGACAAAGTTACCACAGCCAACAAACAGACAAGGAACAGCTAGAACATCAGGTCATTATACATTTAATTTTGATTGCTTTAATATCGCTTAAAAGTAAACTGTGTGCGATTTTAATGTCTATAAATATATATAAAATGGTTTGCTAACTATTTTTCTATGAAAAATATGCATTGGTGTTATTTTGTCTCCATTTTTCCCAGACGTGTTAAAGTGTATCAATCTGCCCCGGGGATGGGGCACATTGATACAAATTACTTTTTTTGTTTTTTTTTTAAATTACATGCCAAAATAATGTATAAAACAACGAATGTATATTTTTATAACACACTACACAGGTTTTGCTGACATCACATAGAAAAATAACTTGAAATTTCTGCTTTCTAGACACCAAAAAATATTTTTGAAAAAAGCTGTATCAATGTCCCCCAGTTCCCCCTATTAGTAAGTTATCGAAATCTTTAAAAAATACCTAATTTGGATTTTATTTTTTATTTTATTTATTTATTTATTTTTTATTTATTTATTTATTTTTTTTTTACAAGTATTGTTTTTAAAAAATGATTAGATGGGATAAAATATATTCCACCATCCTTCAAGGGGTGAAAACAGAAAATCACTTAATGAAATCCAATAGACATTTTGATAAATATTGAAACATTTTTTAAAATTAAATTTTAAATTTCAAGCATGAAAATGAAAGCTAAAATCAATACAAAATGTTATTTCTGAAATGTATATTATTATTTTAAGATTTATTTATTTATTATTATTAAGCAAGTGACATCATTTTGCTAAATTAATATAAATGTATTATTCTAATATAGTAATTCTAATATAGTAATTATAGTAATGTTTTCTAATTAAAATGAATTCTTTACACGAAAAATATTGTTATTTTTATGTGATAAAACACTATTAATAAAAACTCCTTTTGTTGTTTTAACTGCCATGTTTTAGAAATAATAAAATAGCATTATAATTTTTTTAAATTCAGTTCATATTAATAAAGGGCAATAACTATCCACTTAAACGTACGGAAGTTTAAAATTTACATCCTTGGTTGTAAATTTTAATATGTTGACAGGTGATTTTCACTTCTCTGGAACAGGGTTGGCATGCTTTTTCCACAGTGGAAAAACCATGGAAAAAAACTGGACAGAAGAAGTAAGTTTCTTCCGCAGTGGAAGAAATGGAGAAACTGTTATTTGTTATAAATTTACCATTTAACTTAAAACTTTGCAAGATACAATAAATGTTTTCTTGCTATGAACTTAAGTAAATTAATTCCATCAGATCTGTACAAATTTAATTTAATTATATGCTAAATTAATAATTACACCAGGTTTTAATTCAAGATCACATAACACTAGTCCAAAGATCTTCAACCACTGGCTAAATGAAGAAAAGAAATTTTATCGAAAATGCACAAAATAAATTAAATATATCATTTTAATTTAACAAGTGTATTTTTCAGTTATTAAAACTTTTGAAATTACTACAGTAGAGGACCTATTATCCGGAATTCCGAAATCTGGAAATGAAGACAATTGAGAACGAGGTGAATCATGATGAAATGAATGAATCATTGATCAAATGTGCGTTTTTTCGAGATATTTTTAGTTTTCTGCTTTTTAGGTTTTTTTTTTTTTTTTACAAAATTCACCTTTTTTTGCATTTTTTTCGACAAAATTTACATTTTTTTTTTTTTAAACGCAAATTTTTTCAAGTATTGCTTCAAGTATCAAAATTCATAATTCATTCAAAGATTCATGATTCATTCATTTTATCATGATTCATCCTCATAAAAAAGCGCAAATTTTTTCAAGTATCACGAAAATACTGTGCAAATTCGTCAAATATCGCGATAAAACCCTGCAGATATCTCGCAAAAAATGCAAATTTTGTGAAACGATCACCCAAAATCTGGAAAATTCCAAAATCCGGAAAGCTCTTGGTCCCGACGTTTCCGGATAATAGGTCCTCTACTGTATTTAATAATACAGATCATTTACCAACAGTAGAATGAAACTCATTTAAATAAAAGACAGTGCTTTTAATTTTCATCAATTTTTGTAAGATAAGTAATATAGTAGTAGGTTTGCCCAAGTGGGCCCAGCCCAAAAAAACCCACCCAGGTTTTTTTGGCCAGGCACACTTGAAAAAACACATTCTGGGTTTTTAAAATTTTTTCATGATTTTACAACTGTATCATTATTTAATCTAAGGTATCAATGCAAGGATAAATACCAATTTAAATAAATTTCAAAAGAACCAGATTTAAAAGGAATTTCTAAGCATTGATAAAATGCTTCCCCAAAAAAACTAGCTGTAAAGAAGGGGAAAAAAAGTTTTCAACTGATTTCTTACTTGAAATTAATGAAAGAAACTATATAAATTTAGCATATTTAACTTAAAGCAGGGTTGTTATGATTTTGCCCAATTCAAAAATCCAACTGGTATTTTCAAAATTTCAACTTTAAATTACGTAAGGTAATTTCTTAATATTAAGATATATTTCTTAATATTAAGATATATTTCTTAATAACAATGCACCATTCATAAAGTTTCTCTTCCCACCACAAGGGGAAAAAAAGTCTTTATTCTGCCAATGAAATATTTTAAAAGAAATAATTATAACTTTAATGTTTTATGTATCATAAACTCAAAAACAAACTTTTTCCCATTAAATATATATATATATATATATATATATATATACAACCCATTCTGTGTTATGTTATATAGTTGAAGCTCAGAACAAAATACCACATATCCTGGGAATCCTAATTTATTGAAGTAGCTATTTAAAATTATTTGGTTTATTCTATTCATTAGTTAGAATAAAAAGTACTTACTAATTCTGATTTAGCATTAGTATTAATATAGTATTATAATCATAATTTCATTCATAAAATTATTACTAGTAATCAGTTTTTGTAAAAGCAAAGTGTCATTTTGATTGTCATTGATTTATATATTTTTGTAATTACTTCAAATTGTATTTAGTATAAAGTACATTTTTTTTCAAACATTCTGAACCTTCCTTGTTAACTGAAAAAATCCATTTATAGCTGTCTTAATATATCCTTAATGCAAGAAACTAGTCATATCAGACACAAATATACTTTTTAAATTAACTTGGTTTTTTAATATATATATTTTGTTAATTCAATCTTAATTCAAAATTATATCCCCAGGTTTCACTGATACATGAAGAATTTAGCTATTTTGTATATGAAAATTAGAAATTTAAAGTGTTTAAAAAAATAAAAACTCTATAAAACCCGAAAAAATCCAGTTTTTTGGATCACTGGGCTCAGTGGGTTGGGCTTTTTCAAGAATCTCCGGGGTTTTTTCAACCCTGTATAGCAGGTACAATAATTACTGTATTAAATAAATTCATTAAAATTCTCATTTTCTTTACTGGAGCAAAGTGTTAATGCAAAAAAAAAAAAAAAAAAAAAAAAACTTTTATCAGAAGAATGCTGCAATCAGTTTCTAAACTTAGTATGGATGAATGCAAAAGATGAAATAAAAAAAACTGTCAAGTCCTACAAAAAACTTAGAGAGTTTAAAAGCACTTCGACATACTCATAAATACAGACAAAGTTCTATAATCCGCATACGTTGGGGCCAAAGGTTGTGTGGATTATGGAATATTGTGGACTATAGAGTATTATGGATTATATGTCATTTTATTATTCCTAGACAGCATTTTAGTCCATAATCAGTATAATATGAAAAGATAAACAGAATAATAAATTGATTAGTAGATTTCATGTATCAAAAAATGTCTTTTTCAAATTATTTTATTAAAAATTTAATATATTAAATAAAAATAAAAATAATTATATATGTTCCGTAATACAGTTTTTTTTCTATTCATAAAATACAAGAGTTAAATTTTAAAAAATGTAGATGTTTTATTATGATTTTTTTTTCAATTTTTTTATTATTTGTTTAAAAACTCATTTTTGGATCACAAATTTGTAAATTTTTTAGTGTTTATTTCATTGTTTACATTCATAAAGTAATGCGGATTATAGAAAATTGTGGATTATGGGTGCATGGATTATCGATCTTTGACTGTATAGGTGTAAAAACCTAGGCAGCAGGCAGTCTTTATCATTAAATTTTATTTGTTTTTTTTTTTTCACTTAAATTTTATTAAAATTTTTGCAAAAAAGTTATGTGAAAAATAAGGAATAAAATTTATTGGTGAAAAACTGCCCACTAGCGCTCAGATTATTATACCGCTGCTCATAAATATTTTGAGAAAAATAGTTTTTTTTAAATCAGCATTTTGATATGCATACTAGATGCTAATATAAATAATTGCAAATTTATATATTTACTGTGTTGCACAGTTTTCAATAATGCATTTTTTAAATGAAAAATATACATTTTGCAGGTAGTTTTTTTCCCTGTCTCTTTACATAAATGGCATATTAATAAATAATAAACATCCCTCTTTCCCTAATGTTACAAAATCCATCACCCATAAATGTCTGCTTAGCCTAAAGTTTGTCTTTAAAAAAATAACTTATTTTTCCAAAAATAATATTTAATATTAATTAACTTTTCCAATTTAGTTTTTTTATAATTATACTTTTAGTTTAATTATTTTACATAATTAATATGGATTTATTTTGAGCATGTTTTGTTTTCTGTTGCTTTCTTCTGTTTTCTTCTATTTCTTCCGTTTTTTTCCCCGTTTCTTCCACTGTCCTGGAAAAAATAGGTTTCTTCCAGAAGAAACCCAACCATGCTGTGGAATAAATTCATACATAAACTTTCAATGTGTGAAAATTTTGGAAAAATTACTTTAATCAGGTTTTTATATCATTTATATAAACTGAAATTAATTTTTTTTTAATTTTAAAGAAAAATATATATTAATCAGTTTTAATTTCCTTTTTTCCCACAAAAAATGTCGTTGACTGATAATTCTGAATTTTGAATAAGTATTTCATTTGTATATCATTTACAATTTATAAGTTTGTGTTAGGTAAAAAATATTTTTCATTCATTTTAAATATGACAAAATTACAGTAATGAATTGATTATTCAAAGTAGTGGTGTACCGAGTAGTACTTTGGCCGAGTACCGAGTACTCAGCCACTGACTACTCGGCCGAGTACCGAGAAGTTGTATAATAAGGAAATAAAAAACTGATGTGCGCATAATGTGAGCTTAGGTGTACATATATATAAATATACCTGTGTACACATATCTATATCTGTGTGTACATATAATATAATATACATATGTAGTATAAATAAATTAACTTTTTAAATTTGAAATTTATTTGTGCACCTTTTAAAGACAAATTTTGACAGTTCAAAACTAATAAGAAAGGAGAATTGATACATGATAACTACAGTTATTAACTAATAATAACTAATACTAAATATACTTCTTATAATAATAATAACTAAACATTCTTTAACCCTCCAATTTATTCCAACCATTGAAATCTGTCTATCAAAAATTAAAATGTTCATCGGTTGGTTGGTTGAATGGGGTTTAATGGCGCAAAATCCCTTTAGGAACATGCTGCGCCAAGACCAAGTCAAAATAGAAAAAAAGTTAAGAGCAAGTGAAAATATGCCAAATTAAAACCAATTAAAAGTCTACAGTCCTTTGTTAAGAATGCATAAAAATACAGAAACATGTTAAATTTTAGACGATGCACAATAATCATATAAACATAATTTTAAAGAACACAAAATTTAAAAAAGTAAGAGGTAAAAACAACACGGCAAGTGTTAAACACAAGGTGAAATTAAAAAGTAAAATTAATGCAATAATTGTTTTTTAAAAAAAAAAAAAAAAAAAAAAAAAATGAGATGATGCACAAGTCAGAATTTAAAAAATGTGAAGTTAATTCGGAATGAATTCGTCAAAAACAATATAGAGATGATATTATTCAAAAGTACGAGAGTTAAATATGAGTATCTATGTCATTTTGATCAGAGACAGTAGACATGCTACTGTCTCCGTCGTCCAGTATTTCATCCGGTTCGGGATGAAGGTCCACAGCATCGTCATCCTCCATTCTTTGATTTTTTTTGTCTTTTTCCTGTGAATTTGTCTGACTTTTTGAGATTTTGTTCTTTTTTGGTGGGGATATTGCAGATATAGTAGATTTAGTTTTTGAAATATTTTGCTTTAAAGAAGTTTTAGTTGTAATTTGTGCGTTCCTGTTATGAGATGGTATTTTGGAAGTATTAGAATGTAATGATCTTGGAGAGGCAGTTTGTGAAGAATTGGCAGAAGTGGATTGTTGTGTATCTAAGTTATCAGGCACAAATTCTTCAAATACAATATTTTCATCATCCGAGTCATTGCTACAGGGGTCGGATTCCATAGCCTCGTCCGCGTACTGCTGGAGCTGTTTCGGATCTTTAATGTTTCTTATGATTGAGCTGATGCCAGAATTTCGCTTCCCCTTTCCAGCAGTCTTCCATTGTGGAGAGGCTGGAGTTGAGGTTTTCTTTTTAAAGGTTTGTATAGGCGGTTTTTTTAAATTATGTTTTCTGGGAGCATCAGGTTTCTGTGGAATATTGGTATTCATGGCAGGTTTTGTCTTAGTTTGGGGTTGAGATGACTTATTGGATAGAGCTGTCGGTTTCTGTTGTTTCTTCTCTATGTCAATTTTTACCGGTTCAGAGGATGGGGTGTTGGTCGATTCTTTAACATGAGTACTGGTTGATTGTGTTACAGTTGATTTACTGGATGGAAATTGGGAATCAGTTTGTGTACTTATGTGTCTTACGGCTGTTGATTGCTTCTTGAGTAAGCTAGAGTAGGTAATTCCGACAGATGGGGTTCTATTTTCAACTAGTTTACGGGCATCAGGATAAGACAAATTTTGGGTAATTTTTATAGTAATTATTTCCTTTTCCAGTTAGGGCACTTGCGGGAATATGCTGTATGATCGCCTTTACAGTTTGCACAACGTACAGAATTGTCACATGTTTTATTGTCGTGACCGACTTCCGCGCAACGTGCACAGGTAAGAGAACCACGACATTGGCCATTCGTATTAGTATGGCCATAACGCTGGCATTTGAAACATCTGATAGGGTTTGGTATGTATGGTCGAACTGGACAGCTTAGATAGCCAGCTTTAATTCTAGCTGGTAAATTAGGACTATTGAAAGTTAAAATAATATGTTTAGTAGGTAGTATTTCTTCATTGCGACGGATAGAGATACGACGTACATCTATGACATTTTGGTCTTTTAAATTTTCTAAAAGTTCAGTTTTAGTAGAGAATAACAGATCAGGTTCAGATATAACACCACGACTTGTATTTAGAGTTTTATGTATTTGTACAGAAACGGAAAAGGTGCCTATTGTAGAGCAATTAGAAAGAATTTGTGACTGTTTAGCTGTAGAAACCTCAACTAGTAGATCCCCAGATTGCAGCTTTTTGATAGAATGGCCATCCCCCAGCACTGACTGGAATGTTTTTGCAACGAGAAATGGTGAAGTCTTTTTAAATGAATTATCAGATAGGCTATCTGTACGTTTAATGATGAAAAAACGAGTGAATGATAGAGACTGTGCAGTTTGTTGCTCTCCACTAGGGAGAGAAGTAGAAGGAAAGGAAGTGATTCCATCCATAATTAAAGATAATAAGATTCAGACCCCAGCCGCACCACCCTCTCCCGAGCCCTACAAGGGGATGCACATTCGTGCATCAGTGCTAACCAGGGCCCATACGGTCACAAGACAACCCTATGTCAGTCTCCACCCTTAACGAGATGACTAGTAGTTGCTCGATCACTTGATCCCTAGAGCCAGTGACGAAAGTCAGCTGACCAGCCGATTGATGCATACGGGACCAAATGCACCTCCCGTCTACCTGAAGCAGAGGCCAAAGCAGTGTGTTGGTTTCCCTCAACTACCAGGATCCCCCTTTCCAGGGACACGGGTTGCCACGCACGGCCAACACGTGGGTGGTTTACAATTCTCTATGAATCGATATGCAGGATGACATCGGTTCATACATAATTGCCCTCACCTCCGAAGAGGAAACCACAACGAGAGTGAAACAAAGAGGAAAGGAAGACCAGAGGAGTAAGAGGAAAAAGAAAGGAGAAAGATCACTCAGGTGCCCCGGGTTTGTGAAGCCCGTGAATACCTAAAGAAGGTATCCCCCTGGGGGGAAATGTTCATCGGTTACTGTAACAATTCATTGAATAATGCAAACATTTCATATTTATTTTGTAACTGTCTGTACCTTATTTTCTTTTCATTAAAAATGATGTATTGGCTTTGCAGTTTCTTTTCATTTTTCATGTGTACAGATTATATTATGTTATTTTAAATTTATTATTTTTTAAATATCTCAGTAAAAAACTAACCTTTTTCAATGAAAATTATAAATGTGTAAATTAAGATTGCCTTAAAAAGCAAGCTCTAAAATCAATGAATTTAGATGATCTAAAACTTGAGAATCCACCAAAGAAACAAAAAATAAATATGAGAATGCTAATGTCGACGAATCAAAAGAGAAAATGCTAGCTAAAAGTTCATCTATTTTCTGACAATGTTTTGAGGAAATTGTGAATGAACAAAAAGATTGTGGTGCTAGTACTAGTTTAAAATCACCACATGAAGAACTGGTACAAAAAGATATACAGGCTTTCTTAACAGAAGACATGTAAAACTGATAGTCCATTTGCATGGTAAGGGGAAAAAAAACTTTTCCGATTATGTACAACTTTGCAAAAAACTCTTATATGCACCTTCAACAACTGTTTATTCTGAACGTAATAGAGGGCGACTAAATTTTTAGTAATAAAAGAAATGCTCTGTCTACTGATAATGTAGAACGTTTGGTGTTTTTGCACCATAATTTGAAATATATTAAATTTAATTATTAATTTTTTATTGCATTTATTGTATTTTCAGATTCTTTATCCAAAATAAGTCTTTTCTGTTTTCCTATATATAAAAAAGTATTTTTATTTGTATAAATGTGATATTTTTTTAGGGATTTTGTTCTTAACTTTTTTTATATTTTGCAGACATATTGTTAATTACAGAGTAAATAGTTTTATGAATTACTACATATATTATACATTGATATTCAAATAACTTTTTTCAGATCAGTTATAAATTCATATACTTAAAAAATGAAATTCTTACAACTACTCGGTATTGGCCGAGTACTCGGCCAAAATTTGGCTGAATACCGAGTACTCGGCAAATTGGCCGAGTAGGCCGAATACCGAGTATTTACCGAGTACTCGGTACGGCTCTAATTCAAAGATTTTGAAACACATTTTTAGCTCAGTATGATTCATTTTACCCTGACTGGTTGTTTTGAGCTTATAAAAATAAAAATTTTCACCATTGTACTTTTCTTTATTATTAATTAAATATTATAGATAAATTAAGCAAAATCTGCCTTTCTTTTATAAAGGTAAGATACTTGTTTTTATTTAATATTAAAATTAATATGTTAAAAAGAAAGCTTTAAGTAATAATTTTATCAGAATGTATAGAACTTCAACATGAGGCACAGCGTACCACAATCTACCCTGTTACTCTAATGCAGAATTTTCAAAATATTTAATATTCACTTATTCTCTACAAATAAATACTGTTTAAAAATAATTATTTATCTTTAAAATAAACAAAGAAAAATGTTTGTGTATCATAGTAAAAAATATATTTTCATTTGTATTTATTGCTTTTAAAATGATACAAGAATTTTATCAATTATAACCAAATATTACTAAAACAGTTTCTGGTAGGCTCTGAAATTTTATTAATCATTTTAGAAGTACCATAAAACATATTTGGAATCAAAACTCTATGTTTACTAATCTGTTCTTTGCATCACTGTTATCATAAAATCACCCCAAGATCCAAAACTATCTCAGGCTGAAAAGTATTTTGTAACTTCATTTTCAAGTTTTCGTGAAGATGAATTTATTTTATTTAATAACTGCACCATTATTTTCAATTGCTCCTGTATCAGTCTGTTTTTATTTAAAAATATAATATTTTTTTAAATAATTATTTTGTTTTGTTTTGTAAATGTTGTTTGAAAATTTTACTTGAAAAATTTGTATTATTATGTTATTTTGGAGATATAGCGAGAAATAAGGAGGACTTAAATTAATAAAAAATAAATTTATATTTTAATTCAAATAATGCTTAATAGAGGACCATGTACCCCAGTGGGTGGACCAGTTTACCTGCTTATCTCGTTTGTGGAGCACATTGGTCCATTATATGTAGATATACAAATATTTTTTTAAAGGTATTTGAAACAGTGTTCTGAAAAAATTCTGAGTCATGTGAAACGGCTTAAAAGATATTCAACAACATTTAGGCAGAATGGAGAGAATTTTTAGGCAGAATGGATTTTCCATGAAAGAGAAAAATGTAAATTGAAAGTGAGGTCTATTGTGTACTAATCTACCCTATAGTAAAACCTATCAAAATGGTAATTTTCTTTAACAGAAACCTGTCTTAAACAGTCATTACATGGTATTGATATCGACTGCCATACAATTAAATTTACTGAAAGTGATTTTTCATCACTTGTCAGTGGTACTATCATAAAAGATTTTAACAAGTACTTATAAACGCAGTGAAACCTGTAAAAGCGTAATATTTCTACAACGTAATCCTGTCTCAAATGGAAAAGTTTCATAATGCCGACGAAACAAACGAAACATCTTATTTAGACAGAGTATCTTAGAAATATAATTGATTACACTTCTCTTGATGGAAGTGTAAAATGGGATTTTTTTCCAGCTCCTTGCAATTACATCTTGACAAAATTGACTGTGTGTATATGGGTAATAGAAGTATTTTGAATAACTTTAAGAATTTAGTTATATATCTATTTCATTTCTTAGTTTTAAAGAAATAGCATGTATAAAATAAAGTTAAATTTATCTCCATAATTGTAGCTAGTAATACAATGAAGTTACATTATGATGTACCAAAAATCTTACGAACACTATAATCTAAAAAACTGAGCCCATACTGAAAAGCTAAATATATTCTAGTCAACTTTCGTACAGCATAAATAATTGTTTACATTAAAATTAGGATTAAATTGTTACATTTAACACTAGAGCTACCAAATATTTTCTCAATTTTTACTAAAATATTCTACATCCGAATTTTTATTTTAAAGTATTCAACCTATTTATTTACTTATTATTGGTCAATTTACTTATTTAGTTTATTTGAAAGAAATCTCTGACTTTGTTAAATTATTATCTGGTTAATAAAGAAAAAGCCATTCAGTTTTGGAACTAACTAGTGGAAAAAAACTAGTTATATAACAAGCGCGCACAATACATTTAATTTGTGTTGTAAAAATAGTTTGTGTACAATTGTCTAAAACAGCCATAGTTCTGCCGGGTTTTTCTGTTTCATGTTTCGCCGGTTTTGGTACCATATTTGGCCTCAATAGATTCTTTCAATATCCGGTTATGAACTTCATAAATGTTAATTTTTTTAAACAATTTTATTTGTGATTGATTATCATTTTCTTGGCAATATTGAGCTGTTTAAAAAATAATATTGGTTTCTGTAATTTTACTTCAAAAGAAATTATTTTTATGTGGTTCGAAACAGTTTTAGAGCGTTTTTTAAATTCAGCTATAAGTTCTTAGAGTTTGGTATGTGAGTAAGTTTCACTTTAAGGTTTAAACTTCTGATTGTTAAAAACAAAATCTCATCACGACCTTCTTCAGACATAATTCTCCTTCCACTCATTTCCGCACACAATATTAAACTGGGCGTTCACAAGTCCTAATTGTGATAATTTCAGATGATTCAGACATTTTTCAGTGGGAGGGACTTTTGCAACTCTGGAAAGAGCACTTTGAAATTACAGAGATGAGTAGCACTTCTAGACGATTAACAAGCATAAAATCCTACACATCTTGGGGAGACATTTCAATGGTACTTGAGGGCGCCCCTTAAATTTGACACGATAGTTTAATCAGTGTAAAAACCGTGTTTGATTATTATCATATATTAAATTTGTAGAGAAATTACGAACTTTCCCATATTTCTATAACTGCCATAAATGTCTCATACAATGTGGAATTACAAAATTACAATACTATGTAAGTACACAAAAATCTTCTCTTCAAAATGTATTAATTTATTTAGAAATGTCTCTGGTCGAAAAATTCAGTGAAAAAAAATTCCCATTATTTTGTAAAAATTCAGAAGAAAATCAAAGCCTTCAAATACCCCTCAGCTCTTTCCTTAAATATCAAAAAGACTCGCATGTTTTAACCCATGTCAGCTCAGTAATATGACATGGGTTAAAAGAACATGAGTAAGTAAGGAAGGGTTGGGAAAATACATTTCAAACGGTTGTACTTTAGGAACTTCTCTTGTTGTCCAGAATGGTCGCATTCCCTGAAATTTTTGTAATCGTATTATGTATAATTATACTCTTTACAGGTGTACTACAAAGAGAATATATTTTAATAGTTTTAGATACAGTTAAAACGGGACATGTTTATGTTGAAAAATTGTCTAAAACAGAAAAGTCCATAGCCTTGACAAAATATATAACTTTGAATTAACTTTTTAAACATTATACCATTAAACACTTGTTTAAAATGAAATATTTCATGTGTTTTTTGTGTTTCTGTCTTAGTAGTTTTGAATATTGTTGAAAGCATGATTCAAAAATCCAGATATTCGTTTTGGGTGGAGGAGTCCACGACGTCCACTGGCTATGCCACTACTTACATTATTTAATTGCATTGTAAATTATATTAAATAATACAGAATTTTTTAGCTATAAGCATTAATATTAGATTAAAAAATTTCTGAAATCCAAAGAATTTCTTGCTAAACACATTTGCTGACAAATTCCATCACCAGAAATTATTTTCTCTCTATTTTGTAAAATGTATCTTCGTTTCTTTTGATGATATTAAATTATAGAATTTTCTCCTGAAATTTACTTTACATTTTATTTATGATTTATTTATTTTTAAATTGATGCTATATATTTTATTTATAATTTAATCTTTATACTATTAGGAAAGGCATCTGACACATCTTTGATTCCGCTAACTTCAGATAATTGGAAGTCTGTTGTACTTTTTAATACAATGATAAATATTTTATTACAATTTATTTTCTACATTGATTTTAAATTTTTGTGATAAATTTATTTTTGTTTCTTTTTTAAATGAAATGTATAATCTGATATTAATTTTATTTTATTGCAGATGCATAAAACCATTAATCTAACACATCACATCACTCAAAATATATTCAATGTGTGAAACAAATCCAACAAAATACTTTTTATGAAAGTTTTTTGAAAAAGGAGCTTATAACTCACAGCAAGAAAAATCATTATTTGTGAGTTATGCAAGAAGAATTTCTCCCAAGACAGTCTTTCTTGTGTGAGGTATGCAACAAATAATTCTTTCATAAGAGCGATTTAAACAGACATCTGTTAATTCATACTAGTGAGAAACCGTTTGTGTGTGAGATATGCAACAAGAAATTCACTTTAAAAAAACAATTTAAGACATCATCTCTTTATTCACACTGGTGATAAACCATTTGTATGTGAGATATGCAACAAGAAATTCACTCAAAAGGGTCATTTAAGCAGCCATCTGTTAATTCATACTGGTGCAAAATCTTTTGTTTGTGAGATATGCAACAATAAATTCTCCAGAAAGGGCCATTTCAGCAGCCATCTGTTAAACCATACTGGTGAGAAATCTTTTGTATGTGAGGTATGTAACAAGAAATTCTCTCGAATGAATGATTTAAGGAAGCATCTGTTAATTCATGCTGGTGAGAAACCTTTTGTATGTGAGATATGCAGCAAGAAATTTTCTCGAAAGGACCATCTAAGCTGTCATCTGTTAACCCATACTGGTGAGAAACCGTTTGTATGTGAAGTATGCAACAAGAAATTCTCCCAAAAAGTCCAATTAAGCCGCCATCTGTTAACTCATACTGGTGAGAAATCCTTTGTATGTGAGATATGCAAGAAGAAATTCTCTCGAAAAGATAATTTAAAGAAACATTTATTAAGTCATACTGGTGAGAAATCTTTCGTATGTGATATATGCGACAAGAAATTCACACAAAAGAGCAGTTTAAGCAGCCATCTGTTAACTCATACTGGTGAGAAATCTTTTGTATGTGAGATATGCAAGAAGAAATTCTCTGGAAAAGATGGCTTAAGGAAACATCTATTACTTCATACTGGTGAGAAACCTTTTGTATGTGAGATATGCAACAAGAAATTCTCTCAAAAGAGCCATTTAAGCAGCCATCATGTAATTCATACTGGTGAGAAATCTTTTTTCTGTGATATATGCAACAAGAAATTCGCTCGAAAGGATGTTTTAAAGAGGCATCTGTTAACTCATACTGGTGAGAAAGCCTATGTATCTCAGATGTAAAACAATCAATTGTCTCAAAAGGATGATTTAATCTAGCATTTGTTAATTCATACTTGAGATAATCCTGTGTGAAAATATATTTGTCAAAATATTGGCTCAAGCAAGCATTTGTCAATTCGTAGTGGCGAGAAATCCTTTATGTGGGAAATACAAAATAAATTCTCAAAAAGCTGGGTAAATGTTAAATTTTGCTTCTAGAATTTGTTAATTGAAGTTAAGTAACCTTGGCATATTCCAGAAATGAAAAAAAATATTTCTTTCCATTTATTACAGTATGCAAAAAGAACAGTGTCCTACGAAAATTTGCCTATTTAAGCCAGTAAATTAACAGATCAAAAGTTATACCATGAGCCCTGAAAAACTTAATTTTATTTTTATTATGCTTTATATTACCTGAATTTATACTATGCTACATATTATATAATGTCTTAAAAATATTACAAATCTGTGTTTTTTACACTTATAAGCCTGTAAAATTTTATAATGATTGATAGTATTTAAGTTTAAAAACATTTTGTTTAACCTGAGTTCTCACAATAAAGTTCAATAAATGTAAAATTAATTTTCTTTTAAATATTTAAGCTGAAAATATTACTTTTGAAAAGGGTATGGCCCCATGACTTACCCATAATTTTGAAAGAAAATGTGTATGTTTGTTTGATAAATTAGCTGTTATTTTAAAAAGCAACAACAGCCTGATGACATTTGAAATAGGAGTAAATATTGGTAAAGATGTTTTAAAATTATGCTTTATTTCATCAGGATTATATTAAAAGAAAATATCCTAATTTAATTGTCGTGTCATTAATAATATCAGCAGTAATCTTTTAAGTGACTTAACTTCAAGATCGCCTATTCTGATTGTTATTTCCTAAAGTTGTGATTTTTAAATATCAATAAATATTGAGAAAAAAATGAAATAATTACTTACCTCAGCCAGTCCAATCCCTGAATCTTTCCACCATGCTTTAAAAAAATTATGACTTCGATATAGCTCATTCCCATCTGACTATAATTTAACTCTTTAAAATTACACAGGTGCCATGTAATTGATATAAGAAAATGAGGTTTACTATGCCACATTCGTTCTTGAAAATGAATTATGTACAGTCAATCAGGGTAACATTGCTATACTTTTACGAAACTTTGATCCATTCTACCATGGTGGAACCTTGCAGAATTATTTCCAATGAACGGCCATCTATCTATATTTTGAGACCAAACTTTGTCGTTAACTCAAGTGATGTAGCAGATTTAATCTTTTTTTTCTTTAGCCAATGTTATCCTGATTGATTGTAGCATTTGCAGTTTGTTCAGAAAGATGGTCAAAATAATTCCATGTTATAGTACGATTTATGTGGAAAATCGTTTGAGGTTTTACTATGCATTATTTGAAGAAATTATTCAATGAAATGAGGGTGAATTTCTCAATTTTCCTGAAACATGCATTCTGTAGAATAGGAGTGCAAAGTATTTATTATCTGTTTAAAATTCGTAATTTTCGATTGTAGGCCTTCTTTATATCAAAACTAAAAAAAAGCTTAATTTTCAAGGAGAGCTTATAATTGAGATTTAAGAAAATCAATAAAAAACCTATTTTTATCTTTAAACGTGAAGGAAAGAAGGTGAATAGAGAGATGAGAATCTTCAGATTTTCACATGATCCCTGCATAAAAAAAGGGAATCTTCTGAATTCTTCCCCTAAAATCCTTCATTCTTTAGCACACAGAATTTAAAATCTTTTTTTTAATTCATTAAAAAACATTTTAACAATAAATAATCTCTCATCTAAATTTATCCCCTTGAAATTGCTTCCTCCTTCTTTGTCCTATCTAACAACAAACATGCACTGTTTAATCTTTAGAACTCTTTATTTTTTAATTCATGTAGTTTCTGACTAATTACTAACTCATTTATTTTCTGAGTTATTTAATATATAAATAATATGTTTGTAGCAATGTTTATCTATATATGTAAGAATAAGTAAATGTTTTCAATAAAATCACTTTCTGTTGCCAAAATCTCTGCTTGTCTGTTGTCTCCCCTAGCTCTTCTCTCATATCAGGAAGATCTGTTTCTTCTACCAACAAATTTCATAAAATTTTAAATTTAAAAATTCTTTATTTTTTCTGCACTATTTGTGTTTTTTTTTTTTTTTTTTTTTTTTTTTTTGCAATGATAATTAATATATAATTTATATCCCCAATCTCCTCCTAAAAGTCCTTTTTTTTTCTCCTTCTTTCCTTAAACATGATTTTAAAACTTTTTTTTGTTTTATTTGTAACTATTTTGTTACAATATCAAAATGATCATTTAAATTATTTATTCCCCCCCCCATCCAAAAAATTCTGTTTCTCCCTCATACAAACTTTTAAATTCTTTTTTAAAGATTTTTATACTGTATTGTTATTAAATAGCAACAATAAATAAATAATGATCTCATTCTCCCATTAAATTTTCAATCAAATTCCCCAGAATAGCGTGTGAATTTCTAGATATGAGGCAAATAATTTTAATCTTGTGTTGTTTCATTATTCTCATCCATGATAATATATATTGTAAAGAGGGGTGAGGACATTATTTTAAAATCTAAAATGTACACGGTTCGGTTACTATAAAACAACCATTCACTTTCAAAACTTGATTTATTCAAAAGTATTATATTTTCAAATATTATTGATGTATGAAAATAACCACAAAATATGCAAGTTTGTACACCAGGTTGGATAAAAGCACTAGTTCAAGATTATGCACCCGGTGGCTTGTAGCACTAGTTCATGTTTGTAAACCAGGTAACATGACAGCATTAGTGCATGTGACATGGAATATTATCATGCACGAAGATTCCATTTCCATTTCGCAAGACAGATAACATGTAATGATGCAAATGATCCGCAGTGATGTTAAGATAGGCCGTGGTGTTCGTTGTCTGTTCTACAACAAACACAAGTTCCAGAGAGGCCGATGAGAACATTTCCCAAAGCTTAATATCGCCACAACTGGCCTGTGTATGACCTGCTGTATAAGAGAAATTAACAATTCGCATAGAAGACGGCGTACCTAAACATTGCTGTCAATGTGTTGAAAAGTAAATCGTGTTTCGTCCATTGAGGCAACTCTCTATGTTGCATAGCCCAGTCATCATGTTTCCGGAGCTAGTGTAAGAGTATTTGTCAATGACGCTTGGTCAACAGGGGTACATAAGTGGGACATTAGCCCCTTAGTTTCACATTCAACAGTGTCAGCTGAACTGTATACTCCGAAAGAATTCCACTTGAACCTGTATTGTCTTGGGATTATAAATTGAGCTTGTCTCTGCTGCCTATTTTTTTTATTTGTTCTTTTTTTTGCCAAAATTGGTCTTTTTGGCCATAATTGGCTTTTATACAATAAAACATTTTTATTATAATCTGCACATTTTTATATTTTTTGTTTAATTTAATGTAATTTTAATTAATCTTTCAATTAGTTTTAATGACGTTTCATTGACTTTGAGGTTAATAAATAACACGATTTCTCAATAATGGAGTTATGAATGGACTAGAATAACACATAGACGCATAAAGCTAGTGGTTTGTAGTCAGAATTTCAAATATGTAATCTAAATTTTAAAATAGCCATATTAATTGCCTTTTCTGATTTACAATGACTTTTAAAATCACCATTGTTTTTCCATTTTTACTGCTTTAAAAAATTAAAGAGGCCAGTTGTTATTTAGTTATTTGTTTTATTATTCAGCTAATTTTAAGAGCTATTAATATATGTCTTATTTATTTCCCACAAACATTTAAAATTATACATTAAGTCATAGAATAAAAGCAATCGCTTTTTTTGCAATCGTCCCCCCCCCTAAAAAAAATAAATCCGAGTTTGATTTAAAAAATTCTCGTAATGAAAGGGAAAATAAAAAGTTTTCTTAAATAGGTTTTGTTTTTCTGCAAAATTCCTTTGGAGTTCAATGGGCTTCATCCAATGATCTTCTCAAGTCATTATGCCAACACGAAAGTGCGATTCTTCAAGTCCTCGAAAACTCATTTTACTTCTACACTGTTAAAAATATCGTGAAAAATTGCCTCTGTTTTTAAAGGTTATCTGTGTTCCAAGCTCATGAGAAAGTTGGTCAGAAAATAGTTTTTAAAAAAGGAAGTAATTTTTCACAATATTTTTAACAGAACACAGTTGTACAAAATCGTTTTCAAACGTCTAATTTTTTAGTCGTGGGAATAGGTGGAAGCTTCAATTAGCCAAATAAGGCGAATAAGGTGCATTTTGCAATAGATCATACTTCAGTTAATTCTACTTTCATATAAGGAAACGACAACTGACGATATTGTGGGTCAAATTACTGTGAGTCAGCAAGAAAACCAAATCCATTCTTTATGATTCCTATTGTGGATGATTTCCAGGAGTTTGATTTAACTACAATCAACAGATGTATGGTATGGCCTGCGTTGCCAAGACGATTCCTGAAATGATTGCTATGATATAAATGTAATGGCAGATTAACTGAGAGAAGTGTTTGTTTGCAATCCTTATTGCTACCAATCTACCAGTGAGCCGGGCATTTTTCGATCGAAAATTATCTTCATCTTACGCAAACCAGGTCTTTATTCGGAATTACCTTATCCACTCTGTCTATGATCGTATCTGGTTTCCGGATGGTTCCGAATCATCATTTGACTGAGAGGACGCTTGAGAGGAGACTGCGGGCACTTTAGATTCCCTAGTGACGACAGTACTCGCAATATCGGCATGTAGCATCTCCCGGAGTTACTTTCAGGAGTGGTCTTCGGCAGTGCCTTCCCTGCTCCCTTCGCCATGTGGCTCATCCCCCTCTCTCCGCTGCAGCTGCAGCAATTGTGAGTCAACACTTAAAGGGGAGGTGATCGGAGGTGCCCCTGTCGACCAGAGGGCAGTCGTGGAGAAAAGCTAACGTCAGGCTGGTTGTCTGGCAGGGGGTCAGCAGGTTAATCCGCTCTCACAGGGAACTGGGCCGAAGAATCAATGGCTATTGCGTAAACGTATCGAATTTCGAGCGAACTCTCGGTTCGATCAAGGTCTTGCGTATCTGTGCACTACTGTAATTATCTGCGCCCAGTGTTGACCTGGCACTGACACCAAAGGACTTTCGCGCTACTAATCCTTGATCCCGGAGTCGCTTCGACATCCTTCTGGGGGCTTTTCTCCGTCTACCAGAGATTGCAAAAGGTACCCTTTTTCTTTCCGGTAGTGCTCCATATTGCATGGGGAAGGAGCACGAGTGCTCAGAAACCACGGCAACCATGGGATAACGATAATGGATAGCGGGCCTTGTGCAATTTCCTGGCTAAAAGGCGCGAGGAACGGTGTTGGTATACGTGTATCATCACGCTACATCCCCCTAGCAAGGCGGAGTCTATTGGGTCTAGGTAAAGCTTTCTGTGACTAACTGGGAACACTAATAGCACCTAATCTGATTTCCTAGATCCCCCACATGAGCTGAAATCTTCCGATGGTGTGGAGGAAGATTGGGTTGTAAAACCTTAGTATGGTGGTGTTTATGTCGTCAGGATGGATTTAATCCTTGGGCAGATAGTCAGTTATCAATATTTTCTTAGCATCACAAAAGACTGACGCCGTGGACACAGATAGTGCCTTTTTTCTTGGTGGAGAACCACTATGTCAAAAATGTAATTGCTGCTTGATGTCAAAGGTGTAGTAGAGAACCCAATTATCATCTCTTACAAATCGACGCACGGAATTGGTTTTATTTACGCTAAAACCGCCTAGACTATCTTGATATATTCTCATTCTCTGTCGTTTTTTACCATTATCAACATGCACAAGGATCGTCTTGCCGACAGCCTTTTTATCCCTAATTTCACAATGAGATTATGAAATGTCTTTTTATCTAGATGCCTACAACATAAGCAATTTAAGAGATCTTTGAAGACCCTGCATAAACATTTCTTTTACTTTCTCGAAATTTCGGACTTTGTGGCAGTTTTGTTCGTTTATTGTGCGGGTATTCTAGGCTCTCACAGCCATGTTTAAATTATTTTACCTACTTATACACTATCGTAAATGATTAATCCTGAAGTATCCTGCTTTTTAAAATAAATTTATGATAACTCCCGAACTTTTTTATAAACCATTTAATAATAGCCCGCATTTCACTTTTATCCATTTTACAACATTCTCAAAATTACTTTTATTTAAAACCATGCGAAATTAAATACTGCTTAACAGAGCATTATTCAATTTGACTTTTGTGCATAAGACAGTTGTGCTATTAGACCGGGAAGGTGCAGCACAGACAACCACCTCATCGAGTTCATGGATGAAAATTTAGGATTAGTTAAATCTCGATTGACATATTAAAATACAATCGGTCTGTCAAGTCATATTTTTGTGGAAACAACCTAAAAACCCGAATTTAATGGTTGACTCATAGATTTTAAATCGTGCTTTCCTGTACCCCAAAATACGAAAACATGGAGGATTGGAAGCAAGAAAACATAATGATAAGCCTATGAGTCTGTTTTGTAAAAAATATTAGAATCTCTATTAATCTAAACCTTTTACCTCGAATGTAGGTTGAATGTAGGTTCTCTACGGTTTTCTTTGGTAATTCTCGTCTTAATTCTAAGTATTATTCTTCAGAAAACATCCATTTGCACGAAACAATAACATTTAATGGACAAGGCGAACATAAATATTACATGAATTCACTTTTTTTAACATCTCAATTCATAAATGCGTACAACCGTACGTCTCATCTCAAGATAAGCTCAGAACAACAAAAAACATAAATCAAAATAGAATGAAAGAAAAAGGTCTTATTTGTCCAAACAGCTTACAAATGTTTGTGCACCAAGAAGTTTCGAGTCTGAAACCACAACAGAGTCAATGGCTAAAATCGGGTTTTTAAGTAGTTTCCACCAAGATATGACTTGGCAGAACGATTGCGTTCAAATATGCCGATCGAGATTTGATTAATCTTATATTTTCCTATGTGAGCTCGAAGATGTCATTGTCTGCGCTGCTGCCTCCCAGTCTATATCTGTTGTGCATGTTTTAATCCAACTATTGTTGACAATTGAGATTTATGTCGTAAATTTTTCAAAACCCCCGAAATTTTCAAGAAATTGTATTTTATGCATACTTTTTGGCTTTTGTTTTATCTGCTTGTTACACTGAACAAACAAAGCGTTTTTAATGCTTTCGAAAGTAGCCTTAAAGAATTTATGAATTCGGTTTGTATGTCTGTCTGTCTTTTCTTAACATACGTAAATATTCCCAGATTCTCATGAAACGTCATCGAGGCTGACTGTAGCAAGTTTTGATAGCGAAAAGAAAGTGTGCAGTACTCATGGTTGTTAGCAAAGGAAAATTAGGAAATTGTATGAATTGCCATAGTAAAGCATATTATTAGTAAATCTGCAGATCAGGAGCCTCAACGTCAGTTTTGCACATCATTTTTTGAACACACTTTGGCCAAAATTCAACTTTCTGGAAACTGTAATTTAAAATTTTCAAATTACGAAATTATTTATAAGAATAAAATAAGAATAAGAAGTTTTCAGCCATCATATGCGTTAAATTAAAAATTTAGTTATGTTAGGAAATTCTGACATTTTCATGATCTATTATTTTTGTTTTTTTTTAATTATAACATAGTAGATCTCTTCAGGGGCGGAGCCCCCCTGAACCCCCCGTCGTCTCATTAAATTTAAATTTTCAACTTTCTATTAAATGTGCTAATGGTTATCGTATATCTTGCATTTCTTTATACATTTTGATTTATAAGGATAAGTAACAGTTTGGACAAGCATTTTTCATTAACCGTATACTTCTACATGCCGCCAACCACAAACACCTAAATCTGATGTATAAGGAACTTTTTAAAGTGTAAAATTAGTAATCTAGAGTTTTACAATTTTTTTTTCCGAAAACCAAAGTTTGATTGCATTTTGCAGCAATTATCGCGGAACAGACTGACAGACGGAATAAACAATAAATTTCGAACAATTTCATGAACAATAAATTTCGAGTCACCAAAGTAAGCCTTCACTGAAGTTTCGGCAATGACGTCATTATTCATGAGTTATTGATATCCATGTTTCTTGTATTTTTAATTACTATAAAATACCTGTTTAATTTCAATTATGACGTCATATTTTAACAAGTGAATTGTTTGTTAAAAATATAATTCTTTTTTATTTCTTTTACTTCTAACTATGTCTCCATTTTTGTAAGAAAAGTTCTTATTAACGAAACAAATATCCGTGTTTAATATTTAACAAAAAGTACTATATCTATTTTTATTTTTATTCTGACGTCATATTTATTTATTTTTTCTTAGTTTAATTTCTCGAATGGAAATTGCTCAATTGAAACTTATTGCCGTTGAAAAATAATTATTCCAGATTTGAATTTTTTTGGCAACGATAAAGGAAATTGGTTAAATTGTATCTAAAAAGTCTCTATTGATTGTGTATGAAAAAGAATGAAATTTTGAATTATTAAGGAAAATATTTGAATAAAATTAATAAAACATAACCTATGTTCTTTTCTGGGCTATGTTATATTTATACGCAAAGATACAAAGACATTAATTAATTCATCAGTTTTTACGTTGACTTCATTCAAATTTTCGTACACGCTTTCAAATTATGGATAAGAATTAGGATGAATGGTTGCTTAGCAACCAATATAAGAAAATAACGAAAATGAAATAAATACATTTGAAATAAGTAAATCACTAAAACAAATTAGTCTATATTATTGGAACACATTTATAAAAAATCTCCAAAATTTACAGTATAAATTTAAAAAATCTGACAAATGCATTGACAAAATTTCAAAACAATACGAATAAATTAACCGGTAAATTTCAACATCCATTTATCATTGAATTCCATTAATCAAATGTGTCATTTTCTCTCAAGAAAAAAAAAACTGAAAATCATTCGATTTGCCATAGAAAAGCATTATTGCGGAAAACAAAATATTCTATGTTTTCCGAACGAATGAATCAAATCTAACAAAAAACTATACAGCTTAATCCCAGTGCATCACTAACATACCCACTTAATTTCAAGTCAATCGAATGCTTTTTACGACAGTTATCGCGGAACAGACAGACTGACAGAAAGAAACAAAAAAATTTCGTGTCTCCAAAGTAAGTTTTCACTGACGTTACGGCAACAAGAAAAAAAAATTTTCTGTATTTTCAAATAACCCAATTAAAGTAAATCAAAAATAGCTAAATTTCAGATCCACTATCAAATATCAATCTAATCTGACGCTTCTTACGACAGTTTTTGCTGAACTGACAGACCTATTGTAACATTTTTCATTTTTAGTCACATTATGTAACAGGAAGCCACAATCTGAAGAAGCCTGGTATTACATAATAAGGGGATTGGTTAACTGTCTCTGTCGGTTTATTGGACGTAGGATATTTGAAAGTCTATAGCAGGGCTGTAAATGTGAAAAATAATACTAAATAAGTCTTGATTACGTCCACTAATAACTAAATCGCAATATTAATAATATATATTCTACATAAAAATATATGAATTTATATTATAAAAAACATTTTGCTTCTAAGACGTTGTATAATAACAAAAACATTTAAAATATATTAAAACATTTTTATTTACATGTTTCAACTCAAAAAATAACAGAGTCATCCTCAGAATGTAAATAGAAAAATAAAAATTACAAATACAATGAACGTGAAAATCTGAATGAAGAGTTATTGAAAATAAATAAATTAAATGTATCACGCGCTTTTTAATTTGATATTGTCCTTGGTCTAGTTAAATAATTACCGTGTAAATTGTCTAACCATTCAATCAATATGATTGGGATGCGAAATGACTGTGTATCGTTACAAATATGTGAACTATTTAAATAAATTTCAATTGATTCTCTTATGAATAATTTTAAATAAAAATAGACCTGTATATTAATTTACTCTCATTAAAAAGTATGTTGATGTTTTCTTTTTGATTTAACCTGGATAGAGCGGTATTCTTCCTCCCCCCAAATTAAAAATGCTCTTAACTACCAAAATTGATCCCATTAGTATGGACGACCTTTTGGGAGTTTATATGATTCCATTTATTAGATAAGGAGGAATAAAAAACTTTTATATAGGCATGACCCTACGTAAATTTAAAATCAGACATAAAGAACACATAAAAGATATAAAGTTTAACAGGAAGAAAACCGCTCTATCCAGGTTAAATCAAAAAGAAAACATCAATATACTTTTTAATGCAAAATGTTTTTTATAATGTAAATTCTTATATTTTTATGTAGAATATATATCATTAATATTACGATATAGCAGGGCTGTCCAACGCGGCGCCCACGGGCGCCATGGTGCCCTTATGAAAATTTCTTTTACTAGTCTTTTCTTTAAAGTAAAATCCCCTTGTTTAGGATATTTTATTTTAAATCCTTGGTATTTGTTTGAGAGATGTTTTAAAAACTCTACAAGTGTATATCACGCATCAAAAATTATAACGTACACAACGTATTAAAAGAAAGGCAATAACACATGATTAGTTCCTTTAAAAAACAAATCATGTACTGTTGCATTACTAATTTTTAATTATTCTTTATGAATCTTTTTTATGGAAATGCCAATAGAAGAATAAATCTCGGCAGTAATTTTTTTTAACATTTTGAGAAGTGAAATGTAGAAAAAAAGTTAAACTATCTCCCCCCCCCCCTTCTTACATGAAAGTTCAGCATGTTTGTTACCATAATTGGCGTTGTTTTCATTGTCCATTTGGCTGTTTACAAGACAGGATAAAAGCTGCCTTTTCTCCCTCAGACTTTTGAATCTTTAGGTAATTTTAATGATTTTGTTTTATAAAAGAAAAAAAATCTATAAATTGAGCGAAAGAATTTCCATCAATGAAAACTCTTCCAGACTCTCTCTTTGGATCCACTTATGACTTTGTTTCTATACTTTTTAAAATTTTAAACTTATGCTTAAGGTTGTTCTTAACTGATCCGCTTAACAAGCGAAAAACGTTTTGACACATTTACAAATTCTTTTTTAACAGAAAGTTATAAAATTTTAATGCCTGACTATGAAAGCGATTTCGAATTGAACTTATTTTTCCATTTTATGATAATTAAATTACTTATCGAGTTATAAGCTATTTCGATGACGCAAACACTCGTTTTTCTCCTCCTTTTCGACCGGTTTTTCTGCTTTCGTCGGGAAATATGCTCAAAAGTGTCAACTTTGAAGGCTTGTTATGAAAAATCAATTGTGTTTTTTTAAAAAACAAAAGAATGAGTGCAATTAGACAGTTTCTGGATAACAACATCTGCAATTTTCATGCATTTCCGAACAAAAATGAATTAATGCATGTGTCACAAAATTGCCCTTTTTGATTTAAGAACACCCTTTAAAAAAAAGCTATTATTCCAGAGTATTTGCGTCTCGAAAAAACCTGCCTATATATCTGAGTATCTTTTTATTTTAATAATTGGTGATATTTCCTTTTCTGGCTCTTTTCAGTTCAAAAATATTTAAGATATACCCTCAGAGAAAAATGTATTCGAAATGTATTACAATTTACAATTATTCTGATTTTTTTTTAACATTGCACTTTAGATCTATAGGGGCATTATGTCTCTACTGCGTTATGCATTTTCCCATATGTATTGCTACTAAAATTAAAACATCATTTTCTTGTATGTTTTGAGCCATTTTAATAATGGCGCCCTTCATTGCTTACCAAAAGCTGGGATGCGCCCCTGCTTACAAGGAAGGTCTCCATACGGGCATACTCAGAAAAATCTGAAAAAATTACAGAATGTTCTTCTCATATAGTTATACATGTTTATAAAAAACATTTCGGCGGAATCTCCTTATAACGTCCGTAAAAAAATAATAAAAATTTCGTTTATTTGGCGATTTATCTCCGGTTGGCGAAAAAACGAAATTTTGAAAAATACGCTTTTACGCTTCGAATACTTTTTAAAGAAAAAACTTTCTATGTTCAATTTATTTAAATAAGTTTAGTTTAAGTAATTTTAGTTTTGCATTTTTACTTTACTTTAAGTGTAATTTTGTCACATACGTTTATACGTACTTAAACAAAATGAAATTAATATATTTTTTCATTTAAAACACAATTTAAATTGATTAAAATTGTTCCAAATTGAAAAATACACTGTTAAAAATCTCCTGCATTTTGTTGCAACGCACTTCCTTGCTTGTATAGAAAACGGTTACTTGGCCGTGAAATGGAGCTTTCTCATTGGTTGGAATAGAGATATTATATACAAGCGGAGGAGTGCGTTGCAACAAAATGCAGCAGATTTTTAACAGTGTATGACACGGCCAATTCACGGTGCTATGGAGCATTCTGATTGGTCAGAAGAGAGATATTCTTTAAAAGTAGTGGAGTGACGTTGCAGTAAATGCTGCAGATTTTTAACAGTGAAGTCAATTGAAATCAATTTTCAGATTCGTTAAAATCGTCTGCTTTTGGCGAGGAAATGAACTGTACGCCAAATCCCGCGTCGCTTTCAGCTTTTCACGCCAATTATTCCAAACTATTTTATTTTTTTACATATCTAATAATGTAATTCCGCCGCTAATTTTCACTGATCCTTTATTACCTACATGAGTAGTTTAATTCGTATTTTTTTCAAAAAATTCTGAGTATGCCCCCAATGGAGACCTTCCTTGTTAGTAAAAGGTTGGACAAGCCTGGTCTATAGTATTTTTATTCGCATTAGCTATTCCATATACATTTAATAATTAACTGAAAGGAATGACATAATTGACGGACACTATGACTGTCCAGATTACACGTCATTCAGTATCCCCCCCCCCCTTCTCTTCTTAAAAACGTGTCTCTCGATCCGCTCCTTGTATAAGCTGCAGTCGATGTTTACAAAATTCTATTTTTACTTTTTAGATTTTGTTTGAAGATTGTTTTCATGAGGATACTTTAACACTCAGAACTAGATTTAGAAAGTAAAAGTATCCTCATGAAAAAAAGGAGTTTTAAGAAAACTGAAAAAGTAATAAAAGATCCCCAGCTAAAATTGTAGAAATAAATCCTTAGCTGTAATTGTAAAAATAAACCCCCAGCTATACACTGAAAAAAATAATCCTTAGAATTTAAAAAAAATCATCCAATAAACTCATTCGCTTCAATTCAAATAAACAGAAAAAATGACACATATTTTCATTGGATCAACAACAATTTTTATTTTTCTAATTTCAACATAATTTAAATCTAAAACAAGTTACTTTTTGTTAAAAAAAAAAAGAAAGATCGTATGTATAAACAATCGATCGACTAATTTAAAAAGGATAAAACTTATAATATTAATACACATTTTTTAAAAGAATACATACATCAATTAAAATCAAACATTAGTTGCTGAGCTTTGAAAGTTTTTTTAATACAGAAAAAATTAAAAAAGTGTCCTTTTTAACAATAGAATACAATTCAAACATTTTGTAACCTTATCAGGCTTTTATTTAATGTGCAATGTCAGTCTTTTTTATTTTAAAAAGAAATTTTAACAGCCTAGTAACACCTACAATGGAGGAACAAAGGAGTGGCAGACAAAAATACAGTTATATATATATATATATATATATATATTGCACACTTCATTTTTACGTAGGTACATATATTTTCCTAATGCAATATGCTGATGTTTAGATAAATGACAAAGGTAGCGTGCATTGCCTTTAGGCATACAATAACTTTGAGAGCTTTCCTTTTCAAGATATTTTATTATTATTATTGTAACTGTTTGTTACGTGTTTTCTGCTCCATTTAAATATTAATCTTTAAAACTGATATGTACTTAAGAGGCTACCTCAGCCAGGAACACCATCCGTTCGCCAATGATCAAAATGTTTAATCCAAATAAAGAAATTTTTTAAGATAACTCATTTGCACAAAATGTTTTATATGTGTGTGTTTTTTCCATTTAAATATGTTTCTTTTGCATGGGATAACTTTGATCGTTCTTTACATCTGCCGTTTTGAACGTTTCCGATTTTATTTTTAGATATTTTTTAATTAAAACACTTCCACTTTCAGAACCGGTTTCGAAAGTGTAAGCATCATCCCCAAAAACTACATGTAAAATAAACTAAGTAAAAGTATGACTTTTGTACAAACCAGCTTTCAGTGAAAAAAAAAATAATAATAATCTAAAAATATTAAAATGCAAATGAGATATCATTAAAAATTTCTTTCTAGGATTAGCATTAGCCAGCGGATCTTTTCACATGATTGAAGTAGCCTCATAAAAGAAGCCTTACAGATGCAACAGGAAACTCCCTATGGAGACACTGATTTTCTGATTATAAGCGGAACTGGAATGGCAACAAACAAGGTATCACCCTCTATTCAGCATGACATAGTACATACACATAGTGTATACATCAGATAGTGTTGCCAGATATACCACACAAACCCTGGGCTCTAAATACCACTCATTTCTTATCGTTTTTTCGCAATCTTTTATTACCAAAAAGTCTGCTATTGCACAGGGTTAAAAAATTACTTTAAAATACAGGTGTCCATTTTCAATTCAGGAAAGCTTAAAAACAAACAGTCATTCCCCTATCTTTTCATCATGATATATTTACGGCTTTCCTGTACAGTTTTGTAAAAAGCAGCTTTTTAAAAACTGTTCGATAACTTAACTATTCCAATAATTTATTCCAGTTGATTCGCAGTGACATCTAAATGACGAACTCAGCAAACTTTCTCGAACATTTAAGGCTTCTCATTTTCCAAAAGGGTAGAATTCAAAGTTTAGCTAAATTCATTAGCATTATTTTTCGGATGCATTTTGCATACACGCATAAACATTTGCTCATATTGTAACATAAAAACATGAAAAGACTGAGCTCAGCTTATTTAAAATTAATTTCAAGTTCAACTCGACAAAACAATACATGCTTGGCAAGTTAAAATTATATATTGGTGCTAAATTCAGTGATGTTATTTCCTTTGATGCCAAGCATTCATTCCAGTATTGGTAACATTATAAGTCGATTCTCCTGCCAATCTGGTGAAATGTTGTCAACTTTGCGACTTCGTTTACTGCCAAATTTTCAACAACTTAATAATTATTTGAACCTTCTATTCCATTAAAACACAATGACCCACTCATCGAATTTTCTCAACCCCTTGACTTATCCCTATGGTCTTCTCATACCTCAATATGGTAGGATACAAAATTCAATCAAGATCATCAGACATGTTTTTTAGATAAAATTTCCAAACGCCCAAGATTTGGCCATATTCATGGTGAATAAATGTTGAATTAAATATATATATATATATATAGTGATGGGCGTAAAGAATGAGCAAGGGTGAGTAATTACTACAAAATTTTACCAGCCAAGAATTTATTTTATTAGCCAGAAAAATGAAACATACAGTTAGCTTCGTAAACTAAGTGAAAATTCACTCACTTCTGGTGAATAAAATGATGTCCTTCTCCACACCTGATAATGAGATATGCTTCATTTAAATGATTTGGAAATTTTTTTAAGAGGGAAATTTAACATATAAGAAAGTTTTTTTATGCAAACATATTTTTGCACAATTCTCATATATTTTTAGAACCATTATTTTAATAAACGCTTTTCTATTGCTTAAGAAATTGGGTTACAAGTTAACTCTTTAGATCAGAATAACTTTTCATTTTAGGAAAAAAACAACTTTACAGAGAAAAAAATACCAAAAAATTTTTCACAAAGGTTTTTTATTTTATTACAAAAATAAAAACATTAAACGTGCTTGTAGTAAATGCAATGAGACATACAGGGTTTATATTCAATTTAGGAAATAAAAATATAGAAAATGTTCACGAATTGTCTACTTGATATGAGACAAATGTTTTCTTATATAATGGTTATAAGGTAACCTTTTAGAACATATTTTACAAAGATGAGGTTTCCTTTCTCAAAAGTGAATGAAACGATGAGCTGTTAGGTTACTCATCAGAAAAAATTTTGGAACATATTTCACAAACAAAAATAATTTATCCTGCATGCTTCAAGAGGTGGGTTCTAAGAATATTATTCTCAGAAAATCCTACAGAACATATTTCACAAAAATGCTTTTCTCCTATACGTGTCAAAAATTGGATACTTAGACTAACATTCTGAGAAAACCCTTTGGAACCTACTTCACAAGCAAAGGGTTATACTCCTGTAAGCGTCAAGAGATGGGTTCTTAGATTACTACTAAGGGATAATCGCTTGGAAAATATTTCACAAACAAAAGGCTTTTCTCCTATATGTGCCAAGAGGTGGTTTCTTAGAGTAACGTTCTGAGGAAATCCTTTGGAACATATTTTACAAACAAAGGGCTTTTCTCCTGTATACATCAAGAGATGGGTTCTTAGATTACTAGTCTGGAAAATCCTTTAGAACATATTTCACAAACAAAAGTATTTTTTTCTTGTATGAATAAAGAGATGGGTTCTTAGAGTATTCTTATCAGAAAATTCTTTGAAACGTATTTTACAAACAAAGGGTTTTTCTCCTGTATGAATGATTTTTAGATGCCTTCTTAGATTACTATTATGAGAAAATCTTTTGGAACATACTTCACAAACAATAAGTTATAGATATAGCCAAATACGTATTACAATACTTTTGAACAGCCCAATATTTGATCTGTCGGTTGACATATAGACTATATAATGGGGAATTTAGCAAGAAAACGCATAACTGGTAGAAATTTTCCTTTCTGCAATTTATACTAATTGATGAAATCATATTTGAATACTTTTGTTCAGCCCTGTAGTTTAAGTAGTACCTTTAATACGAAATTTTTTTTTCTAAAATTTAATTCACACATGCATTTTTTTGGCACATATAGGAGAAAAGCCTTTTGTTTGTGAAATATTTTCCAAGCGATTATCCCTTAGTAGTAATCTAAGAACCCATCTCTTGACGCTTACAGGAGTATAACCCTTTGCTTGTGAAGTAGGTTCCAAAGGGTTTTCTCAGAATGTTAGTCTAAGTATCCAATTTTTGACACGTATAGGAGAAAAGCATTTTTGTGAAATATGTTCTGTAGGATTTTCTGAGAATAATATTCTTAGAACCCACCTCTTGAAGCATGCAGGATAAATTATTTTTGTTTGTGAAATATGTTCCAAAATTTTTTCTGATGAGTAACCTAACAGCTCATCGTTTCATTCACTTTTGAGAAAGGAAACCTCATCTTTGTAAAATATGTTCTAAAAGGTTACCTTATAACCATTATATAAGAAAACATTTGTCTCATATCAAGTAGACAATTCGTGAACATTTTCTATATTTTTATTTCCTAAATTGAATATAAACCCTGTATGTCTCATTGCATTTACTACAAGCACGTTTAATGTTTTTATTTTTGTAATAAAATAAAAAACCTTTGTGAAAAATTTTTTGGTATTTTTTTCTCTGTAAAGTTGTTTTTTTCCTAAAATGAAAAGTTATTCTGATCTAAAGAGTTAACTTGTAACCCAATTTCTTAAGCAATAGAAAAGCGTTTATTAAAATAATGGTTCTAAAAATATATGAGAATTGTGCAAAAATATGTTTGCATAAAAAAACTTTCTTATATGTTAAATTTCCCTCTTAAAAAAATTTCCAAATCATTTAAATGAAGCATATCTCATTATCAGGTGTGGAGAAGGACATCATTTTATTCACCAGAAGTGAGTGAATTTTCACTTAGTTTACGAAGCTAACTGTATGTTTCATTTTTCTGGCTAATAAAATAAATTCTTGGCTGGTAAAATTTTGTAGTAATTACTCACCCTTGCTCATTCTTTACGCCCATCACTATATATATATATATATATTTAATTCAACATTTATTCACCATGAATATGGCCAAATCTTGGGCGTTTGGAAATTTTATCTAAAAAACATGTCTGATGATCTTGATTGAATTTTGTATCAAAAATACTCTTTAAACTACTTAAATCTCATTTACAGAAATATCATCCAAAGATGACCACGTATGCTGTTCCTTGCGTGACCCTGTATATCATTTTATCTATATTCTACAAAAAAATCTTAATAAATTGAATGCAGTTCAACATAAAAATGCATAACTCATTTAAAAACCATCTTTAAGTAAATTACGCTCATATTCAGTAACATTTCCGAGATCTTTTATGTAACCCTGTATATATAAATTGTGTTACGATTAGAGTTTAATATGCATACATTTAGCAAAACTTAAAAGCGCATATCAAAATTAAAAATCCATTTCATCCATCCAACAGCAATCATCCATATTATGCAGTACTTCGAATAGAATGTGCTATTTTCATTCTTTTGTATGTTTTTGTAAATGCTACGCACTTTGTATTATGCTTGAAATAACCCAAATTAAGCCTCAACGACGTATATCAATTTGATTATTACATGAAATTGGTTACCATAATTAAAATATATCGCAAATAACACCTCCTTTATTATTATGCAATGGGATTCTTTTGTGAGGCCCTTTAAATTAATAATAACAATTCTTTTTGCTGCATACTTTACAAAATGCATATTTTAGTGCATGTATATAAGTTTGAATATGTTTAGTAGGGTGTAACATCGTTAAAATTCATTTGAAACGATTTTTCCTCATAGGCCGTAATGTAATGGAAAATTTTTGATTGTCCCTGTAAATAAACTAATCATTGTAGAAACTTCATTTTCAATAAGGCTCGTGCTAGGGTAAACCCCAATAACGTCCAAAAATTTCTTGGTGATCCGAATATATTTACGAGAGTTAGAACGCGTACAGATGGACAGCATAACCGAAAGACAGAACCGAAGATAGACAAACCGAAAGCATTAACACTTTTCAACTTTGTTAGAAATTGTTAAAAAGCTGGTAGTAAAATTATGTGCACTTGGAATTAAATTCCAGACAGCTACAATTATTTAAAGAAGTTAGCGTTTGCCATTCTGACATTGAAGGGGGGGGGGGGGCGTGGCACGGCATGGTCATTTGAAATTTTTTTTTGAAAATATTCTCAAGCGGGTCTCAAAAGGTTCGCCGACCCTGCCCTAGGATAACACACTTTTATACTTTTACATTTTTACTTTCTTCTATCTTCAATAGAAGAAAGTATTGTAATTGAAATTTTTTTCGACTTCCGGTTTTCAACGGATTTACACGTTTTAGGGGTCAGAGATTCAAAAAAACATGTTTTTACAAAATGTCTGTATGTCCGTGTGTGTGTCTGTATGTCGCCATTCTACCATCAAAAAGTGTATGAAGTTATGCATAGAATTGAACCAAATTTTTTGTGAATGTTTTTGGCTGTGGCAAGCAGGTCCTCCTTCAGTTTTGAAATATTCCGCCGGAAAGGGGCGCTGCAATCGCGATTTTTGTGCCATTTTCAATATTGTACCGACCAAAAGTATATGAAGTTATGCATCGAATTGAACCAAATTTTTTGTGTATGTGTATGACTATAGCTAGTTGGTCCTCCCTGAATTTGAAAAAAATCCGCCGGAAGGGGCGCTGCAATCGCCATATTTGTGCCATTTTCAATATTGTACCGACCAAAAGTATATGAAGTTATGCATCGAATTGAAGCAAATTTTTGTATATGTGTATGACTATGGAAAATTGGTCCTACTTGAATTTGAAAAAAATCCGCCGGAAGGGGGCGCTGCAATCGCGATTTTTGTGCCATTTTCAATATTGTACCGACCAAAAGTACATGAAGTTATGCATCGAATTGAACCAAATTTTTTGTGTATATGTATGACTATGGCTAGTTAGTCCTCCCTGAATTAAAAAAAAATCTGCCGGAAGGGGGCGCTGCAATCGCGATTTATGTGCTATTTTCAATATTGTACCGACCAAAAGTATATGAAGTTATGTATCGAATTGAACCAATTTTTTTTTATCTGTATGACTATGGCTAGATGGTCTTCCCTGAATTTAAAAAAAATCCGTCGGAAGGGGGCTCTGCAATCGCGATTTTTGTGCCATTTTCAATATTTTACCGACCAAAAGTACATGAAGTTATGCATCGAATTGAACCAAATTTTTTGTGTAAGTGTATGGCTATGGCTAGGTGAATCGCCCTGAATCTGAAAAAAATCCGCCGGAAGGGGGCGCTGCAATACCAAATTTTATGCCATTTTCAATATTGCACCACATAAAAGTGTATGAAGTTAGTTCTAGAACTGAACTAAACATTTTTGTATATGATTATTTTTTGGTAATTCAAGTAGGTCCTCCCTGACTTAAAAAAAAATCTGCTTATCATTCTATTGTCCATCGGCTTGTGCAGAGACGGAAATTCGTTTTTACTCCGATTAATTGATTGAAGCAGAAATTTAAGATGAAAATCAAAGTTGGTAAGGTATTGAATTAAAATTATTAAAGCATTAAAATGAGTAACTATTTTTTTAAATATTAAAATGTATGTATGAGATAGAAGAAAGTTTTGGGATTGACACATCCAACTAGTTTTCCTTTCGGTGGGAGAATATGAACAATTACTGATGTTGCTGATATCAATATGTCTGAAAGATAAAAATGACAATTTTCAGTATATTTTTTAGAGAAAAGTCAACAAATCAGTTTATACACTGCCACTTTTTCAGAAACTCATTCTCTTTTAGTCAACAAAAGTGACTTTAAAAAAAGCATTGCTGAAAAGTTACAAAATTTTAAAAGAAGTGACTAATTTGTATCTCTGCAGGCTGAAAGATAGCTGAACAGACCATCTTATTGAGTTCACACTTGAAATATCAGGATTAGACAGAATTGAATTAACATATTAAATTGCAATTGGTTTGTGAAGTCATATTGATGGATATAACTTGTAGATCTCATTTTAGTGGATCTACTGTTCATTTTAAAACTGTAAGTCCTCTAAGAAAATCATCAAGAAAAATGATATGGTAAGTGACATTATCATCACTTCTTCCGAAACATTCTGTACAGAAGAATGTATTTATATGAACTGTTCCTGTACGATTTATACACCTCACAAAAATAAAACTATTTTTTGCAATGTATTGAAAGGTGATTATTTAAATAAGTCTTATGAGCAAATTGTCGGTTGCATACTTCACAAACAAAAGGCCTTGTATGATAGAGCATATGACTCGTTAAAGTAAACTTCTTCATAAACTGTCTGTTACATACATCACATACAAAAGGTTTCTCATTTGTATGTGTAAGTAAATGACTATTTAAATATATTTTCAGAGAAAATCCTTTACTGCACACCTCGCAAATGAAAGGTTTCTCATTTGAATGTGTACTCAAATGTCTATTTATATCAGACCTGTGAGAAAATCCTTTGCTGCATACTCCACATATAAAAGGTTTCTCATTTGCATGCGTACTCAGATGATTATTTAAATCATACTTCTGAGAAAACCTTTTGCTGCATATCTCACATACAAAAGGTTTCTCATTTGCATGTGTACTCAGATGATTATTTAAATCATACTTCTGAGAAAATCCTTTGCTGCATATCTCACATACAAAAGGTTTCTCATTTGTATGTGTACCCAAATGCCTATATAAACTGCGTTTGAGAGAAAAGCTTTTCTTGCACACCTCACATGCATATGGCTTCTCTTTTGTATGTGTTCTCAAATGATAATTTAAAGTGGGTTTCTGGGAAAATCCGTTGCTGCATATCTCACAAACATAAGGCTTCTCATTTGTATGTGTACGCAAATGATTATTTAACGTTGTTTTCTGAGAAAATCCTTTGCATACTTCACATACAAAAGGCTTCTCATTTGTATGTGTACGCAAATGATTATTTAAAATTGTTTTCTGAGAAAATCCTTTGTTGCATACTTCACATACAAAAGGTTTCTCATTTGTATGTGTACGCAAATGATTATTTAAAATTGCTTTCTTAGAAAATCCTGTATTGCACACCCAACAAACAAAAGACATCTCACTTGTACATGTGCAAACGATTAATTAAATTAGTTTTCCAAGATAATCTTTTGGTGTACTCCTCTATAAAAAGAAAAAAAAGCTTTTCAATCATATATAATAAATGATATCTTAAAAGAATCATTTGAGAAAATCATCTATTGCACACTTCAGAAACAAAAGGATTTTTTTTTAATATTCATTGAAATGATTATTTAAACAAGTCTTCTGACAAAATTCTTTATTGCATTTGTCAAAAACAGTTTGTCTTCTAAAAAAATAAAAATCTGCGACAGAAGTTTCAATCAAAGTGATTTAACTTTCGCATTAGAGAGTATGTATGTATCGTTCTAGTAGAGTTTGTACATCTCACAGAACATATTACAGAACTATTTTTTGGAATGTTTCAAAAAATGATTATTTAAATATCTTTCATGAGAATATTGCTTGTAGCATATTTCATTTACAAAAATCCTTGTATGACAGAGCATATGATTAGTTAAAATACTGTTATAAAAAATTGTCTATTGCATACTTCAGAAACAAAAGGTTTTGTACGATAGGGTATGAGATTTTTTAAATTAGTCTTATAAAAAAATTGTTTATTTTGCATATTTTAATAACAGAAAGTTTCTTATTTGTATGCATATGCAATTGATAATTTAAAATGGGTTTTGTGAATTAGTGGGGGTTGAGAAAATTCTTTAGATTTGTCAGGGACAAAATGCTTTTGGTAAAGGGGGGTACAGTGGGACAATAAGCATTTTTCCAATAATTAAAATACTCAAGAATTAGAAAAAAGCCATTATTTAGTTACCCTGTATGGCAACACTGTGGAAACTAGTCACTGTCACATTTCTTCCTGTAGGGAAGTTGCAGCCAATTTTGTTTTTTATACCACTGTTGGAAAAATCAAGTAAGTTTTACGTTTTTTGAATTTAAGCAATAAATAATTATCCAATAATCAATATCAATGCATAAATTTAAAGCATAAAGTTTCTTAATTACACGGATGTAATTTTCTTTATTCCATTAATACATTTTATGCAACTTTTTACATTTGATTTAAAAATACTTCTTGTGGGGTACAGACGGACACATTGATGGGGGTACAGTGGGACATATCCCACTATACCCCAAATGTAAATAAATTTTAGAATATCAAGATATAGAGATTTAGAATATATATATTTAAAATTCAATTATTCATGTAAAGAGATTTTAATATAGTTATATTTAAACACAATATTTCTTTTTCAATGACATCTGAAACATGCATTTAGCAGCTTATTAAACTATTGCTACAATTATATTATTACTGTTAGATGTTTTTTAATGAAGTGTTATCTAAATAAATTATTTTGAATATTTTTGTCTCTAAACATGCAATAATAATCTGTTAACTTTAATTGAACACAAAAAGAAATTATGAAAATGAAAAAAATGTCTTTTTTAATAGTACAGGTTAAATTTTTTTTAACTATTTGTGTTACATTGATACAGTAACACTAATTTGAATTAAAGTTTTTGTGTTGATGTTTAGGATTAACAACTCAATTTGAATTGCAGATAAAATGGTACGTAAAAGATAAAGAAAAACTGAAATTGAACTAGTGAAAGAAAATGTGAAGATTGAAGCTGTTAAACCAGTATCAAAAGATAAAAAACCATTACGAGAGGCAGCAAGGGAATTTAATATTCCGAAGAGCACTTTGCAACGATATGTGATGAAATCAAGACACATCAGTGGAGAAGATGATATTCCAATAAAAATGTTATGTGTAAGACTAATTATATAGTTCGCCAAATCTTTACAACGGGTGAAGAGAGTATGCTGTCAGATTATTTCACAGAAGCTTCAAACTTGCATCATGGGCTGCATATGCAGGAGGCACGGAAATTAGCATACGAATATGCAATGAAATTGAATAAAAATATCCCCTCAACTTGTCAAGATAATCAGTGTGTAGGAAGAGACTGGTTGGAAGGATTTATTAAACGGGCTGGTAATATTTCTTTGAGAAAACCAGAAGCCACTTCGCTTGCTCGATCAATGGGATTCAACAAACCTGTGTAGCTGAATTTTATTCAAAACTGTTTGAACTATTAAAAAGGCATAAATTTGAGTCAGACAACATTTTTAATTTAGATGAAACAGGTCTCACAACTGTGAAACACCTGCTAAAGTTTTTGCCCAAAAAAGGTGTTAAACAAGTAATTCAGGTCACTTCATCAGAGAGGGGTGAACTTGTTACACTTTGTTGCATGATCAATGCCATAGGAAATGCACTTCCTCCCTTTTTTGTTTTTCTCCGTGTTAATTTTCAGGAGAAAATATTAATTAGTGCTCCAGTGGGTGCTGAAGGAGCTGTATCAGCTTCAGGATGGATGAATGCCAGTATTTTTTTTAATGGCAATGAAGCATTTCATAAAACATTCAAAATCAACTCCACAAAATTAAAAGCTTCTCTTAATGGACAATCATGAAGTGCACATTTGTATTGAAGCTATTAATCTACAAAAATACAATGGTATTGTGCTCTTTACAATACCCTTGCACTGCAGCCTTTAGACAAAGCTGTCTTTCGGCTTTTAAAACGTTTTTATAATGATGCATGCCGGGCTTGGCTTGTGACCCATCCAGGAAAAAGGATAACAATCCACAACATAGCTGAACTTGTTGACAAGGCTTATCCTCTGGCTGTTTGTGCATTCTATCATTCAAAGAACATTCTATCTGGATTTTCAACCACAGGCATTTTCCATATAATAACAATGCTTATAGTGATGCAGACTTCAAAGCTGCAAGTGTTACTGATGTTTCAGCAGCATGTGTTGCGGACACATCAACTACTGAACATGTCATTCTTTTTAGATGAATCAACTGAAGCTAATAAATCTAGGCCATTCACAGAAGAGCCGCAACCAGGGTAGTTCAACTTAAATTCATTTTTCGTAAAAAACCAGAAAATTGATGATCCTGTTTTGTCACCAGAAGTAATAAGTCTTCTTCCAAAATGCCATGCATCTGACAATTCTAAGAAGAATCGAAGAAAGAAGAAAAAATCAGAAGTATTGACTGATACACCTGTAAAATAAAGAATAGAGTAAGAAAGTTTTGAAAGACTTGAAAAGAAAAATAAATGTAAAAATAAATATTCTTCTGTTTTGAAAGTGAGAACGAAAAAAAGAAAAGAAAAGAAAAATGGAAATAAAAATTTGTGGAAAAGTAGTTCTTCAGAAGACGAGGATTGGAAGCTCTCTGCAAGTGATAGCGTTTTTGACAAGGAATTGGAAGAAAGAGAAAGTGTTTTTCAAGATGATATAGAAGAAAGAGAGAGCATTTCCATTAATATTGGAGATTTTGTATTAGTCAAAGTGTGTGAGAAAAAGAAAGGATCCATATACTATTATATTGCAGAAATCATAAATAAAACCGAAATAGACTTTGAAGTGAAGTATATGAAAAAACTTTTGCCAGGATACAACTTTGTTTTTGATGATGAGACAACATATTCAGCTGTCCTTGATGACACTGAAATGAAATTACTAAAACCTAGTGGAGGGAGAGAAGGAACAATGACCCAATTATCATTTCTCAGAGACTTCTAATGCTATTCCATGATAAAATGAATGTTTGAAAACATTTTGCTAACTTTGAATGTTTAATTTGATGTTACTTTCAATTTTGTTGTTTATTTTCAATTCATCAAACATTATATTACAAAAGATTTTTCAATTCTTAAATATGTTCTATTATTATAACTATTTTTAAGTTTTTTCATTTGAAAATTGCTATCATATTTTATGTGTTTGATATCTCAATCTGTATTTAAGAATGATAAATATGCTGGCATTATATAGCTGATTTTGTATGTACTTACTCATTGTCAAACTGTACCCCATTCCCTGTCCCATTGTGCCCCACAGGGGGACACACTGGGACATCTTGATTACCTTTTAAAAATTAAATCTTTAAATTCTTTTTAAAAAAATTTAAGAATAAAATAAGAATAAATTATGAAAAAATTACAATGAAAGCTGAAAGTTGCCAAAATATTATTCTGTATTTAAATTTTGCTTTTAAGTAAATGGAAGGAAGTTATTATAAAATAAGTAAAAAATGTCCCACTGTGCCCCCCTCTCCCCTATACATTTTCCAAGGGAATCTTTTTGCACAGTTCACTAGCAAAAATCTTGTTTGTATCTATAAAAAAGGTTTTATTTTAGCTGCCCTTTGAAGTGCATTATTTGTTCACACACAGTTCATAAACAAAAAATGTTGAAAAACAAATTTTAATTTAAACTTCATAAACAAGAAATCACTTTGGTAAGAAAGGAAAGATACATCTATTTCTTAAAAATATTTTGTCAGTTTAGATAAAAACATCTTTTCCTGGAAATTATAATTTATATAAATATTATGAAATTCTACACACTTTTTTTAATGTGAATAATAATTTAACATTTGATTGAAAATGTAAGTATAATCACACTTTCAGTACAATTATTTTCAGGTGATTTATGAGAATGAGATTATACATTCATTGCTGTGCATGTTAGTGAAGTACTTTTATTAAAGGACTGTATAAATTGAAATTTTTAAAGATATAGAAAAAGGCATCTTTTGCAGCTTATTAGTTTGAAATAATTTTACTAATAAATAAACAAGAAATACAAGCCAAAAAAAGGGGCGGTGGGGAATTAATTTATGGTTATAAGATTTTTTTTTATTGAAACGTCCATTTCAAAATGTCATACAGATGATTTATTCTATAATAAACGGAACAATATTAATACAAGAAACTTATACAGTAGACTCCTTCAAATCCAAATCACTAAAACCCGAAACTCTGTAAAATCCACACATAATTTACAGATGCAAACAATGAAATTTTAATTTCAGATAATTTCACATTATTTAGATAATACATTTCACATTTTTTTATATCATTTCTATGATTATACTAATCAGTAATTTTTGTGATTATTACTGAATTCAGACTGTTTTCTGAAAGAAGAATAAATTTATTTTAAAAGAAATCAAAATATTGCTGATATCACCATTAATCACAATCTTTAACCAAATGCATTTGTGCATTAATCCAGCTATTTTTATTATTAAGTTTGGCTAAATTAATAAAATCTGGCTGATTTAAGAAAAAACTCAACGTTATTAGCAATACACAAAAATGAATAAAATGCAGAAAAACCTCACAAATGATTGTTTGATTAATTAATACTTTGATTGTAAAATGATTTATTAACAGATTATTTTCTGCAATTGAAGTATGTGAGACAGACACTCGGGAAAAATTTCTGCTGCTGGGTCCATTTGCTGTATTCAACTTATGTATAACCTTAGATGTCTTTATCTACAACACAACGATGAACAGAAAATATTAAAATAGCTAAAAATATATACCGAAGAAACGCCGCATCGCGAAAAATCACTAAAAAAAATTTAGAAAATGGTCGTAAACGCAGCAGGTGAAATTTCCGCGGTAATCGCGGTTAACGTGTTAAACAGAAACACATTAATAAGCTGTATTAAGAAATCATAAAAATGAAATTATTAATCAGAAATTAATAAATTAAATACAAGATTAATAATATTATTTAAATACCGTATTTTCGGGAATAATGCCGCGACGCATACGAGTTTAAAAGTAAAAATATGCTTAGTACAGCGCGGTGGATACGGTGATTTTTTTTCCTAACAGTACCGTAAAATACCGTTAATCTGCCTCCCCCCTAAATGTGACGAAAAATCGTAAAATAATTAGAGGGGGGCGCTTACACCAGATTTTTCCGCTATCGTTTCACAAAATTTGCAGGAATGAATCATGATGAAATGAATGAATCGTGAATCTTTGAATGATTCATGAATTTTGATACTTGAAGCATTGATTGGAAAAATTTCTGTTTCTTTTTTAAAAAAACGTAAATTCTGTCGAAAAAACGCAGAAAAAAGGAGAAATTTGTAAAAAAAAAAGCCAAAAAAGCATAAAATCAATTAAGAAATCTCGAAAAAACGCATTTCATCCAGGGCCGTAGCTAGAAGTGTACGATAGGGGGGGGGGGCTTATGAGAATGTAAAGGGAGGGGCTCATATTTTTTGTTCTCTCTCTAATGCAGAAAGATAAATTAGTGCATATTCACATTGTAGGTACTATGTTTCTCATTAAACTGTTAACTGTTGAAATAACTTCATTTTATGCTAAGAAAAGTATAGGATGATGAAAATTTTGAATGTATAACTGGTGCAAAATTAAACATCCTGTTAGCTTCATATGTACCAATAGGATGAAGGAGTGTTGAAACACGTATGTTAGATACAATTTAGTAACTCTGCAAAACTGTGAAAGGGTCTCAAAACTAAATTAGATTTTTGAACAGAATTTCATTTGAATTTTTGGAACATTTAGTGACCTTGGAACTTTTTCCAGGGGGGGGGGCTGAGCCGCCCATAGCGCCCCCTTAGCTACGACCCTGATTTCATCAAAGATTCATGATTAATCCCATTTTCAATCGCCTTTGAGAATGCGGAGGGAGGGCGCTTTCTCGGGATTTTTTGAAAATTAAAATTTTTTTATAAAGTGGGGAGGGGGCGTTTGATTGGGAAGGTCGGATTAACGTGATTTTACGTTAATATATATTAAAGAGGTGATTCTGTTCCGAAAATTGTGAAAAGGCAGTCATTAATAAAAAAAATGTGAAATGTAAAAAAATATCGCGAATCTCAACAACTTGGCCCAGACTTGATTACATTGAGTTTTCTTGGCTGGGTGGGGCAAAGTTTTAGCATTTCAGGGAAATTCAGAAAATTCATTCGAAAATGCAATTTTCGGTTATTCGTAATCTTATGCAAAATTTGCGTAACTTTTTGCGGTCTTTTAATGAAAATTGCCATTTTTTCGCGATATTTTGACGAAATCGAAATTAATTTGTTTTTGCGACCATTTGTCGGAAATAGCGATACATTTTCTGTCCGAAATTTTGGAATTATGACCGACTTTTTTTAATTTTTAATTTTCGGAAAAATACAGAAAAATATCATCGCTTGTTTGAAAAAAAAGCGCGTAAACGCCGCATCGCTTGAAATTTCAGTTTAAAACACGTAAACGCCGCGACGTTTCTTCCGAAAATCACGGTAATTATCAAGCAAATTGTAATTGAGGTTAAATGGTAGACAGGGAGGCAGCAGCACAGACAATCACCTCAATCAGTTGGGAGTTGAAATTGCAGGATTTGTTAAAACTTGATTAACATATTAAAATGCAAATGGTCTGTCGAGTCATATATCGGTGGAAACACTCTTTAAACTCTATTTTAGCGGTTGACTCGTAGGTTCGTAATTGAATTTTCATGCACCCAAAGGTATGAAAAAGGGGTTGACTGGAAACTGGAAAACACAATGATAAACCTACGAGTCAACTGCTAAAGTCACGTTTTTAGGTATTTTTCTAAATCAAAATATGATTTGGAAACCCATTGTGTTTTAATATAAGAATCGAGTTTTAACCAATTCTGGAATTTTAACCTCCAACTCGATGTGGCGTGTGCTGCCACATCCCAGTCTATAAGTTACTAACTGTTCTTTTTAAAAAAAATTGCGAGAGAAGATCTGCTTACATAATGAATAAGCAATAAAAAGGTATTTTGTATGTAACAAGGACATGTTTAAACTATCATTTTTTTCTTTTTATTATCTTGGCTAATTTGATTTAAAATGTAGTTTATTAAATTTTATTATATAGTAGACTGTCTCAAACCATCAACTCTAAAATCTGCATACCATCACAGATGTAAACAATGATATATTCAGTTCAGACATAGCAGAAAAATTAAAATATTTTTTTTTATTTTACATCATTCCCTAGGTTCTTCTTGACAATATAATTGAACTCATTTTTCCTTAAGCATAGGTTTATTTGATATTGCTTGTATTACTCATAATATCACAATATTTTTACCAAATACAGTCAAAGTTCTATAATCTGCAATTTTCTATAATTCGCATTACTTTACGAATGTAAACTATGAAATAAACAGTTAAGAAAATTTACAAATTAGTGATCCAAAAACTATTTTTTAAAACAAATTAATAAAAAAAAGGAAAAATAAATCATAATAAAACATTTTTTTAATATTATTCTTTAATTTTATTAACAGCAAAAAACATACTGTATTGCAGAACCTATGTAATTATTTTTATTTAAATGCACTCAAATTTTTTAATAAAATAACTTAAAAAAGGCATTTTTTGGGATAGCCTATTAAATTAATTTTTAGATTTCATATTTATTTTTTCATGTTATACTGAATATAGAATTAAAACACTGCCTAGGAATAATAAAATGGCGCATAATCCATAATGCTCTATAATCTGCAATATTCCATAATCCGCACAACCTTTCGCCCAAACTTGTGTGGATTATAGAATTTTGACTGTATTGTGATTATTACAAAGTCCTTAATCAACTTTTTTAACATTTTCCAACAAAGCTAAAAAAAAGAAATTATGATTTTTGTTTGTCTGGTCAGTTGTCCGTAAATATACTCCGGTCTACTTGAAATGTTTGGATGTTATTTACCTTTACATTAGCATGAACCATACTCCAAATGAAGTTTGCAGCATTTTTTGTTTATCTAAAGGAAAGTTTTTCATTATACTAGTGCAAGTAGGCGAGATGGGGCACATATGAACAATAGGGTAAATTGATTGCCTAAGGTCATCCTGAGAATAGCAATGGAGATCGATGATAGACAGCATAATTGAAGAATGGCAATGGAAAGAAATTGCAATGCCACAATTTAAAAATGATAAAAACCACATAGTGCAAGAGTTTCAGGTTCCAAAGCTAAACTTTAAAGAAATGGAACACTATGAGTGTATCGACTAGGTCGCCGCCGATATCAGCAAACTTCCTATAACAAAAACCTTTTCAGTAGAAAAAAAATTGGAGAAAACGTAATTTCAGGATCCTTTTTGGATGAATCATTAGTCTACTATCCAAGACATTCCCAGGCTGTGAAAAGAGTCGTTAAAAATGTGGCTGAAGCTGCATGAAAGGTATGCAGGAGTAAAGACAGAAATACCTTCATTAGAGCAAAACTGCAAAGACAGCAAAATGCATTTCTAAAAACGACTTTGTAGCTTAATTCTGGTTCAGTGCATTTTGAATATAACATTCTGAGGGTAGAAGGATGGGTAAAACTCGGCATGCAGCTACCTCCTTGCGGTGAGTTCTGGGTTGTTTCGTATTGGTACCAAACGCAAAACAAGCTAAAAGCTGTACATTTTTAAAGAACAAAACACTAAAATAATGCATAATTAGAGGTTATTTAAACATTTGACACATTAAATATATCTTTTCAACTAAATATAACCAAAACAAACTTAATTTAAAATTTTTTAATTTTTTGCTAAAAAAGTTCAAAAATCAGCATTTTTGCAAAACTTTAAGCCATTTGAAGCAGGATAAGGAATTGTCCAAAAAATCTCAAATTTTTTGTGTGAACTGAGCGCTACCAGTGGCCATTTTTCTGCATCATCGAAATTTCAAAAAAAGTTTTATTGGTCCACACCAATGGATATGTGCACATACATCCCCCAAAAGGGTAAAAGTCTTGCTTTTGCTGATACAGCACGGTGGTAATATATGTTTCTTGAAAAATGTAATGAAAATTTGTCATCTTATATTTCATTTATGTAGCAAGATGTTTGTTTTGCTAAGATGTTCTGTTGCAACTTAAAAGTATATTAATTTAGTTCTTTTTATTTAATAATAATAATAAAGAAGAAATATTATCTAAATTAAAGCTGAATAACAATTATCATGATTTTAATAATATCTGCATTCATTTGTATTTTCTAAATATGGTGAATTTTTCATTTAACACCAGATATATTAAAAATAAAAGGCTAAAATAAATTTAAAGGAAATTTTTATATTTTTTGGGTGTTTTAAATAGGAATGTCTAGTAAATAATCAGTCACTTATCATAGAATGAACCCTCTACCATCTGTGTATAGTTCTTTTTTCTAATTTTTTGTATAACTCATATAAAGTTACAAAATCATTTATTTCCTGCAGAACATACATTTAGCTTAAATGAAAACATTGAATGGAATTTGTAACTTCGATAAGTATGGTCTCACCAGAGTAACATCTATATTACTCTGGTGCTACTTAATGGTGTTACTTTAATTCTTGGTGCTCTCTATGCTACTTAAAAGTATCTAATGCCAATGCCTTGTTTTGAATGTGAACAAAATTTTTCAACTCAAAAAAAAAAAAAAAAAAAAAAGAAAGAAAGAAAGAAAAAGGCATTGAAAAAATAAAATGGATATTGAGAACAATAACTTTTTCCTAAATACTGACTGTTAAAAATATTGATTTGTGGACCAAAAACAGTCTTAACTTCTTCTTAGGCAAGTAAAGCCTTAGCTCCAAATTTCAGCCCCCCCCCCAATATATATATATATAAATAAAATAATATAATTTTGTTATTATGTGTAAAGATTATTTAATGATACAAATCAATCAGCAGATGATTTAAGTAAAACAAGGTATATTAGGAGTCTCAAATCATGGTTATGCCTACCCTTCTCCCTCCTAACATTCCTTCAAGCCTGTCTTCGATTAAAATAAATATATTCGTTCTCAAAAATTCATTGTTTTACAAAGTTGTTTGAAGCTGATTTAATATTTTGTTCGAATTTATGTATACAAATTTGCTATACACAAACTAACTACACACTATGCTATACGCAGACACTAAATCAAATTAAATCTAAATTATTTAAAATTACCATATAATTTTTTTAAAAAATCAATTGAAGATAAATAGAAATAGTAATGATTGTTTTCAAACGATCACTTGTAACACAAACAATTATTTTAATGCTTTTTTGGGGATTTCCAGTGCCATTTGTATACAGTTGCTTTTTTAAGCCAAACGCAAACATTTATTATTATTATTATTTTGGTTTGTGATGAATAAAATATATTTGCACCCAAAAAGCCTCTTTTTTCAGTTTATGGATTTTATGTATAATTTTAAAGAAAACTGATTGTTTAACTGCTACGCCTTTTAAAAAAAATGAGATTTGAAAATCATTTTTCTTACAAAATTTTTTGTAAAAACAAACTTTAGACAATTTTGGGAAATCTTATATTAAAATATGATCATCAAACATTTTTTTTCTTATATTTCCATCTTTTTGTGTGCATTTTAATGATAACTTCAACTTAATATGTTAAAATATAGTAAAACTATGATTTTTTTTCTTCTGAAACTGTTTTTTAAATACAGATCTTTTGAAGTGCCACTTATGCAACTTTTTTGCTTATTTAAGTGGGTTTTTTTTTCACAAAAAATACTTGAGATATTGAAGTACTATTTTAGATTGTTAATAAGGGTGGTAAAAGAAACAACTACAAATTTTTTTATAAAAATCTAAGACCATGGGTTTCATGGTCTGGATGAAGTGATATGGAATGACCCAAAAATATATTTTTTAATGCAATCTCATAGCAATCCCAATATGACATTTTTACAATATGTATATTACATTAGTAAGAAAAAAATATATTTTTTCCAGATTTTTCAAAAAATGGATTTTTAAAATTTTTCAAGGTCAAAGAAAGCATTCGGTGACCTTGAAATATTGATTTTGATAAATCCTGTCAAGTCATATAAAAGTCCATACAAAAATCTTCAAAAAAAATACCAAGATGAACTCTATACCTTTCATAGGAGTTGAGAAAGCTGCATTTTTGTAGCTATCAGCACCCCATTTTTTATGTGTTTTCCTTTTCTTTTTATGGAGTCCCCCCCCCCCCCAAAAAAAAGCTAATAAATTTTTTTGTGTTATTACATAAGTAGAATCAATCCTGTTAATTTCACAAAAATTGGAAATGGTCAGATTGTGGGCCTCGTTGATTTGAAATAGAATGACCCATAATTTTTTTTTTTTTTTTTTTTTTTTTTTTCCATGTTGAAAAACAAACGTCAAAATAGTCGGTCGTCTGACATTAACCTTAGTCTAATATAGTAAATATGTTATCTGCAATATTCAATTTTTTTTCTTCGTGAATTTTAGTTTTTTTTTTAAATCTCACTTTAATTCCCCCACTCCCTGCCAAAAAATAAATAAATAAATTGTATCTCTTATTAAATAAATTTTATTTGACAATATGTGTCAATTTTTTTGTAAAATATATTAATAATAATAACAAAAATTGTTATTACTATAACTAGCATTAAAATCTTACCCCAATATAGAAAATTTTGCCCTCATTTAAGTAAAGTATATTCTTATTTATTAGCGATTTTGTTAAGCATTTGGTTTTAATTTTTGATGTTTCTAAAAGGAATAAAATTCAAATTTTTTAACTTAACATTTTGTTGCTCTGCAATTTTTTAATTTTTACACCTATTTTTTAATTTCTCCTGAATTTTTTTACATCTTTAAAAAAATTTTGAGTCTATTTACAAACATTTAAAATTCAAGGTGATATTTAATAAAAAAAGAAACACACTTTTTAATTCCAAATCAGTTGAGTACATATTCATATAAAAAACTATACAAATAATACAATACTCTCAATTAAATCCTTGGTATCAGAATAAGTCAAAGAGGCTATAAATTCTTCAGATGAACAGAATGTTATCATCAATGCGTCAAATGTTTTCTCCCACTACAGCATGTTAATGGTATACCTACGAGACAATTTTATTTAATGAATGTAATTAAATAAGTGTGCCATAGAAAACAGAATTACAGTCAAATTTCTATAATCCGCACAAGTTGGGGCCAAAGATTATGTGGATTATGGAATATTGCGGATTATAGAGTATAATGGATTATATATCATTTTATTATTCCCAGACAACATTTTAATTCTATGATCAGTATAATATGTAAAGAAATCTGATAATTAATTTAATAGGCTATCTCAAAAAATGCATTTTTAAAGTTATTTTATTAAAAAAGTTGATATATATAGATGTGCATTTAAATAAAGATAATCAATGTTCAGTAATACAATTTGTTTTTTACTGTTCATAAAATAAAAGAGTTATATTTGGTATATGATTTATTATGATTTTTTTTCAACTTTTTATTATTTGTCTTAAAAAAAAATTTTTTTATTATGAATTTGTAAACTTTCTTAACTATTTACTTCCATGTTTACATTCGTAAAGTGATGTGAATTATAGAAAATTGTTAATATGGGTATGCAGATTATCGATCTTTGACTGTAATTCTATGAATTCGATCCAACTGAACCCCCCCCCCCCCCAAAAAAAAAGGCTAAATCATATTAAATAATTTGTGCCACACATAATAAATATTTCTGTAGTTGCCTTTCACATGGCAGTATATATAAATTAAATATGCAATTGCAAAAGAAATAAAATGTTGTAAGTAGCAATATTGTTCATACAGTGTATCTTCCTAGCATGAAAATAAACAATCACTATGAACATCAGAAAACGCTAAAACACATTCTTTTTTCTTAATTAGTACAACCACAGCACTTATTGGCAATGGATCTAATATTATGAAGGCATTGAAATTTCAGATTGTATTCTTGGCTTCTTAAATTGCTTTAATATTTTATGTAAATTTTCATAAAATTTTTACAGTAACTTTAGTATGCTATCATTATATAAAACATATTTACATTCAATAGAACAGGATAAAACCAAATTCAGTCTATGAACAATACAATGTACTAAACTAAAATGTAACACACAAAAAAAAAAAATTCGCTGTTTTGAAATTTAAATTCGAAAAATATTCGCTAAATTAATTACAAATACATAAATAAATAAAATTATCTGCTCTGAGTAAATCATTTTAATAATGCTTTAAATGACTATTGGCAGAATGAAATTTCGGAAAGTCATGTTATCAAGCCACAAATTGTATAATTTTAGTTGAAGATTAATCGAAGAAACTATGTTAGTATTAAATTATTTTAGTAAAGAGAGTGATATTAATAAACTGACGCGTTCAAAATTACCTGATATCGCAAACAGGACGAGACTCAAAACGCCAAAACAAGAATGAATCGTAGATTTTTACATTACCTCCTTGAAATAAAGTCATTTATTCGATAAGGAAAGTATTGAATACGATGTTCCATTGATCCACTCAGTATAACTGACTAATTACTTATATCATTTATTAATACAACTGATTCAATGTCAATATAACAAACATTTTTTTTTTTTTTAATTATTATTCCAAGTTGTATTATTGGCAATCATAAAGCCATCAAGTCATAAAGCTAATAAGTCACAAAGTAGTCACAAAGCCATAAAGCCTAAGTTCACCAAAGAATCTAATCTTAATTTTTGTAAGTTTTAAAAATTCAAATAGTGTCAAATTTTATATCGGAGAAAATATTTATGTGTTAGATTCGCAAATTTTGACTAATGCTTTCTACTTTTTTTCAATAACTTTGCTAATTGATTCATTAGGCATGAAAGAAATAGTTCGTCGTGATTCATTCATTGTGTTGGACTCTGTACTTTAGTAATGAGTGCATAACAATCTCTAATTTTTAAAATCAATTTACTGTTTTATCTATACTAAAATAAATTGATGCTGGGATATATTTTTCTATTTATTCTTCTATTGAATGTTTTACATTTTGTGATTTGATTGTAAAATGACACAAAATTTTATGTGTGGCAACTTTCAGTTTTCCTGTTATTTATAGTCATTTAGAATATTTAGCACTCAGGTAAGCTGACTGTTTGGCTAGTCGAATGGACACTATAAATAAAGTACACTATAAAAAGTATGCTTTGAGTTATTACTTAAGAAAACTTTTTTAAATTTCATGCTTGTGAACATAATATTTTTATATTTTAAAACGTGTTTTAAAATTAGAGCGGAATTTTGAAGAAAATTTTTACAGTCATATAGTACTGTTTATTTGTCAGGAAAATACTAAAAGAATATATAATACAATTAATTCAAATAATTGTAACTCACAAAGCATAACAGAATTCATCCAAGTCAAAAAGAATATCCAAGCATAACCCCAATTATACTAATTACATTGACCCTTAAATTATGACAATTACCTAGTATAGCACAGCTAATAAGAACTACATAAATAATACGTAAGTTTCGGAAGAAACGCCGCTGCATTTACGTGTTTTAAAATAAATTTTCAAGCAATGCGGCGTTTACGCACATTTTTTTTTTTTTCCTTGAAAAAGCGTGATATTTTTTCTGATTTTTCCCTAGAATAAAAAAAAAAAAAAAAAAAAAATCGGTCATAAATCGAAAATTTCGGACATAAAATGTATTTCGAATTTCAAATAATCCAGTTTCGGGAATTAGTCAGAAAGTTTTGCATTGTTAAAAAAAAAAATAGTTCGAGTAGCAAAAAGAAATAATGAACAGAAAATATGAAACTATAAAGCAAAACTCTCTTTTTCCTCTATAAAAAACGAAAAAAAACAAACAAATTTTTATTATTAATTCACCAATGTTGTTCAAATTTTCAGCAACTGGCAATAATAATAAGTTAGGCTGATTACCAAATTTTTATTAAAATATATTACATTTTAAGAATATTATAGATACCCATCAAAAAGCATTTATTAAGCAGTGGCAACTCTGACATCGTGAAAATCCGATAAGTGACTCATTGATAATGTTTTGTTATGCTAATGAGAAACAGTTTAAACCAAAAATATTTTATGAGCAAAACAGAAGGAAAAGAATATTTATTTAAAACAAATAATTATTTTTTACACAATAATTCTTCATTTTTCCTTAACATCTTATTTTAAAGAGTGAAATCTGCAGGAATTTAGATAAACACATGCCGCTCTCAAGGAACTTTAAAACTGAAAATGCAATCTGTATTGGTTATTTACAGAGAATACCTGTTTGCTAATATTAATATAATGGAACACATTTTTAAAAAAGATCTAGCATGCACTTCAATATTTTGTTTTTGTTTAATTTATTTATTTTTGCATTAAGCTAGTGGAGGTAGTTCTTTACAAAAGCTGCTTTTTACGTTTTTGACTTCCTTTGAAGGTTTTTTTTAACCCTCCAAGTGTCTTGCAAAAGGGAAAAATTGTAATGTTGCTTTCTCAACATTTTGTTTTAAATGTTAAGAAAATATGATTCTTTCAACATTATAAAAAAATCTTTATTATAAGCATGAATGTAATCCTCCAGAGTATGAATCATTCTTCGATGTATTGAAAATTCATTAAATCTGTAGAATTATAATATTTTAAATATTGTTTGTCTTGCAGTGAAAACTGGAGCTTAGTATACGGAATATTACGTTCCAGACACTTAGAGGGTTAGAGATACTTTTACTTTCAAAACCGATTCCGAAAGTAAAAGTATCCAAATAATTTTTAAAAATTTTAAGTAAAATCGAAAAATCCTATACAGAAATTTCCAGTTTTTTCCATGATCCTGTACAGAAATACACGTTTTTCCACGGTCCGCTGATGAAATTTGAGTTTTTTAAACAATCTTTTGATGAAATTTTTGTTTTTTCTTCGATCTTCTGACGAGATATTTGATCTTCATATGATCCTTTCGCGAATTTCATGTTTTTACTCCGATTCATTAAGAAAAGTTACTTTTTTTTAAGTGATCCATCTTTCAAACAGTCCTTTGACAAAATTTGCATTTCCACATGGTCTTTAAGAAATCAGCATTTTTTTCCACAACACTTCGATAAAATAAAAAAAAGTTAGCTTCGAAAAAAAGTTATTTTTTCTTCTTTGCCATTGTCTGCCTCTGCTGTCTTACCATTTGTTTCTGTAGATTAGAAGATTAACATAATTTCTGGCCTATATTCTGTAAATTTTCTGTTAAATAACCTCTAAAATTTTAAGTGTCAATTATCTGCTGAAATTCTTTTAAAGCAGAAGTTCATGTCAGATGTCCAGTTCAGTTTATACCAGCAGTCTTAAAATAAAAATATAAACAACTATCACATGTTCCTCTACTTGTAACATTTTATGGAATTGTTCGTGATTCATTAACATATGACATGTACCTGCTAGTAGGAGTGGATTCCGTATTTTATGTTATATTTTTTAGCCTTTTGGCAAAATGATTGTATGAAGAACAAAGCATTTATCAACACATCTCTTTCCAAAATTGCAATCTCAAATCATTTAGCAGAAAGGAGGAAGAAAGTTACAATAATGTCTGAGAGAAAATGTAATTGTATTTAACGCTGCATAATGCAAACTGAATGTTATTTGAAAAACAGAAGATGTTGAAGGTGATTTAAAAACATCAATACAGAATCAGTAGTATTCACAAGATTCTACATTTTATATATTAGATTCAATGAAAAAAAGTATTTGCAAATTTTAACCTGTAACTATTTTAGATTATTATTTATTTGCAGTTATTTTATTATAATGATCATTTAAATGGAGCAATTAAATAAAGAAGGAGATGGTTTATTACTAATACTTTGGAATGTTGACAGCTATGAGTATTCCTCATATAGTCTGGCATTTAATCTGCAAATTATATGCTGATGCGAATTGCTGAAACTTGTAGGGGCTAAAAGTTGCAGCTGTGGATTATAGATTGGAAATTGTGTTGTTTATTGTTACTGCACATTGAGATAACAATTAAGCAGAAAAATTAAACTTTGTGTGCTCAAAATCAAAAAGGTGAGAGAATTAATTTTTCCAGTTGGGAGTTGGGGGTATTTACTTTTGTTTTCCTTATTAAAAAATGGTTGAAGCTTGAGAACCGTTATTTTTGCCAGAAATTTTAGAAATACATCACATACATTTCCTGTTGTTGTTAATGCAGATTTCAAATCTCAATTTCTTGACACATTCAAAAAGTCAGTTTTAATCCCAGACACATATAAGTCATAATAATAATTTCTAACACATAATAATTTCTTTGTTATTCCTTATCAAATGAACCAGAGCATGGCCCCCACCAGTAATTGATTTTCTTAAAATTCAGTGAACATGGCGAATTTTTGATGCAGATTCCAAATATATCAATCACACTGAATTTGATCAAATGGTTTCTGATTATGAGCTTTTAAATGACTTCTAACATGGTTGATTTGCTACAATTTTGAATAACACATGTGTCAACATAAAAGTCTATAACTTCTTTTAGGTTTAAGTTAGAACTTTTAATTTTTTTGTTTCTTTATTCAGGCTAAAATAAACTTTAATTTAAATAAATTTTTGAGCAACTTATTCCATTAAATGCTGCTAGAAAATGTCTTATTGTAATTTTTTTAATTGAAAAGGAGTGGAAATTCAATGACTGATTTTCCCCATTGCTCCTTCTTTAATTTTCAATTGCATAAACAGGTAGATCAAAGTATATTTTGAAACCTAATAAAAATTGTTTAATGGGTGTTTCACATTTGTTTTGTTTAACCCATTTGCGATGAGAGCCTTATAAAAAAATTTTAATGATTTGTCACCAGTTTTTAAAAACAGAAATTTGTATCTTATTAAATCAATAAAATTTTCTGATAAAATTAGGCCGATTTCACAGTAAAATTTTATCGGTGGTGATCAACAAAGATTCTTAAATCTTTTTGTGGCACATATATTGCTCATCCCGAAGGGGTTAAAGAAGAATTTCCATTTTACGAATCTTCCAAAAGTAATGGAAAACACAACAATGTTTATATTTCTTTTATTACCAGAAATGTCAGACATATTTACACTTGAAAGCTCTACACGGTTTATCATTTATAAACATATATATATTTTTAATGTGGTTAAAAAGAAAGGGAATCCCTTTGGAATAAATAGGAATGTGCTGCAAGAGGGGCTTGTAAATGGAAAAATGCACTAACAAGAACACTGTTTCAAAATTAGTATTCAAGATTTTAAATAAATACAGAAAAAAACATGACTTATAGCATTGCAAGCTACATGTATGAAATTGTAATACAATAGACTCCCTCAAATCTGCAAACCTAAAATCCACAACTCTCTAAAATCCGCACATAATTTACAGATGTAAACAATGAAACTTTCAATCCAGATGTAGGGGCAAAATTTGATATTTTTATTTTTATATCAATTCTATATAAATTTTAATTTGTAATTTTGATTAATATTACTGAATTCATGTATTTAAGAATAAATTATTTAGGAAAAAATTTAAGATAGTGCTGATAGCACTGTTAATCCCAATCTTTTTACCAAATATATTTATGTATTAATCATTTTTTTTTTTTTTTTTTTTTGGTTATTAAACCGGACTAAATCTGAAATAAAACTTTCTTGTTTTATGATTTTAATGTGAATTAGCAATGTATCTTTATAAAGCTAATTTCATATGAAAAATGCATCTTATCTTAATACATCTTATCTTACCAATTATAAAGAGTCCCAGAAAATGCCTGAAAAGGGGAAATGGGTAGAATCTATGAAAACTGAACTATAAACCTTTAATGACAGAGACGTTTATGAATTATAACAGAAGTAATTTATTCCATTTTTCAATATTGGGTGAAAAAAGTCCGGGTCAGGATTTTTTTCACCCACTATTGAAAAATGGAATAAATTACTTCTGTTATAATTAAGTTAACGATTGAATAATCGTGTTTAAAATTAATCTAATGTTTATGAATTAGTCCTGCTCGCTGAAAAGAGTAAAGTTTTAGGAGCAAAATGGGTTTGTACTGTTAAAAAGAATGCACTGGGGAAAATTAAAAATTTCAAATCTCTCTGCATATCAAAAGGATTCAGACAGGTAGAAAGGATAAACTATTTTGACACTTTTTCATCAGTTGTTTCATTCTCATTAGTGAGATTTTTCTTTGTGACTCTGGTTGTTTTGGAGGGTTGGATTTGTAAGCATTTGGATATAAAAGGGGCATATTTATATGCTAAACTGACTGAGTTAATTTATGTCAAACAGCCTGATGGTTTTATTGAAAAAGGGGAAAGAAAATTTTGTTTGGAGATTAAAGAGAGCCCTTTATGGGTTACATCAGGCGAGAAGAGAATGGTTTCTGGAATTAAATAACACATTTGCAGAGTTAGGTTTTAATAAAATAGAGGATTGTAATTGTATCTATACCTTTAAGTCAAAAGTAATAGTATTGGTTTATGTTGATGATTTTGCAAATTTTGCTGAAAACAGAAAAGTGTTAGAAGAAGTTATAAAATTAATCAGGTCTAAATTTGAATTAAAAATGTTGGGAACAATTAGACATTTCTTAGGGGTAAATTTTGAAGAAATAAATGGCGAGTATTTCATGCATCAAAGGGACTACATTGAAAAACTAGCACAAATTTTTAAAGTACCAAAAATAAATTGTAAATTGCCCTTAACCCAAGAAGTAATGTTGATTACAACTAATGCTGATGAAAAAGCAGAAAATTTTCCCTATCAACAGTTAATAGGATGTTTGTTATTCCTTGCCTCCAGATCACGCCCTGATATTCAGTTTGCTGTAATAGCTTTGGCCCAATTTTCAAGTAATCCATCTTATACTCATTGGAAATATTTAAATCAGGTTTTGCAATATGTCATAAATACAAAGGGATTAGCAATAAAGTTATCCAGAATATCAAATTGTAATTTAAATGTTTATACAGATGCTAGCTATGCTTCAGATATTGTTGATAGAAAATCAGTAAGTGGTTACGTTATATTTGTAGATGAAGTACCAATTACCTGGAGTTCCACTAAGCAAAAAATGTACAGCTCTCTCAAGCATGGAGGCTGAATACATTTCTTTATCTGATTGTGTAAAAGAATTATGTTGGCTATTGAGGATAACAAAGAACTTTATTTTCTTAAATTTAACGCCAAATAAACCTGTCATTCATTGTGATAAAGCACAATTAGTTTTTCAAAGAATCTTATAGAAAATAGTAGGACAAAGTATATTAATACAAGGTTTTATTTTGTAAAAGAAAATTTAGAGAAATTCAATTTAAAATATGTTTCTCGTAATGTAAATGTGGCAGATATTTTCACCAAAGCATTGCCAGGTGATAAGTTTTCTTTTTATAAGAACTGATTTTTTGCTTGAAGAGAGATTCTGGGAAAAGGGAGCCATATGTTATGTTTAATTAAAATTTCTGATTATTTTTCAATATTATAAAGTAGAATAACTGCTTGTTTTATCTCAGTTAGTTTTCTCAGAATTCTCCATAACCAATTAGCATGCATGTTTTTAAAATATGTTTACTTAAAAGATGCTAATTATTTTTAAAGTTGTTTTATAAATTTAATGAAGTTTCATAAACTGTTTTGAATAAATTATTTAAAGTATAGCATTTAAAGTTTTCCTAAGATAAATTATGCGATATATTTATTAAAGCAAATGTAAGTGTTACGTGCAACATGCAGTGGTGTGACAGGTTGGTCAAATGTAAACAATGATTGTTGCCACTGCTGGTTTAGAAACTCTGCAATGCTGGACTTGAAAATAGTTAACTGTAATTTTGACTTGGTAAGTGGGTGTGTCCAGTTAAACTGGTTTTAGTTTTTGCATAATTTTTGTGTCTGACTGTAACTGTAATTAGTTAGTTGACTTTAACTGTTTAATTAATTTTTGATAGTATTTAAGTAGCATGCTGTTGGACAGATGGTGTGGCACTAGCATGGCAATAGTGGTGGAAGTAACATGGCTGCATCAATAGCATTTGTGAAAGTATTTGCCTGTATTAGATGAAAATGCTTGTTTTTAAGAAAATATTTTGTTCGTGTGCCTCAGAGGCAGATATGAGCTGTGCTCATTTTAGTTCAATTTTAACAAGTTTTTATGAAATAGTTTATTTAACTAACATAGTTTAAATAAAGAAATTTAGTTTGAGAAAACTTGAATATTTTTTTCCTCTTGCCATGTTTTCATGAAGATTGCCTACATAGAAATGATCCACAGCCTAACAGTCCCAAGCTGAGGGAGTCTACTGTATTTTGTGAATATTTATGTGAATCTAATTTGTTTTGATGGTGGTACTTTATGGCTATTGAAACTAGTTTGCATTAAAAAAATAAATATTTTGGTGTTTTAAATGTTTTACTAATTTATTTATATTTGTCCATTTCATGAACCAGAATATCATTCTGGTTTGCTTCGATACATTTCAAGCCCTGTCTGCAAGGCATAAAATATTTTCATAAGAAATTGAAATCTGTTCCAAAGTTACATTAAGTTATAACTTAAAAATAAATAATGAAAGAAATTCTACAAATAGTTACATTTCATAGACAAAATCCTGTTTCTATACAGTAGAACCTCTCAAATCCGCACAGCTTGGGGACAAAAGTTTTGTGGATTTCAGAATTTTGCAGTACCTGGTCATTGTTTAGTTTACATTTTAAAATAATAATTTGAATGTAATAATGAAGTCAAAATTATAATGAATGCTTGCAACTTAATAAAATATTAAAATAATTATGTAAAATAATAAACTAAATTGTTAAATGTAAAATAACTTAAAAAATTATTCAGTTATTAAAATTAAAGTAAATCATGTCATAATTATTATAAAATAACGTATAATTAAATATGTATAATAAAAATAATGCATTTTCCTTGAATTATTCAACAAAACTTTCCTCATAAAGATAACCTAATAATTCATATCAAAGTCATAAATTAAGGAAGTTATGTTTCAAGTTTAGCCAGACTAAATAACCAAAACGCTTGATTAATAGTTAAATGTATTTGTAAAAAGATTGCGATTATTAACTATCAGCATTATCTTGATTTTTTTAACAAATTCATTTATACTTCTAACAGACCATCATTTATACTTCCTTTATAGAAAACTACGAGTTTATGCATATTATTGAGAATTACATATTAAAATACATATTTCATTGCCTAAAATTAATGAATTCTGTAATTTTGCTCCTACATCTGAAATCTTCATTGTTGAAATCTGTGATGATGTGCAGAATTTACACATTTGCGAATTTCAGTGTTGCAGATTTGAGAGAGTCCACTGTATCATACAAAATGATAAAATAACAATTTTCAAATAAATACAGTAAGTAAAAATATTTGTATTTTAAAATTACACAAAATGACATTCAACACATACATGGTAAAAATAATATTAAATATTTATTTGCATTCAAAATAAATATAATTAATTTATTAAATTTAGTCTGTTGTATTAAATTGCATCTCAAAATGTGTTTTGATGCCTGTCTTAAAAAAATGGACGATTTCAAATTTTAAAACTTAGTATGTATATACTGACTCTTTAGTTCATTTTTTAAAATGTAAATAACATTTAAACTATAATTATTGTTGAATTATAAATCCAAAATTGCTGTCAAAAGTATGAAGCTTCTAATTAATTGCTAAAATTATCTGATTGGGTTAGTTTATTACCAGAATTTTACAGAAGACAAGATTTTAACCAATAGTATCACTTTGGTTTTCTATAAGGTTTTTTTCCGAACCAGACAAATAGATTTACTTACCAGAAAGAAATTTTCAATAAATCACATTAAAATTACTTCCCAGAAAAAGAGTTTTTCAATCAATCAGATTAAGTAGTATTTTAGAATTTGTTATGCTTATCTGTTAAAAAAGATTAAAGTTTTTCTTTCAATGTTATATCTATAAATGATGATGTTTTGTTGTATTAAGTTAAATGTTTTCTTATGAATATACAAAAAAAAAAAAAAAAATAAATAAAAATAGCAATTTTGATTTCAGCATTAAGGATTCAAATAATGTTTAAGCTTGTATAATTGTCAATCCACAATAAAGGGCTTCTTGCATTAAGATACAATTTACAAGATAGTGAAAACTTCACATTATGCTTTGTTCACAAAGAACACTTTCTGCGTATTTGCATAAAATTTAGCAAAATAAATATTGTAATTTACTTAACTTTCATCCTAACAGGACCAAGAAAGCATCTGTACTTGTGAAAAGTGCGAATGCATAAGTTACATACTGATTCCACTTCTGGTAAGAAACTTATCTTCAACCTGTATGAAAAATGTAACATCTTAGCTGGAAGCTTAATCTTAGCTTATTTCGAACTAAACATGAAGTCCAAAATTTTTAATAGCAGAAAAATATTTAAAATTTTTCATTTATTCGAACTCATTTTCTCTTGACTTTGTTTAATTCAAACTAACAAGATTCCGATTATTCATTTTCCCTTAATTTCTGCCTTCAAATAACTTTCTTTCTTTCACTTTTGCCAGAAGTATTCTGAACGAATATATAAATAGTACTACACATTTCATATCTGATTTTTTAGTGCCCCGTCTATCCATCAATGACATCACCACCTCATCTTTGTTTGTGCTTGTTTCGAATTCCTTAGTTACTTTATGTGTTTATACCTTTTAATTTAATATTAAGTCAAATTCTAATGACAACAGCCGAAATATATTTAAGAAATACAATAAGAGTAATTTCTTTACAATAGTACCCCTTTAAACAGGTTTTTCTCTCAAACTTTCCATAATTGAACATTTCTTGTGATCCTGATGCGTTCCAACGTATGAGAGTTGACTGTATATGTGAAAGAACAGTAAGTCTTAGGTTAATGCACTGATTTTTCTGAAGAATTTATATCAAAGATAGATCAGAAAGAAAAATAAAAAACCACACAAAGCTTTAATTTCTTGTTGGAGCTTCATCAGTAAGATTATACAAAAGTATTTAAAATCTCATTGGATTTTAAATATAATTTTAACATATGATGTACAAAAATGTGTTGGAATATATGTTTAAAAAAAGTACTGAAAAAAATTATTGAAGGAGAAGGTTTCTGGTACAAAACAATTGGGAATAAAGTCTACCTTTAAATAATATATATGAAATTTGCTTAGGGGGGGGGGAATCTACACAATAAAATGAACCTTAACTGTCTTTTGTTTAATAGCAGTACTCCATTCTGACAACATAAATGAACTCTACATCCTTCAACTGGCCATAAAGCAAATTTTCATGAAATTCGTTCAATAAGTTTGTGAGAAATTAAGTATTTCAAAACGAGCATATTTTAGATGTTGTATCCAAACTGAAGTTCCATACTCGATTGTTGATTGAGAGAGCCCCCTGCTTGATAAAGGCATCTTAAGTGCCATGCAATCAGTCGTTAAAAACTGCTAGATTACAGGACAGCAAAAGTTTAAAAATATTTAGTCACTTCTATCATAAATGGCCCCTTAAACCATCATTTTGCCTTTTTTTAAGTATAATTTGAAAACCACTTGAAATAAAAATTTGAAATTTTAGATTTCCATAAAACATGACTTAATAAATCTAAATCCATAAAAAATGTAGATTGAAATTCATAATTTTTTTCTAATATTAATTTCATAATTCATATCATAAAATTATAAAAAAGTCAAATTCAACATATTTATGTTTGGGTAATTTAGTATTTTGCTACATAAAAAATTAGCGCTTTAAACTATATTTTAGGAAATATTACTAAAAATATGAAAATTTAATTTAACATTAGAAGCACTAAATTCTGAATATTTATAATTTAAAAACTTATCATTCAAATGGTTTGATACATGGTGTTTAGGCATAGTTTTAACTGAAGATATTGAAATATCTTGTTAAAATCGTGTATTGTCATTGAAAAAATTAAGTTTGGATTCGTTTTATTATGTAGATGATCTATCTCCCCTAATCTAATTTTATATACATGATTTAAAGGTAAACTTTATTTCCAATATTTCTGTAAAAGAAACTATCTTCTACAATGAGTTGGGGATTTAGTAGGGGTAGTTACTATTTTTTCTACGATTGTGCAAATTATTTATAAGCAGTTGACTTTTCCTAATAAACAATATTAATTAACTGCTATTTCTTTGCTTTCTGTTGCATGTTGAGAAAAAAAATGATAAAGATCTATCTTCCATCTACAGATTTTGATGCTATTAGTTTTTTTTAGATTATCAGATTATGCCGTAAAAAAACATACTAATAAATGAGAATGACTCCAGATTATATTCTATAAGTAAATAACAGTGATGAAATGTTAAAAACTAATTTTTGTGTACATTTTATTTGATTTAATGTTATTTCATTTTGTGATATTTTATTGGAATATTCTTCTTACATCTGTAAAGCATGTAAATAATAACTCTATCTATATATCATTAAAAACTTATGAAAAATGGGAAAAAATGTAAAAACATTTTTTCCATAGTCATTGCAGCAGTTGAAGGAATTTGTAAGGCAATAACATTCACTGGAAAAGAGGGGAGGTGGACAGTTCTCCAGACAATCCCTGAATACTTCATTAGTGAATGGGTTTCAAAATTGGTTCATTCACAGGTATGGTGTTCAAATAATGGCAATATCCTTCATTTTCTTGACCTTCGAAGTTTGTATTTTACCGATTTTTAGAGAAAGCATGTTTTCGTGCTTTATTTTTATCTGTTGTATCATGTGACAGAATCTGAAACCCCTTCCTTCATTTACTTATCTGAACAGTAGTCATCTGATCTTGCATGATGTTACCGACGAAAATTTAAAACATCTGATTTGGGCAAAACCGGGTGCGGGTGTTTAATATGTTACACAACAACGTAGGCTTAAACATAATTATAGTCTTAAAAAATGATTATCAAAGTTTTTACACATTACTACTGATCTCAGAATTTCAACCCATTTTTTATCTCAATTTTTTCTGTAACCTTATTTATGATGTATTGCATGAACAACTACACATATGTATTTATATTTAAGAAAAAATATTACTCAAGTTTTATTGTACCTAAGAACATATAAAGTAATCGTTTAATGTATGAATTTTGTATTGTTTAAGAAAATGCAATTTGCCAGATCTGATATTTAATTCAGAATCAAAATTTAGTGCAATTTATTAAACAGTGGGTTATTTATAATTTTTCTTTCTGTTTTTAGATTTGAAAATAAAATTTTATTGCTGAAGTTCAATAAACCATTTCTTTGGATAAAAATTTCAACAATATCTTCATACTAATCGTCACAGAAATTTTGATATCAACTGAAAAACTATTTTTTCATCTAAGAAAATGTCATCGATTACTGAAGAAAATTCTTCATCTAGTGAACAGCTCTTTATTCCTCAAAATAATGATAAAGAAAAACATTCCTCCACAGAAACAGCCGAAAGTATTTTTATTTGTGAAATATGTTTCAAAACATTTTCTGAGAATAGTAGTTTAAGGCAACACATTTTGAGTCATAAAAGTGAAAAACCCTTTTTCTGTGAAAATTGTTCCAAAGGATTTTCTTCTAAGAGTAATCTAACACAACATCTTTTGGTACATACCCGAGAAAAATCTTTTATTTGTAAAATATGTTCCAAAAGATTTTCTCAGAATAGTAATCTAAAAAGGCATCTCTCCACTCATACTCCAACAGAAAGTCTGTTTGTTTGTAAAATTTGTTCCAAAAGATTTTCTATACATTATAATCTAGAAAGACATCTCGTGATTCATACAGGGGAAAAACCTTTTGTTTGTGAAATATGTTCCAAGGAGTTTTCTGATAAGCGTAATATGAGAAGCCATTTGTTGACACATACAGGAGAAAAACCTTTTGTTTGTGAAATATGTTTCAAAGGATTTTCTCAGAATATTCATCTAAAAAATCATCTCTTAACACATACTGGAGAGAAACCCTTTGTTTGTGAAATATGTTCCAAAGGATTTTCTTATGAGAGTTCCCTAAGAAACCATGTATTGACACATACAGGAGAAAAACAATTTTCTTGTGAAGTATGCTTCAAAGTATTTTCTAATTTTAGATATCTGAGAAGACATCTCTTGAGACATACTGAGAAAAAACAGTTTGTTTGTGAAACATGTTCCAAAGGATTTTCTGATAGGAATACTCTAGAAAGCCATTTGTTGATGCACACTGGTGAAAAACCTTTTGTTTGCGAAACATGTTCTAAAGGATTTACTAGTAAGCGCTATCTAAGAAACCATCTCTTGACTCATAATGAAGAGAGACCCTTTGTTTGTGAAATGTGTTCCTAAGAATTTTCTCGTAATCATCATCTAAAGAAATATCTCTTGATTCATAATGATGGGAAAACCTTTTGATTTTGAACTATGTCCCAAACGACTGATTAAGTATTGTCTAAGACGGCAGTTCTCAATCTATAGGTCTAAAGACAATCGAATTTTGCCTCAAAAATCTGTATGTTTTTTCATCTGTTGAAAAAATATAACAAATAAAATATTTTACAACCACAATAATCATGAGAACTATCAACGTAAATGAAACTTCGACCGAAGATATTGTTTTTTTAATAATTCACTCGGTATTATTTATGACAGTTGTGAGATATGTCAGTAGACTCGCAATCGTTAAGACAGTCCTGGAAAAATCCTTAACTAACTAATGGATGAACATAGGAGCAGAATATCCCATAATATTTAAATAAGCTTTGTGGTAATCATGGATTTCAATCACGGCCATCCTCATTAGTGACTTAGGAAGCTCTTGGTTGTTAGGACGGAAGTCATAAAATTATATCATGCCTAACAAATCGCCAAAGAAAGATCTTGTTTGTAACGCACCTTGCTAGGACAATTTTCTCATGAGATTGGATAGACAAAGATTACATCATTAATTCCGTTCTAAAACCCGCCTAAAGAAGCAAAAGCTTCTGTGGCCTCTAATAAAGTTGGCCATGGTTCAATACGGCACTGACATTTTTGAGCGAACTGGCTTTTTCTACTTTGCTGTTATAAAAATTGTACAGAAAAAAATTGCGTGTAAACAGTGGCTTAAGATTAAAATTAATAAGTTTTTTAATTCTAATATAGAATGACCTTGGTGGTAAACATGATTGCTAAAAACTTGCTGATTGTAAAGTTGTATTCCGATTATAATTAAATCTATTTTCTCTCATGTCTTTTGTTTTATTTATTATTCAACTTACACATACTGAGATTACCGAATTTTATTTTTGTTGATAGTGCATCCTTGTTACAAAAATTTATGTTTTACATAAAATAGTATAGACGATAGCTTATTGAGGTCGTATACATTTTTAATACTAATAATAAAGACACCTTTATATTGGTGGATGGCGAGCATTTTTTTACTTAATGATAAGTGGCATTATCAATCAAATTCAATACGACAGTGGTAATCATTGCTCTGAGAAGCCGTCTCTCTTAACTCATACTGCAGAAAAAAAATGTGAAACATGTTTCAAAGAATTTCATATAAGAATGTTGTTCCTTTGACTATTTTGCAAAATTTCATTTTCTTTAGGAGCTGCCCATAAAAGATTTCACACGTTTTTTTCAATATTTTTTACCCCTTCCCTCCTTTGTCACACTTTACTATACTTGCTCCTTCCCCCTTTTCACATGTCTTGCTATATAACGTAATCGTATACTTGCAATTCAGAAAAAAATATTACTTTATAGATCTTATTTAAATTTAAAACAAAACTTTAATAATGTGTTTTAATTATGTTTATGAGCATAACAATAAGTATGATTTATCGATATTTTGTACTTATTTTCTATGAATAAGATTAAGGTTTATGACAAAAAACATAATATACAATTGTAATACAATATTAATATGTAACAGCAGTTGAAAACAGCAATATTTTCTAATTAGAAATGGAATTTAATGTATTCGTTTTCAGTTTTACCTTTACTTTATGAACACAAAATACTTTAATTTAAAAATGACTTAAAAATTTTATCTGCTAATTTTGAATGGTTTTATTTTTAACCAAAATATGTGAATTCACATTTTTTCTTATCCCTCCCCCCCCATATGTCACAAACTATCACAATTTCATGAACCCCCTCTCTCCCCTGCAAGCGTGACATCATTTATGGACGGCCCCATATTAGGACTATTAAAGTATCTTTGTTTTATTATACTCAGTATCATATGTAATTTTTTAAAGATTCTAGTTTTACTTTTATTATGTTTCATTTCATTAAAAATATCGTAACATTTTGTTCAAAGGTACAACACATAGTTGCACTTTTGAACTCGGGTTATTGTAAATCAGTTCTTTCAATTAATGGTGATGAAGTTTTCTCTTACCTGTATTTAAAAAAATAATTTGATAAATTATTTCCGAAATAATCATCAGTTTAAAAAAAGAATGTAAACTATTATATATCGGTTTTTGAGCGAAATGGCTTCATAACTCACATAATCCTCCTCTAAGTGACTAAAAAGTTTTAAATCTTTTTGTACAGTTAAACAATTTTAAGTGGCATTAAAAAGAAAATAATAATAAATAGTCTATGAATGAATAAAATAACAAACAGAAAGACGAACGAATTAGCAAGCGACAGAGGGTTCGCATTTCCTAGAAACAAAAGTTCTGCAAATTTTGCGGAAAAGGGAAAGGAAGGACCAAGAATAGAAAAAAAAATCATCTAAGGTAAATGGTCGCAACGTGGTCATTTTAACCGATTTAAACGTTAGAATGTGATGTAATGCTAAGGAATAGCAGGAATGTCTGGCAATATTACAGCACAAGAGTGTGAACATGTAAGGTGAGATATATGTAATTTGATTAATGTAATATTAAGAGGAAATAAGTTACAAAACTTCAAAACATTTCGGCGGGGAAAAGACCAGTACACGACTACTGACAGATTAATAAATTTTGGTGTCGCTGTCAGATTCTGAACTGTTCTTAGGGAGAACTTTATTTATGTTTTTAAGAGGAGGTTTTTCTGACTTTTACATTTAGGGCGTTGTTTTTGTTTTTTCATTTCAGCTTTAATAATTACTTTTTCAAACAGTATTAGCCAGAAAGGACATAACAAATGGGGAAAGGAATTACCAGGTTTTGATCCCCCTAACAAAATTTCTGTTAAATTATGACATTAAGTATTACTTAAAAAATGAAAATTGATTATAGTTAAAATTCAAATTTTTGTACTAGCATCTTTTAATGTATGTTTCTTGTAAAAAATTAGTACAATTTCTAGGCTTCTTTAGAATTTATTAAAATTTTATTTCAAGTATTGTCCTGATTTTAACATTGTCAAACAATATGCCATAAGAGTCTGTTACAGAGCGCACAACTTATTTAAAGGAAATTCTTGGAGTTTGCCGTTAGAAGATTTATTTTGAAACTCTCACAAACTTATTTTTTTTAAGCTTATGTTGCAGGTAAAACATTTCAGGTAATATAAAGTCTTTCAGATAATAAAATTTGAAACCTTCGTGCAAAGTTCCATAAAAGATTGATTTGGTTGACAATTTTATCAATTCATTTGTGAAGCAACATTAACACTTATGAGGTAAACGCATTTTCAACGCAGAAGTCTCCAATATTAGATGAAATAATAGCAGGTATTATAGTTTTCCCTTTTCATCCTTTAGACTTATATTTTTTCTTTTGAGGTCTATAACTTTAGGAGCCACATAAACTATGCTAGTCTCGTCACAATTACATATGTTACTAAGTTCAAACGAGTAAATATCTTTGCTAGAGGCATTTGCATTTAATAGATTAAATTCAGATGACATAGCTGAACTCGAGGCTTTTGAAAGGACAAACTGACATGAAATCTTTTGCAAAAATCCCATAACCGTTGATTAAAAACGCATTTATTTGTTAGTTTGGAGGAGTTCATTTTTTAATATTGGCTTTGGCAAAACTATATGGAAAATATCGTAAAAATAATAATATATATTCTACAACAAAAAGGTAAGAACTTACATTATAAATAATTATTTTGCTTACAAGATGTTACTTTATTAATAAAACATTTAAAATATGTATTGAAACTTGATATGCTTTAACTCCTTTTCACTGATCCACTCCTTTTCAGAATGTAAATAGAAAAATTACAAACACAATGAACGTGAAAAACTGGAATAAATAATTATTTAATTCAAATTAAATATATAACACCCTCTATATGTTCGAAGTTGTCTGTATAACAATTATATAATAATTATCCTGCTAACTGTCCAACCATTCAATCCATATTTTCGGGATGTGAAACGATAGCGAATCGTTAACAAACGTGTGAACTTTTTAAATAAATTTCAATGGACTATCTTATGAATAACTTTAAATAAAAATCAGATCTGTAAATTAATCTACTCTTGTTAAAAAGCATCTTAATGTTCTTTTTTTAATTCAGTCTGAAAAAAGCACTTTTCTTACCATTATATTTTATATGTGTTATATGTAAAACCCATTTCGTTAAATTAAGGGGGGATATTAGCTGCCCTATTCCCTTCTTTATATTTAACCAATAAATTTCCATGGGTCAATCAGGAAAGCTCCATATCAAAATGAGACCTAAAAATATTTTGAAGCAAATTGGATAATTATGCATGAAAACATATATATCTAATTTAAATGGGGGACTTGCTCTTCTTTCCGCCTTTTATACTTAATTAATGAACCTCTAAATCTAATCAAAAAAGCACCATATCAGAATAATCCAGTATATCAAAAGTGAAAGAAATCGAATGTTTCTACATGAAAACTCATTTATCTAAATTGAAAATGGTACTTCCCCCTTGTATTTTTATTCAATGAACTTCTAAATCTTAAAAAGAAAGCTCCTTAACATAAATAAGCATACCAAAATTAAGCAAATCAAATAATTGTGTATTTACCCATTTATCTAAATTAACGAAGTTGGTAAGCACCCCTTTATACTTAATCAATAACCTTCCAAATCTAATCATGGAATCTCCTAAACATAATAAACCGATATAGTAATTTTGAAGCGAATCGAATAATTCTGCATAAAACACTCATTTATCTAAATTAAGAAGGGGTACTTGTCTCCCTTTCCTATTTATACTTAATCAATGAACCTCCAAATTAAATCAGGAAAATTTTTCTTCAGAATAAACCGGTATATAAAATTTGAAGCAAATCCAATAATTATGCATGATTAAACCATTTATATAAATTAAGGGCGGAGTTAATCCCTACTATCCCCTTTTTATACTCAACCAACGAAACCTCAAAACTAACCAGGAAAGCTCTATTTCAGAATGAACCTAAACTTTTTTTAAGCCAACTGGATAATTCTGCATGAAAACACATATATCTAAATTAAATGGGGGACTTGCCCTCCTATCCCACTTTTTTATTTAACCAATGAGCAACTAAATCAAATCAAAGAAGTACCATATCGGAATAAAAATGTATAGCAAATGTGAAACAAATCGAATGTTTCTACCTGAAAAACCCAGTTATCTAAATTGAGGGGGTACTACCTGCTTTATTTTTATTCAATGAACCCTTGAATCAAATCAAGGAAGCTCCTTAACACAATAAACAAGTATAGAAAATCGAATATTTGTATATGAAAAACCCATTTATCTAAATTAAAGGAGTTGGTAAGCACCCCCTTTATATTTAAACAATGAACCTCCAAATCTAATCATGGAACTCCTTACATAATAAATTGATGTACCAATTTTGAGGGAAATCAAATAATTCTGCTTTAAAAAAACACATTTATATAAATTAAGAAAGAGTATTACCCCCCCCCCTTCCTTTTTATACTTAATCAGTGAACTTCTAAATCTAATTAGAGAAGTTCTTCAGAATTAACCGGTATATGAAATTTGAAGCAAATTTAATACTTCTGCATGATAAACCCTTTATATAAATTAAAGGTGGGGTTAGCCCCTGTTAACTCCTCCTTATACTTAACCAATGAACCCCCAAAACTAATCACGTTCAAAATTCAAAAGTTCCATATCAGAATCAACCTAGAAAAAAAATTAAGCACATTGGAATTAAAGGGGGACTTACCCTCCTTTCCCTATTTTATACTTAACCAATGAATGTATATTTTTAAAAACATACTGCTGTTTTAATATTAGCCAGGTACAGATGATAATATTATTTATATCACCATCAATTGATTTCTATTCATTTAATTTAAAATACACGGGACAATAAAACTCCACAAAACTGAACCATTTTATTTCACATGTTTCAGATTTGCACATTTAAAAATAATACGGATTTATGATTGTTTTTTAATTGCATTACATGATTAATTTATGTGGTGTGGTTTGCAAACACATTCAATCTGCTTGAAACAAAAATAATCGACAAGTATATTTTCAACCATTCATGTATTTACTTTTAGTTTTCATTGATTATATAATACCATATACAGTGGAACTTCCCTTTAACAAAAATTCTCTATAACAAAATTTTCTGTTGAAATTTGACTTTGGACAGCATCCTCATATAAATTAATTTCTATATTACGAAAAATATCTTCTCTATAACAAAGTTTCTTCGAATTTACTGTCTGTACACCATTCACATGAAGAGGTTGCTGTTGTGATACATGTATAAACTTATAACAATAGATTGAAAAAATGAAATTTAATTTTTTCTACTCTTATTTGTGCTAAAGAAAACAATTTTTTCACACTTAGATAAACACTTAGTATTGCTACTCTCACAGACATTCTGACACTGACATTCTGACACAGACATTCTGACACTGACATTCTGAACTTGACACCCCCTCTCCAGCCCCCACTGACAGTGGGGGCTGGAGAGGGGGGAAGCCTTCGATACAGTGAAAAGGGAATTTCAGTTTCACGAAAATGTTCAGTTAAGTTGTTAAAATGCACGAAAATTTTAATAAACAGAGTATTTTTTTTTTACAAGAAACCTGTACATAGTAATTTAAAGATTTTTTTAAGTGCTGCAATACTGAGAAAAAAGAGAGAAGATACGCTACATTTTAGTTTCTGGTAATCATTCTTGATTATGTTTATTTTTTTTTAAGTAAACTTTTTTCATGTGGCTACACTGCTTTAAAAAATCACTTCCTGAATTAAAATACATTTGTCCAATATTTATATTCAATGTAATTTGTAATTTTTTTATATTTGTATTAAACAAACTTCATTAGTTTAAATTGACTTTTATTTACAAATATCGCTCCCTCCAAACATTACAAATTTATTTAGACTTGGCAAAATAACAAATATTAACACAGGTTCGCACAGTTCTACGACTAAATTTTAAGAATATTTTCAAAGTGTTTCATTGCAGAAAAATATTCTAAAATCTGTGAATGAAGGTGGGGATTACAAATGTTGTGGTTTAAAAATTAAATGTAAATTTTCTTATTTTTTATAGTGGTGCCAGAGTCCTTGGAAATTTCAAGGAGTGTGCGAACCTTGCTTAACAGGAAATTCAGAAAACAATTTCCAAATTTTTTGAAAAATACCAGAGTAAAATCTATAAATACGGAATTGTAAAGAAAAAAAATCCAGTTTTAGATAATTTTGTCTTAACTTCTATAATTGCATGATATTTATAATGAAACGAGGTGATCTTTCCATTTAAGATAGGTTTTCATCATAGACAATTTCCATCACTGGTTTTATTGTAATGTATTTTTTGGTTAAATGCGCACAGTTGCCAAATATCAATAATTTACTTGTCAACTTTAAAGCCTTTCCTCCTCCCAACTGTAAGTTTTAGCGAGACCTGTGATAGATAATATCCGATCCTGCGTAATATACACATTTTTTTAAGTCCCTTGAACTTCAGCCATAAGACTAATGCAAAAATATCATGTTTAATGTATGCAAACAATCATGCATTCCTTTTTAATACGTGAATTTATAGATCAAGACGTGTATTATTTTCCAGTATTCACAAATTTTAAATAGAATTTTTTATTCAGATATCTACCACTATTTCTATAATTTACCCATTATTCAATGGCAAAGACACATACTATTCATTAGATTTGGATATTTGAATTTAAAAAATCCTTCTAAATTAGCAATAATGTAACTCGTTTTTGATCCTGTGTCAGGGCTGTAGCTAGAAGTGAATAATAGGGATAAACAAGAAAATGTAGAGTTGGGGAGGGGGAGGGGTAGTGTTCAAATTTTCTCTCTCTCTCTGATGCAGAATGATAAATTAGTAAATTTTTCCATTGTAGGTACTGTGTTTCTTATTAAACTCTTTGGAATAACTCTATTTTGCGCTAAGAAAAGAATATGATGCAGAATGAAAAATTCCCGTGCGTAACTAGATCAAAATTAAACATCTTGTTTGCTTCATATGGCCGAACAAAATGTGCGAGTGTTGAAACATTTATTTTAGTTACCATTTAATATTTCTGCAAAACTGTGAAAGGGCCTCAAATCTAAATTACATTTTTTAACAGAATTTCATTTTGATTTTTGGAATAGAAATTCATTTAGTGATCTTGGAATCTTTTTTAGGTGAGGCTCCAGATGTTTTATGGAAGGGGACACACCCCCCCCCCTACCTATGGTCTTGTCCAGTGTTTTAATGTTCTTTGTCACTCGTTTCGTGTATTTTTGTTACTTAAGTAGAGAAAGAAGGTCGAATGAAGCAGGTAGGATTTTTTTTATTGTTGTTTATTTCTTAGTTCTAATATATTAATCTACAATAAAGTCATATTTGCATCCCTATGGCTTTTTACTCATTTCAGTTCATTCTATAAAAACCCAATGAATTAAATTTGAATAGTTAAAGTTTCATCTAAATATATAAAAAACACTTTTCAACCATAAACATATAAACAAATGCTCTAAAAGTCTTGTAGATGATTAGATGTATCAGTATGCTCAGTTCTTCCAATGTTATGGAAATCACAATTAATATGTAAACCTGCTTAATATGGAACTTTTGTCGAGTCCCTTTAAGTATGTCTTAACCAGGTTTGAATGTACATACTTATCAACTTTATGTTACTAATTTTTTTCTCAAATGAAATAAATGCAAGTATTAATAAATAACCATAAAGTAACAAGATATGTTTCATTAAATAATTTTTCTTTTTCAAATTATAGATTTATGACCTGAAAAAATTGGAAAGTTCAGATATGCTAGAACTGCTTGATGAAAATCGAAATACAGTATCTATCACTCATTGTAACATGCAATGAATTTATATTTTGGGGATTGCCTTGTTTGTTATTTTTGCAATTTTCTAAAGACTTTGTTACAGACCAGGAGGCGGCAGCACAGAAAATCATCTCAAATGCTTATCCAGTACTACCAATGCTTCCAGTTAATGTTCATCCAGTACTTAGATGAACAATTAGGATCAGTTAAATTTTGATTTGCATATTAAAAACGCAATCAGTTTGTCAAGTCAGATCTTGTTGGAAAACACTTAAAACCTAGAATTTAAAGGCTGACTAATATGTTTGCCATTATCTTTTCCTGCTACAACACCTCCATGTTTTCATACTTTCGGGTGCATGATAGTATAATGGTAAACTTACGAGTCTGCTGCTAAAATCGGGTTTTTAGGTATTTTCCACCAAGATACGACTTTACAGACCGATTGCGTTTTAATATGTGAATCTGAATTTAAATGATTCTAGATTTTTATTCGTAAACTCAATGAGGGGCTTATTTATGCTGCCGCCTCCTAGTCTATTATATTACACTCTTTTCTTATATTCCAATATGGGCGATATAATGTGGGGCTACTAGACAATTAATCTATATTCTTCATTAATAATAATTTATATGGCAAAAAAAAAGATGAGTGTAACTAAAACTTAAAAAAAACTTATTTTTCATGTATATATTCTTTTAATATTTTATTTCATTTAAATTTATGAAGTGATTTCTATGTTCTACACCAGCAGTTCCCAAACTTTTTTGGTACGCGACCCAACTTTCAGTGAAAAAAAATTTCGCAACCCATCTTTCAGTTAGAAAAAAAAAACAAAAATTGCAGCCCATCCAAGATCAGGTTGTAATCAGTACGGCAGTTTTTGTACGATCTCTATAAGCTCGGCTATTCTATCCTACGAAAAACGCAAATTTTCGTACAGAAAATAAATTAGCAACAGAAACAAGAATCAGTAATCTCAATGTGTGTAAGTCAAAAATAATTAAAACAATGCCCAAACTACAAAGATAATTAAAAATACGTTTAATTATTATGAAAACATAATTTTATAAACAATGAGATTCAGTACTTGTCTTTCAAAAACAGCAAAGTAGAAAAAAATGTCCTCATAAGCACGAAGTGTTTAATTTCATCAAGGACCTCAAAGCTGATTTAAATATTTCCGAATATTCTATTCGTATATTAATCTGAAAGGAAATTAGGGATTTTCCCTTAAAATATTATATCCTGTAGAAATTGTCATATCTTTTTAAACAGATGAAATAGAAGATATATATATCTTGATGACAAACCTCGATTGTACCGCGACCCACCAAAACAACTGCCGCGGTCACCAGTGGGTCGCGACCCATACATTGGGAACCACTGTTATACATTATTAATGACAATACACTGTCTATTAACTTTCAGAGTAATTGAGAAATTTAAATTTTTTAGTTTTAAAATAAATTCTCATTGAAACTTTGAACTTTGAAAAATAAGTGTTTTCATCATTCACAGTTTTATCTTAAAAAGTTTCTTGATATATATTTTTTTAATTCATAGACAAGGATACTGAAGAAAAAACATGCACTTCTATTAATATAGCTTTAAAGTGTAACTGTATGGTGGTGATTTGCTTAATTAATAACAAAAATTATATGATCGTTTTTTGATTAATAAAATTGACTGTTCTCAAAATTATACATATCTTATTTCTTTCGTGGTCATTTTAATTAACGAAAAGTCTGTGAAGTCCGCACATTTAGAGACCAAGTGTTTTGTGAATTATACATTTTTGCACATAATAGATCATACTTTTGTTTACATTTTTTTAAGTCTGACTATAAATTACAAATAACTGAAACAAAATTCAATGGAAAAGAAAAACATAATACAAAATTAATTTATTATATATTTAATGACTAAGATTAATAAAAAAATAGAATTATATACAGTACAAATTTTACAGATTATTCATTATTTTAAACATTGGCACAATACAATACTAGTTTGTGTTGGTTTATTTTCAATAATTTATACTGTAGTTTATGAATACTCATATTTTCGAGCTCCAAGATATAATTTTGGTATTCAAGGAAATTTAAATATTTATATCCAATTTATATTTCAACATTCTTTTATTGTAAAATCGATAATTGAAAAAAATAGCCTTATTGGTGTTAATTTACTGAATTTCTTTGTATATTTTATGGGCACTTTACAAACATGAATTAATGATTGTATTCATATGCAAGTATGTAAATAAATAGTTTGCATCTGCTTTTGTACATAAACCAAGTTTTAATGCATTTCATAAATCCATACTTCATACAAATAGCATAAAACATACAGCAAAATATTTCGTCCCACAGACCGTAAGAGAGTGCACGTATTTTGACTGTACTTCTGAATGAACTATGAATGCAAAACAATTCATTTTCAATAGTAAAGGTACCATAGTAAAACCTCAGTGACATATATTAATTACATGACGGTACAAAAGTAATTCACGAATATGAGATCACAAGCAAATGAAAAACAGTTAAATCAATGTGATGAACACTTTTCAAGATATATTGGAAAGTTTTACTAAGAGAGTGAATTGGATTAAGAAAGCAAACATTTATAATTATTTATTACAAATTTTATTATATTTATTACAAATTTACATTAACAAATATAAATAAATTATATTTATTTATATTTAATTATATTATTGCTTTTATTGAATTCTTATTCCTTTCTGAAATAACAATCAATTTATGAAACCCACAAGGAAGAAAGTTTTAGTAGAAAAAATAATTATGTTTTCAATATTAAGAGGATTCTGAGGGATAACATCTCTTTAAGGAAAAGTATTTTTTCATATTATAAGTTTCCAAGAAATTTAGCTTTACATCGAAAGAACTTTATTGAATGAACATGATTCTTAACTTTAATATTTTCAGTAAGAGAAAATATTATAAACTTTAATTATTATGTTTTTTTTTATTATGTAAAAAGTATATAGATAATTTTAAGATAATTGCAAAAATGTAAAGAGAGATCAAAATAAAGATATGTGTGTCATAACTGGTGTCAATATAGCTGCCATCATAAATCCTAATCTGGAGACTTATTAGTTTAAATTGGAAATAATTTTCATGGTTGGCATCTCATTTTCAAGTTGTAATATTTTACATGAAACACTATTTTTTTAATACTAGGAAAAGCGAAAGGTCCTATAGAAATAATGTATAAAAATTAATTATTAATTAACATTTAAATTACACTTTCAAGAACATTTTTTCTTGTATATCATGCACAAAATGCATACCCGTAGGAATTAATTAATACCTACTTAATAATTTAGAAAATAATTTTTTGCTGCATATTTCACAAACAAAAGATATCTAACCAGTATGTATTAACAAATGCCCTCTCAAATTATTCTTATCAGAAAATTTCTTGTTGCATATCTTACACACAAAAGGTTTCTCACCTTTATGAATTATAAGATGATTGTTTAAATGGCTCCGTCGTGAAAATTTCTTGGTGCACATTTCACATTCAAAAGGTTTTTCACCAGTATGAGTTAACAGATGCCTCGTTAAATCATCCGTTCGAGCGAATTTCTTGTTGCATATCTCACATACAAAAGGTTTCTCACCAGAATGAATTAACAGATGTCTGCTTAAAGGGCCCTTTCGAGAGAAATTTTTGTTGCATTCTTCACATACAAAAGATTTCTCACCAGTATGAGTTAACAGATGGCTGCTTAAACAGCTCTTTTGAGAGAATTTATTGTTGCATATCTCACATAGAAACGGTTTCTCACCAGTATGAGTTAGCAGATGCTTTCTTAAATTACCCTTTCGAGAGAATTTCTTGTTGCATATCTCACACGAAAAAGGTTTCTCACCAGTATGAATTAAGAGATGTTTGCTTAAATTGTTCTTATGAGTGAATTTTTTGTTGCATATATCACACATAAAAGGTTTCTCGCCTGTATGAATTAACAGATGACTGTTTAAATTACCCTTGTCAGAGAATTTCTTGTTGCATGTCTCACACACAAACAGTTTCTCACCAGTATGAATTAACAGATGGCTGCTTAAGTGGCTCTTTCTAGAGAATTTCTTGTTGCATATCTCACATACAAAGGGTTTCTCACCAGTATGAATTAACAAATGCCTGCTTAATGCATTGTTTCGAGGAAATTTATTGTTGCATAGCTCACACATAAATGGTTTCTCACCAGTATGAATTAACAGATGGCTACTTAAATGTCCCTTTTGAGAGAATTTCTTATAGCATATCTCACAAACAAACGGTTTCACACCAGTATGAGTTAAAAGATGGCTGCTTAAATGGCTCTTTCGAGAGAATTCTTTGTTGCATACCTCACATACAAAGGGTTTCGAACCAGTATGAACTAACTGATGCCTGCTTAATGCATTGTTTCGAGCAAATTTATTGTTGCATATCTCACACATAAATGGTTTCTCACCAGTATGAATTAACAGATGGCTACTTAAATGTCCCTGTTGAGAGAATTTCTTATTGCATATCTCACAAACAAACGGTTTCACACCAGTATGAGTTAAAAGATGGCTGCTTAAATAGCTGTTTCGAGAGAATTCTTTGTTGCATACCTCACATGAAAAAGACTGCTTTGGGATAAATTCTTGCATAACTCACAAAAAAGGTTTTCCTGGCTGTAAGTTAGAAGCTGCTTTTTCAAAAAGCTCAGATAAAAATATTTTACTGCATTTGTTTAACACATTGAAGATATTTTCATTGATGTGATGTGATTTCATAAATGGTCTTATGAATCTGCAATAAAATAAAATAAATTAATATCAGTTTTTGTATTTCATTAAAAAATAAAAAAAAAATATCGGGAAAATTTAAAATCAATGTAGACGATAAATTGTAATAAAATTTCTACATAAATATTGAAAACTACAAGAGACTACCAATTATCTGAATTTAGGAAAATCAAAAATGTGTCAGATGCCATTTCCTAACAGTATAAAGATTAAGTTATAAATAAAGTAAATAGCAACAATTTTAAAATAAATAATTTATAATAAATGAAATATATAGTAAATTTAAGGAGAAAATTCTGTAACCTAATATCATTTAAAGAAACGATGATACATTTTACAAAGCTAGAGAGAAAATAAATTATTTTTATGGTGATAGAATTTTAGTATGCAAATGTTTTTAGTAAAAAATTCTCCAGATTACAAATTTTTTTTATCTAATGTTAATGCTTATCTCTAAAACATTCTGTATCATTTAATATAATTTACAGTGCAATTAAATAATGTAACCAGTGGCATAGCTAAATGGATGTCGAGGATTCCCTCACTTCAAACGATAATCTGGGTTTCTGAATGATGTATTCAACAACATTCAAAACTACAAATATGGAACCACAAAAAACCCATGAAAAATTTTATTCTAGACAGGTGTTTGTCTTAAATATAAATTATGGTTACGTTTATTGCCTGGGCAATAAAGTTTTTTGTTTTATTTTAAATTTCCAACAGAAACACGTCGCGCTTTAACTGTATCCTCTAAAACTATTACAATATATTCATTCATTCTGTAGTGCATCTGTGATGAGTATAAATGTATTACAATGAAATCTGTGAAGCTGACTTATTTTTATAGGAAAGAAAATCAGGATTACACAAAAACAACAGTACACATTTATAGGTCCTAAAACTTGAAACCTACCTAAAATGGAAAATTTTGCAATCATATTTCCTTCTCAGCAGGTTATTAGTGAATATGGAATCATTCTGTAAATAGAAACATTTGATAAATAAGTATACACATATTCCTGCTAAGACGGTATTGGGCTTTCATGGGACAATTGCTGCTGACAGTTAATGGAAAAGACCAGTTTATACAAATGCAATAATGGCACAATGATTGAGTTTCGAGATTCGTCATTTTATGCATTCATATCAAACAATATTGTGATGTAATGTGCTACCTGTAATTAATAAAAGTAAATCTATTCTTGAACAGATTATTTGTGAACTTTCATTTTCACTTTTGAAATACCATAAGAAATCAGAATATGATTTATCTTCTGTTCTAAGACATGCTGATGATGTCTTTTCAGCTTTTTCTGTTTTCGTTAATCAATAAGCAAGAAATAATAAACTGGTGATTAAAAGTTTGTTGATCAATTAAAAAGTGCAGAATTCCTTGTTACAAAAAACTTTGATACATTTTTCAAAATCATACAGATTCCTTGCCAAGGTGGCTATTTGATAAACAAAGATAATACATCTCATGATAAATCTGAAGAATGTTTCCAGAGATCAAAGTTTGTTTCTTTCTTTAATTTTGAGTCTCGTAAATATTTAGGAAAATAGCAGAGGATTATTGAAAAGTTTTGATGTTCGTTAGAGTTTTTAGAATATAATGGGAATTTTTGTCCTTGAATTTCTCAACCTTTTTAAATAAATTAATTGATTTTGAATGGCAATTTTTATGCACTGATTTAGTATTGTAACTTTGTTTTTCCGCATTGTATGGGACATTTAAGGCAGTTATTGAACTACGGAAAATTTCGTAATTTTTGTAGAAATTCAAAATGATACGAAAAACATAGGAAATTTTTTTACACTTATGTCACTACAGCATCAAATTTTGGGGGTGGCCCCTCGAAGCACCCAAATATTTCCCAAAAATATTTAGAATTTTTGTTTATTAATCGTTACCCATCTCCAGAACTTAAAAGTGCTCTTTCCAGAGTTGCAAAAATCCCCCCCCCCCGCAGAAAAATGTGTCAATCATCTGAAATGATCACAATTACGACTTGTGAATGTCCAGTTAAATGTTGCTTACAGAAACTTCATTGATGGAAGGAAAGTTGTATATGAAAGAGTTCTTGATGAGATTCTGTTTTTAACAAGGAGAATTCCAAAGCTTAAATTGAATCTAATTCACATAATAAACTACGAGAACTTACTGCTGAACTTGGAGAATGCTCTAAAACTGTTTCGAACCATACAAAATAAACTACTTTTGAAGTAAGATAACAGAATCCAATATTATATTTTACACAACCGAATATTTCAATAAAAATGTTAATCAATCACAAAAAAAATTGCTGAAAAAAAATAGTATTCTTGAAGTTCACGACCAGATATCGGAAGAAACTATTAAGGCCAAATATAGTATCAAAAACGGCCGAACATGAAACAGAGAAACCCAGAAGGATTATGGCTGTGTTAGACAACTGTAACCAGACTATTTTTTTTACATAAACTATATTTGTTGTGCGTGCTTGTTATATCGCTAGTTTCTTTAGTTAAAATAGAATGTCTTTTTCTTAAAGATTAAACACATTATAATTAAATATAAATCAAAAATTTCTTTAAAATAAACTAAACTTATAAACTAACATTTAGAATTTTTGCTTAAACAGTTTTAAGTAAAAATTCTGATGTAGAATATTTTAATAAAACTTGAGTAACATTGTCGGTAGCTCTAAGGTAGTTCCTAATTTTCACGTAAACAAATGTTTATGTTGTACGAAACTCGACTAAAATGCATTTAACTTTTCAGTTTGGGCTCAGTTTTTTAGATCATAGTGTTTGTAAAATCTCTGATATATCTTAATGTAACTTCGTTGTACTACAAGCTACAATTATAAAGATAAATCCAACTTTATTTTATACATGCTGTTTTTTTAAATTAAGAAAAGAAATAGAAATATTTAAATTCTTAAAGATACTGAAAATATTTCCAATATTTATACACACACACAAATATGGTATTAAGTATTAACCAGATAATAATTAAATATAAATCAGAAATTTCTTTAAAACAAACTAAATTTCTAAATCAACCAAAAATAGTTGAATAGTTTTAAATAAAAATTCTGATGTAAAATATTTTAATAAGACTTGAGTAACATTTTCGGTAATTCTAGGGTTAAACTTAACCTGCTAATACTAATTTTAAAGTAAGCAAATATTCATGTTGTACAAAAAGTGATTAAAATACATTTAACTTTTCAGTATGGGCTCCGTTTTTTAGATCACAATGTTTGTAAAATTTTTGGTACATCATAATGTAACTTCATTGTATTACTAGCTACAATTATTGAGATAAATTTAACTTTATTTCATACATGCTATATTTTTTAAATTAGAAAATGAAATAGATATACTTATATTCTTAAAGTTACTCGAAATACTTCAATTACCCATATACATACAGTCAACCTTGTCAAAATGTGATTGAAAGGAGATGGGGAAAAAATACCAATTTAGACTTCCATTAAAAGAAGTGCAATCAAATATATTTCTAAGATACTCTGTCTAAAAAAAATCTTTTGTTTGTTTCATCGATATTCTGAAACTCTTCCATTTGAGACAGGATTACGTTGTAGAAAGATTCTCCTTTAAGAGGTTTTACTGTGTTTATAAGTACCTGTTAAAATCCTTTATATGATGGAACCGCTAATAAGCGATGAAAAATCACTTTCAGAGATTTTCTGCAAATTAATTTGTATGGCAATCCATGTCAGGACCATGTAATTTTTCTGTTTAAAGCACATTTCTGTTAAAGATAATTACTGTTTTGACAGGTTTTACTGCAGGGGAGACCAGGGGTGCAGGAAATGTTTCTACTCCTAACATTTCCTCCGACCCAAATGAGAATTTCCCCAATATTTTAGAGCATGTTATAGGTAAATGATGTTGTCAGGGTTCGTACAGAGTTGGGAAGAAAAAATCCAAGGAGTCCAAAAAATTTTTAAGACTTGCCTCTTTAGTTGTTATTTATGTGGCATGCACTTGCACACTCCAATTTTTAATGCCCCGTTTGCAGAGAAGAACATTTCAAACAAATTTTTCTCTGTTGGAATCTAATTATTAATGCTGAAATTGCACAGAATTCACAACCTTGGTAATTTTGTAAGTTTAAATAAAAAAATACACAATCAACTTTCCTAAGCAGTGACCAATGGTCATATAAACAGAAATCAGTTAAACTCGAAACACTTATTATATATATTGCATGCATCTTTAAAAAAATTTTTAAAAGGTAAAAAAAATGCTAATGCAACAAACACGAAACAATATAACTTCTGAATTTATTCTTTTAGAGCAACGATAATTTAAAATGTCCTAAAGCCGACATCTAACAAATATTTAAAGCATTACCCATTTTCTAAAATAATTTAAATGAGTTTTTCTTTCTTCTTAAATCAAAATATCTTGGATTTGGAAAATTGATAATGCTTTAAATATTTGTTTTACTTAAAGATGTCAGCTTTAAGAACTGTATTTTTAGATGTCAGTTTAGAGCACTTTACCTTAATCACTTTCTTTCAAGGTGAATGTTGTCCATGACATAGACAGAAAAGTGAAAAAAAGAGCACCATTTTTAATATCCTGGTATTTAAATAGTCCCCATTATCTACTCTGGAATACCGTATTTTCGGGCGTAAGCGCCGCGGCGAATACGAGTTTATAAGTTAAAATTATGCTTACTGCTGCGCTTCTGCCGGGACGGCGGATACGATATATTTTTTCCCTTGCAGCGATATTCATTACAGAGGTGATTCTGATCGGAATTTTTCTGAAAATTGTGAAAAGTCAATCATCAGGAAAAAAAATCCGAAGCATAAAAGAAAACGCGAATTTCGACAAATGATAACCTAATTTTATCAAAGGATCGGGAGAAAAAAACACGACTTTTATCAAAGGTTCGCGGGAAAAGCATGCATATGTAAAAAGAAAAAAATGTGTACGTCATGAAAGGATCACTTGAAAAACTACAATTTTATTATCGTAAATTAATCCGCCCTTCCAAATCTTTCCAGTCCTCACTATAAAAAAATCGCTGAAAAAAAACGCTAATTTCGCCAAAGAATCACGAAAAATAACCGCAAATTTATTGAAAGGATCGAAAAAAATTATGAATTTCGCCGAAGTCCATATTTCGACGAAAGATTGCAGTAAAAACGCGAAATATGTCAAAAAATCTCTAAAAAACACAAATTATGTCAAAAGATTGGTGAAAAATCGTGAATTTCTCAAAGGATCGCCAAAAAGAACGCAAAAAAAAAGTTTTAAAAAATTGTTAGAAAAAATGCAAATATGTCGTATACATAAATAAACGGTAAAAAAAGAGAAAAAACGTAAAATCAGGCCAAAAAAACACAGAAAAAAAGGAGAAATTTGAAAAAAGCATGAAATCTATTAAAAAAATCTCGAAAAAAAAACCCGACCATTTCATGAAAAATTCATGATTCAAGCCGTTCTCAACGGCGAATGAAAACGGCATGAATTATGATGAAATGAATGGATCATGAATCTTTGATGAAATGTGTGTTTTTTCGAGATTTTTTTAATAGATTTCATTGTTTTTATGCTTTTTTTTTACAAATTTCTCTTTTTTTTCTGCGCTTTTTCGACAGAATTTACGTTTAAAAAAACGCAAAATTTTTTCAACTATTGCTTTAAGTATCAAAATTCATGATTCATTATTCATTCAATTCATCATGAATTATCCCTTGCTCATCCCCATAAAAAACGCAAATTTTTTCAAGTATCGCGAAAAAACTCTGCAAATTTTGTCAAATATCGCGATAAAACCCTGCAAATTTCGTCAAATATCGCGTTAAAACCCAGCAAACCTCGTTACAAACTATAAAAAAGTATTAAAAATCGCGAAAAAAGTCTGCACGAATTCAAATTTAATTTTATCATAAAAAATATACAAAATATACTAAATTTAAAATTGGAGTTATAGTACAAATGTTTAAAAAAACGCGAAAAAACACTGAATACAACGCAATTTTTAACATTTTGTTGTATTTTCAAAGTGCGGCGCGGCGCTTCTGATGAATATTTGTTTTATTTTAATGCATTTTCCAATATTTTGAAAGTCTTCAAAAATAAATTTATTCTTCCTTTATGAAGAAGCATGAATTCAGTCATATTAACGAAAATTACAGATTAAAATATATATGGAATTGATATAAAAATAAATATGTCAATTTTTGTTCCTACATCTGAATGAAAGTTCCATTGTTTATATCAGTAAAATATAAGTGGACTTTAGAGAGTCGCAGATTTTAGGGTTGCACTTTAAAGGGAGCCTATTGTGTATATATATATATATATATATATATATATATATAATGACAGGTTAAATTTTATCTTAAAATTATTAGTATGTGAAAATTTAAATTTGGCAACATCAAACTTTAAGAAAAGGTCTATATTTAGAACAAAGAAATCTGTGAAGGGCCATGTTTTAACATGAACATTTATGTGAAATCTTAGTTTTAAAAATAATTATAAAAGGTCCTTTAAAAGACTGACATTTTTCCTAAAGAGATTCCTGTTATTTCTAACCTAAGCAGACATTCTTATTTTCCTGTAAGCATGATGGATTAGTGAAATTGTCAATGGCTGATTGCAAGATAATAGTGACGATTGTATTAGGCTTGCAGTTATGTGACTATTTTCATTGGGTAACTGTTTAGTCAATTATTAGATTAGTATAGTGTGAATCACAGATTGAAACTATAATGGCACCGACAAATACAGTGTTGTAGCTACATATTCAGTGCCCTGGAACAAGTGAAGTTTGTGCGCCCGCTTGTCATTTGAAGAAGTCCTGCTCAATTTTGTTTTAAAAGTTTAAAATTTATAAACTGTCAGTAGCGCCAACTTTTGTAAAATATTGGGTGGGTTTAAAATTTTTTCAGTAGAATGACATACAATTTTTCGTTCTTACTGCGTGTGTCTATAGAGAAGGTTGGGGAAGGAACAAATGAACAAAAAGGATAATTCAAAGTCAAATTATTAATTTTCGAAGTAAAACATAAAGTTATTATAATTTAAATTATGTTAACATTTGTTTTTCCTTATAAACACATTGGTATTTATTATAAATAGAACAATTCTTTTAACTTTTATATAAATAACTTTATAATATTAATTTGCAAGCTATATAATATTATGTAAAGCTGAACAAATATACAATGCAAATCAAATGCAAAATACGGAGGAAATCTGTCTTTGAGAGAAGCTTAATTATGCACCTGCTAAAGAAGTTTTCAGTTCTACCTATAAGTTTAATTAATAACCTTATATTTTCTAAAGAAAACTATTTTGAGAAATCAGTAAAACCAAACTTTATTTCTGCGATTAAATAAAAAATAATATTAACGAAATAAATTGATGGAAATTGTGTAGGCAAAGCAATCAAATTATTGGGTTGGCTTGTGTGCCCCACGGGCCCATATAAGTTGGCACCTCTGTAAACTATTATTAATTCGATTTAAAATCTTATTTTCATTTCAATGTCCAATTATTTTAACATCATTTTAAATACAAACAATTAAAAGCAAATAAATAATTGAAATCCATTAAGTTCGGAATACTTACCAATATTTTCTGCGAATTGGGCGAGAACTTCGTTTTAATTGCTCATATGGGCCAGTACAACCTGCCGCTCACATACACATCGGGCAGATTTAGGTAATCTGAATTCTCAGTGTAATAAGTATTTTTGCTTTATAAGATGATAAATTTTCCATAAATAAAAGAAAAGAAAATTGCTTTTCAAAACTTTTGAAATTTAAATATTTCTAAATTAAAAATCCGGTAGATGCAGCAACACAGCCCATGTATTTCTTTTCAAAGGTTTCAAAGCATTGTAGATTATTGATAAATAATTGCTAAATAGTTTTAAAAAAGAAAAATACATGCTTTTATATCAGGCTGAACTAAAAAGTTTTAAAAGTCTTTTTTTGGTTGCATAGTTACATTTTTCATATGTGTTTCAGCGATTGTCATGTGTCTAGGGTATCGGGTGACTGTAAATTTTTCAAACTGCTCTTGATCCGTTTATCCGGCATTTTTTATTTTGATCCTAAACAGCGATTTTTCAAATTGTTGAATTGTCATTCGTTCTCAATAAATGGGCAAAGTTTCAATTTAATCTGACGTCTTAAAATGGCTTGAAAATAATATTCAAAGATTTTGTTACACACATACATACAGTTAAAGCTAATAAAAGCATGTTAAAAACACACTATTGCCAAGGTTTTTTTTTTGTGTGTGTGTGTGTAGTGTGCACATGGATGAAACATGTTTTTTTGTTTTTAGTTAACTATTTTGACATAAATTACTTTTAAGAGGATGAAGAACAACTTTGAAACTTTTTTACTATTAGAACTATATTTTCATAACAAATGGTTCAGAAATTAGCCAGTGGCCAACGATGAAAGTTAATTTTCACTGGCTTCTGACTAATTTGAGCAATTTTTTGATCATTCAAAAAAACTAGCCACATTTAAATAATGCTGTCATACAAAACTAAAAACATCAAAACACAATGAGTTACACAGTAAAAGTTTAATCATAAAATATTATCATTTAGAATGTCACCAAAAGAAAAAAAGACATATCTTGCAATTTTTCGATTTCAATCTTTAGTTTTCTAGCTAAATAAAATAATTTGACTCAATGACAATCAGCAGCAAGAACCCTCATTGACATTCTCATAAATTACTCATTATTGCATCTTTTACATTCTACACACATATAAAATAAGAAAAATAACAGGAAAGCATTGTATAATCACAGAAAAAAGAACTGGAAATAACAGTAATTTTTTTAAATTTTCAAATACGTTGAATACATTCACACATTTTTTATAATAATTCACTACGTATGTGTGTATATAAGAATTTCTTCATGATTCTCCAAATACAATTTGGTATGTTCTTGATATGTCGATGAGTGTTTTATAAAACTATTACAAAAATTGTATTAATTTTATAAAAGGTCAATCGATGATTTTGCTAATTTTCTTTTCAACTATTCTGTGACAATAGCTAATGACCGTTTTCTCTTGAATATTTTTTTTTTGTGTGTGTTACTTTTATCATATATAGTGTATAAAACAACATTTCAACAGACACATCGGCTCGAAAATATATACAAAATATACCTAACGATCATATTTATAGGCAGACAATATTGAAACAGTCTTGTTTCTGTATTAAAATGTAATTTTTAACAAAAGAGAACATTTAACTTACTTTTTTTTGCCAAAATTATTCTTTATAAATATATAGAAAATCGCAAAATCAACATAATAAACATTTATATAGAGGAAATTATAATCACAGCATTGTACGAATACAGAAGAACTCCAATAACCCTAAATGGTTTTTTCATTTTTTTTTTCCAAGTTTGAGAAGCGATTGGCTAATTTCCATAAAATTAACTTGTTGCATTGTCATATTCTGAATTTAAAAAAAAACTTTTTTGACAATCACTTCTCAAACTTGAAAAAAAAAAAATGAAAAAAACCGATCTGGATTATCGGAGTACACCACTTCAAATAAACACTTTATAAAGAATTTTACAAAAAACTAAATTTTAAAAAATGACATTCATTTAAAAAAAAGAGGAAATGCTCTCTGATGCCAGACAGGCTGAAAATGCATAGGCTAGATCATGTTGGCATTTTTTTTAAACAAAATTAAATGGTCCTCAAAGAAACTTCCAAGAAAAAAAAATAATTCTACTGTTTTGAAATGAAAAAAAAAATCACTAATAAAACAAAATGCTGCACAATGTTATTTTTAAAAATTATTAAATGATTTAAGACAGTTCAAATGTAATGCCTTGTAGCAAAATTTTATAATTACGATTATTAGCTTCGCCCCACGGATCTGTTGCCTAGCATGCCAGTATGATCCTTTAAGAATTGGAATTAATTTAGTAAAATTCAATCTTTCTTTTATTTTCTTATTTCAGCATGTGCGAAAGGAAAATACGTTGAAAATTATTCAGGAAATATTTAGGTTTTATAAATGAAAGTATACATTTTCTTCAAAACAGGAACTCTTTATGGCCAGTCGAAATATTTTACTTTTGTGTAAATTAAGGATCTAAGTTTTATTCATTATTACATGGTTTTGAATACAAAGTATTTCTGCAAATTGTTTGGAAAGTTAAGTAAAATAAATCCAGATTTTTTTTTTTAAATTAATAATTCGGAAATTTATACTAATGTATGATATCGGATTGTGGTGGAGTGAGAAGGGAGCAGAGCCAGATCATGGCCTAAGGAAACTTACAATACTGCTTTTAAAAAATATGCTTTGCCCTATTTCATTCTAAAATTAGGTGAATAAGGTTTAATGTAAAAAATACTTATGAAAAAAGTAGTGTAAATTTACATAGGCGATAATCAGGTCCTACGGAAGACTGAATTTGTTACTTAGCTTTTTCTCTCTTTTTGAAGGAAAATGCTTATCAATTTTGAATTTGAGATTTGCAATATTTTCAAAATCTTGAAAACAACACTCAATTTAGTTTTTTGCTTCTTCATTTAAATTTTGCCACCACAGACTGATGTAGAATATGCCAAATCCGGTTATTATTATTGTCTTGTAATCTGTATGGATGCGTGTTTAGTTTCCACAAGCCTAACAGCAAAAGAAAAAAAACCCTTTAAATTCTAGTGTTTTTTTTTTTTTTTTTTGGTTGGTAAGATGGTCAATAATTTTTGTCAACTAATTAAACTTTTTTTTTTTTTTTTGCAAATTATAAATAACTTAATAAATAAGGCATTGTTGTTACATTGTTAAAAATATAGATTTCTCAACAGTGACTTTTTTCATTACCATTATTTTATACATTAATCAGCTTACTGTAAAATCCCGTTAATCCGCCCTTCCCGATCAAACGCCCCCTCCCCACTTTATAAAGAATTTCAAATTTTCAAAAAATCCTGAGAAAGCGCCCTCCCTCCCCATTATCAAAGGCGATTGAGAATAAGATGAATCATTATGAAATGAATGAAGCATGAATCTTTGATGAAATGTTCATTTTTTGAGATTTTTTAATTGATTTTCATGCTTGTTTTTTTTTTTACAAATTTTTCCTTTTTTCATCAAAATTTACGCTAAAAAAAAAAAACCAAATTTTTTCAAGTATCAAAATTCATGATTCATTCATGTAAATTTTGTTGAACGATCACGGAAAAATCCTGTGTAAGCGCCCCCCCCCCTCTAACTATTGTACGATTTTCCATCACGTTTTTGGGGGGGGGGGCAGATTAACGGTAGTAATTTTTTAAAACATTTTTAATAGAAATGTACCAGGAAGATTATTGTTTGAGAATAGTGGTAGCAAATAAAGTGACTAATGATGCCCCAGTAAATAAGTATTGATTACTTTTAAAATTGGAAAATTATCAATTGTCATCCATAGAAAACTTACAGAAAAAAAACCCGGCATTCTGAAACAGAAATGCTGTGGGAGAAATTACTTGAGGCAGCATTATGGTATGAAATAAAAGTTTGCGAATAGAAGTAATTACTTTTAGCTGTGTATAAAAGCATGTTTTAAATTGAATTAATTTTGGTTAAACACAAAGTAAAATATCATTGGAATATGCTGATTGCAACAATATTAACCTATAATATCTGATTAATAAATGAAAAAATATGCAAATGTATTAAAAATTTTTATTTTGCTCTTTCTAATTTTGTGCCCTTAGTTTTGCGTGCCTGGAGCAGTTTGCTCCAACTGCTCCATGGTAGCTATGTCCTCGGACAAATACTAGGCACAGTTATTGAAGGATTTGTTGATGCATAAGAAAAATTGTAGGCAGAAAGAAAGATCTAATAGACTTTTTTAAACTGAAAAACAAAAATATTATTTCTGGAGATGATGTAATTGCAATATGCAAATAGTGTAGTGATAGAATGATGGGGATTGGGACAAGAATGTAAAAACACAAAGAATCTTGCAATCTATATGATACAGAATGAATCTGAATCCATTGGAATACACATATTTTCAGCATTTATTGTGTGTTTATACATTGTATATAATATTGGAGTAATATTGGGAAGAGTGGGGTGGAATGAGACAGTAGGATTTTCTCTTTATGTAACATTTTAAACGTTTCAACAACACATTAGATAAAAAAAAAAAAAAATGGTAGCCTAATCTTCAGATAATTTAGTTTCTGATCTGTATAGCATCAATAAAGGTAATATTTTGACACTTATTATATAGGTAGCTCTATTCTGGATTGTTTCACCATAGAAAGTTTGGATGGTTAAAATGCACTCACAAAACAATTTTTTTGCAAACATATTCAGTGTTCTCAAAAAGAAAAATTAAAATTACCTCATACTAGTCAAATGCCCTATAGTTGGGTACAAAAATTTATTAATAGCAAAAACTCAAAATTATGTAGCATTGTTTGTTCACTACAAAGAATAAGCACTTTTTTAAAGTCATTGACCAACATAATTCAATAAGGACAAAGATTAACTGTAAAAGTTTTCTTCCAAATAAGATTTTTAAAAATTTCAAATTTATTTTAAAATATTTGTTTATATGCATGGAATTTAAAAATTTATTTAAAAAGTTTTCTTAAATAATAACTCAGAACATAGTTTTCATAGAGTAAAATATACTTGTAAAAAAGAAAAAAAATCGCGAGGAATGTATTTGTTTTAAATATTACGTAAATTTTAACACCTTTAAATTATAAAATATTCGGTTTTGTTGTTTCTTCTCAGGTTACCTGTGTAGATTAATTGACTATGCCAGCAAAAATTAAAATTTTGTGCCAATCCCACGATCAAATCAAAATTTATTGATTTTTATTAGAAGAATAACTAAAGAAAAACATGTCTTACCATCAATTTATTTTAGTAGAGAATATAGATCAGGAAACTTATTTTAAAAACTAGCGATTGTTACGGAGTAAAATGGTTACAAAAGCACAGACGCCAACACAATGAATGAATAACGACGGACGAACCTATTCATATGAATCAAGATAGATGAATTCATTCATGAATAGTGAATCAATCCATAAATAATTTCAATTAAGAAAATTAAACATTTGTTTATGAAAAAAAAGGGGGAACAGAAAGCAATAGTCAAAATTCACCAATATAATACTTAAATATTTTATCGGTTATAAAATTTGACACTATTTCGAATAACTCATGAAAATTAAGCTTAGATTCTTTGGTAAAGTTTGTTTTGGTAATGTCAGTTTTTCAACCAGGGATTAAAAAAAAAGTATTAGTCATATTACCATTTCAACAGTTGTATTCATAAATAAGTAATTAGTCAACTACACTGAATGGTATCAATGGAATAATTCAATCTTTCTCGAATCCATCCTTTTCGATTAAATGAATGAATCATTTTTAATGCACACGTCTAAAAGTCCGAGATTCATTCTTGCACTGGCGTCTTGTGTCTAGCCTTGATCAGGTAACTTTTTTCTTGCCGATCCAGTGGCGTGGTCGGTAGCGTGAGCTCCTCCCACACCGCTGGACCCTGGTTCGAGTCCAGCTAGCGGCATGGGTGTGCGGGTGTTGTCCCTGTGATGTGTATTAAAATGTATGTACTGGATTTCTTGTAATAATAAAGTGTTCTGTACTTGTTTCTGTGGTATATGGATCATTCGAGGTAACAGCCATTTGTAGCTATAGACCTCAAAGCTATGTTCACTCAAAACTCAAAACTCAAGGTAACTTTTAAAGCGTCAGTTTATTAATCTTTCTGAAGTAAGTTAATACTCACATCGTTTCTTTGGTTAATCATCAACTTAAATTGTACAATTTATACTATGATATTGTAATATGTATTTTGATAATACACAAAATTTCATGTGTTTCAACTTTCATTTTGCAGATAGTCATTTAAAGCATCATTAAAATCTTTTAATTATAGCAGATAATCTTATTTATTTGTTTATTTTTAATTAGTTCAGCTAAAATTCTCCGAATTGAAATTTCAAAATAGCAAATTGGTTTGATTTTTTAAAAATATTTAAATTTAAAACTTAGTGTTGCTCAAAGACTGAATTTGGTTGTATTTTGTTGTTGTGAATGTAAAGATTTTCTATATAATTGTTAGTATACTGAAGTTCTTACATACATTTTATCAAAATTCGCACAAAATAATAAAACAAGTTAAGAAACCATGAATTTGAAATTAAATATCTTTATAATATTAAATCTGCTGCCAATAAATGTAGTTATTGTACAAAGATGTTACACTCAAAAATATGACAAACATGGAGGACTGAGAGTAATAAAAACAAAATGGTAAGCCCACGAGTGAATCACTAAATTCAAGTTTTTTTTCCACCAATATAGAACTTGGCAAATCATCTGCGTTTTAACTGGCAAATCAAATTTCGACTAATTCTTGACTATCGGGCATGAACTCAATGAGGTGATTGTTTGTGTTACTGCCTCCCAGTGTGATCATTATAATGTTAAAAGAAAAAAAAACTTCTGAACTTTGCTAAGTTATACTTTGTTATCAGTTTGGTACCAATTATTCATAATTTTAATATCTTTGATTTCATATGGTAATTTTAACACTGTATGAAAAAAAAGTTAAAATTTTAATTTCTATATTTATTCTCTGAATTCATTTCAAAAATGACATAAGTCGCAGGTTCAAAATATTTTTATGAATTTGTAAAAAAAATAATGCTATAATTTTTTTTTTTTTTTGATATTTTGACTTAATATGTTGCTTATCAGTTAATTATTTTATTATATTTAAAACAGAAAAATAAAACAAGACAAAAACTGTACTTGCATATGATCCAATCCAGGTCAGACACAATTATGCCAATAATACTCATACATACTAAATGTAATTTTTTATTTTATTAAATATGTTAGTGTACTACATTTCTATATGTTTCCAACTGGATTCTATGCACTTAGTGAATGTCCATTAAGTTATAGTTTTAGAATTACTATTATATTGTTTACCATTGCTCCAATTATTTGTTATCTTTTCTTTTTTATATTATTCACTATTTATTACCTTTACTAAATTAATGTTGCTTACCATTTTTAAGAATTATGTGAACACATATGTCATATTACTGTTTTGAGCTTGAGTGCTATGATAAACAAGACTGGCAACTGTCAGCTATTTTTAATATCTATCTCATTGCTACAAGTACAAACACAACTTTTGTACTAATGCTGCTTCTGCTAAGAATGACTTAATGAATACATATTTTGTGCGATGTCATAGCATAAATCTTTAATATATGCATCTGAAGAAGCTTTTTTAGTCACACAAAAGCACCACCTTACTAAGTTTAATCCTATTGGCATTTCTATATATTGTTATGTGATTTTTTTTTTCATTGAATAGATGAGTTCGATATCTGTACAAAATCTACTTTTTAGTTTTTTGTTATATTTATTATTATTATTATTATTATTTTATATTTCTATTTTTTAAACCAATTTTGAAAATCAAAGTATTCTCACATTGAAACCTGCAGCCAAACTGTAATCAAAAGTTAAATATGACCTTTGTAGGGCTATCTAATGCAAGAAATTTTCTTTTAAAAATAGTGAAATGCAAACGAGATATTTTTTTAAAACAATTCCCATAGGATTAATATTTGCAAGGTAATGTTTATGTGGAAGTGAAACAGCCTTTATAAGAAGGCAATAGATTTCTTTAATTATATTTCTTCATAATAATGTTTCTAGCTTATTTTTTTAAACATTCATGTTGTTGACTTAGACTCATCTTGCATAGACATGATGAGACAGAAAATAAAACATTTATTTATATAAAAAAAAGGAGTAGAAAGCAATAGTCAAAACTCATGAATATGGTACTTAAACATTTTCTCGGCTATAAAATTTGACACAATTTTGAATGACTCATGAAAACTAAGCTTAGATTCTTTGGAAAAGCTTGTGTCAGTTTGTTAACCAGGGATAGAAAAAAAAGTACTAGTCATATTGCCATTTTAACAGTTGTATTAATAAATAAGTAATTTGTCAACTACACTGGATGGTATTAATGGATTAATTAAATTCTTCTGGAAACCCTTCTTTTCGATGTAATTAATGAATCATTTTCAATATGGCACGACTAAAAATCCGAGATTCATTCTTGCACTGGCGTCTTGTGTCTAGCCTTGATCAGGTAACTTTTAAAGCGTCAGTTTATTAATCTTACTTTCTTTACTGAAGTACATGTTAATACCAACATCGTTTCTTTGGTTAATCTTCAACTAAAATTATACAATTTGTGGTATGACAATGTAAAATGTAGTCTGATAATAAACAAAAATTTTTTGTATTGCAACTTTCATTTTGCAGATAGTTAGTCATTTAAAGCATCATTAAAATCTTTTAATTATAGCTGATAATCTTATTTATTTATTTATTTTTAATTAGTTCAGCAAAAATTATCTGAATTTAATTTTCAAAATAGCAAATTGGTTTGATTTTTTTAAAAATATTTAAATTTAAAACATAGTGTTGATCAAAGACTGAATTTGGTTGTATTTTGTCCTAGAGAATGTAAAGTTCTTTTATATAGATTTTATCAAAATTTACATAAAATAATAAAGCAAGTTAAGAAACCATGAATTTGTAATTCCAATATCTTCATAATATTAGATATGTTGCCAATAAATGTAGTTGTTGCACAGATTAAAAATTAATAAATAAATAGAAAAGTGTTATGTTGTTCTCTATTTAGGAAATGGCGTTTGTCTTTTCTCATGCTAGAAAAATACACTGTACCAACAATCTTTATTACTTGCAACATTTTATTTTCTTTGGAATTGCATATTTAATCTTATATTATTGCCATATTGAATTCAGCCACAGAAATATTTAATATGTGACACAAATTATTTGATATAATGTAGCCTTCTGGGTTTTGTTTTCTTTTTTTCAAATGGAACAAAAATGTGAAACTTATATGTTATCTATCATGTGTATATGTCATACTTATTTCATTGACTACATTAAGTAAAATTTGCAGTAGAAAATATGTTACATTCAAAGATATGATAAACATAGGGGACTGAGAGCAATAAATCAAAATGGTAAACTTATGAGTGATTCACTAAATTCAAGTTATTTTCCACCAAGCTAGGACTTGGCAAACCATCTGCGTTTTAACAAGCAAATCAAGTTTTAACTAATTCTTAACTATCAGGCATGAACTCGATGAGTTGATTGTTTGTGTTATTGCCTCCTAGTGTGACCACCACAATATCAAATATTTTGTGACACCTGAACATTGCTAAGTTATACTTTGTTATCAGTTAGTTACCAATTATTCATAATTTTAAAGTCTGTCATTTCATATAGTAATTTTAACACTGTATTGAAAAAAAAAAGTTAAAATTTTAATTTCTGTATTACTTCTCTGAATTCATTTCAAAAATGACATAAATTGCAGATTCAAAATATTCTTATGAATTTGTAACAAAAAATTACTACTCACAAATGCTAGAATTTTTTATTTATTTATTTATTTTTTTTACTTACTGTATTTTTGAGATATTTTGACTTAATATGTTGCTTATCAGTTAATTTGTTTATGGTATTTAAAACAGAAAAATAAAACAAAACAAAAAACTGTACTTGCATATCCAGGTCAGACACAATTCTGCCAATAATACTCATACGTATCAAATGTTATTTTTTATTTTTTAAATAAGTTAGTGTATTGCATGTCTATAAGTTTCCAACTAAATTCTATGCACTTAGTGAAGCATTAAGTTGTAGTTTTAGAATTATTGTTATATTGTTTGCCATTTCTCTAATTCTTTGTTATTTTTCTTCTTTATATTATTTACTACTTATTATTTTTATTAAATTAATGTTGTTTACCATTTTTAAGAATTATATGTAAACATATGTCAAATTGCTGTTTTGAGCTTTATTGCTGCGATAAACAAGACTGGCAACTGTTAGCTATTTTTAACAATCTATCTCATGGCTACAAGTTCAAACACAACTTTTGTACTTATGTTGCTTCTGCTAGTAATGACTTGATAAAAATATCTTTTGTATAATGTCATTGCATAAATCATTAATGTATGCATCTGAAGAGGCCTTTTTTAGTCACACAAAAGCACTACCTGGTTAAGTGTTGTATTAATAAATGATATAAGTAATTAGTCAGTTATACTGAGTGGATCAATGGAACATCGTATTCAATACTTTCCTTATCGAATAAATGACTTTATTTCAAGGAGGTAATGTAAAAATCTACGATTCATTCTTGTTTTGGCGTCTCGAGTCTCGTCCTGTTTGCGATATCAGGTAATTTTGAACGCGTCAGTTTATTAATATCACTCTCTTTACTAAAATAACTTAATACTAACATAGTTTCTTCGATTAATCTTCAACTAAAATTATACAATTTGTGGCTTGATAACATCACTTTCCGAAATTTCATTCTGGCGATAGTCATTTAAAGCATTATTAAAATGATTTACTCGGAGCAGATAATTTTATTTATTTATGTATTTGTAATTAATTTAGCGAATATTTTTCGAATTTAAATTTCAAAACAGCGAATTTTTTTTTTTTTTTTTTTTTTTTTTTTTGTTACATTTTAGTTTAGAACATTGTATTGTTCATAGACTGAATTTGGTTTTATCCTGTTCTATTGAATGTAAATATATTTTATATAATGATAGCATACTAAAGTTACTGTAAAAATTTTATGAAAATTTACATAAAATGTTAAAGCAATTTAAGAAGCCAAGAATAGAATCTGAAATGTCAATGCCTTCATAATATTAGATCCATTGCCAATAAGTGCTGTGGTTGTACTAATTAAGAAAAAAGAATGTGTTTTAGCGTTTTCTGATGTTCATAGCGATTGTTTATTTTCATGCTAGGAAGATACACTGTATCAACAATATTGCTACTTACAACATTTTATTTCTTTTGCAATTGCATATTTAATTTATATATACTGCCATGTGAAAGGCAACTACATAAATATTTATTATGTGTGGCACAAATTATTTACTAATATGATCTAGCCTTTTTTTTTTTTCAGTTGGATCGAATTCATAGAATTACAGTCAAAGATCGATAATCCGCATACCCATATTAACAATTTTCTATAATTCACATCACTTTACGAATGTAAACATGGAAGTAAATAGTTAAGAAAGTTTACAAATTCATAATAAAAAAAAATTTTTTTTTAAGACAAATAATAAAAAGTTGAAAAAAAATCATAATAAATCATATACCAAATATAACTCTTTTATTTTATGAACAGTAAAAAACAAATTGTATTACTGAACAATGATTATCTTTATTTAAATGCACATCTATATATATCAACTTTTTTAATAAAATAACTTTAAAAATGCATTTTTTGAGATAGCCTATTAAATTAATCATCAGATTTCTTTACATATTATACTGATCATAGAATTAAAATGCTGTCTGGGAATAATAAAATGATATATAATCCATTATACTCTATAATCAGCAATATTCCATAATCCACATAATCTTTGGCCCCAACTTGTGCGGATTATAGAAATTTGACTGTAATTCTGTTTTCTATGTCATACTTATTTAATTACATTCATTAAATAAAATTGTCTGGTAGGTATACCGTTAACATGCTGTAGTGGGAGAAAACATTTGACGCATTGATGATAACATTCTGTTCATCTGAAGAATTTATAGCCTCTTTGACTTATTCTGATACCAAGGATTTAATTGAGAGTATTGTATTATTTGTATAGTTTTTTATATGAATATGTACTCAACTGATTTGGAATTAAAAAGTGTGTTTCTTTTTTTATTAAATATCACCTTGAATTTTAAATGTTTGTAAATAGATTCAAAAATTTTTTAAAGATGTAAAAAAATTCAGGAGAAATTAAAAAATAGGTGTAAAAATTAAAAAATTGCAGAGCAACAAAATGTTAAGTTAAAAAATTTGAATTTTATTCCTTTTAGAAATATCAAAAATTAAAACCAAATGCTTAACAAAATCGCTAATAAATAAGAATATACTTTACTTAAATGAGGGCAAATTTTTCTATATTGGGGTAAGATTTTAATGCTAGTTATAGTAATAACAATTTTTGTTATTATTATTAATATATTTTACAAATAAATTGACACATATTGTGAAATAAAATTTATTTAATAAGAGATACAATTTATTTATTTATTTTTTGGCAGGGAGTGGGGGAATTAAAGTGAGATTAAAAAAAAAAAACTAAAATTCACGAAGAAAAAAAATTGAATATTGCAGATAACATAATTACTATATTAGACTAAGGTTAATGTCAGACGACCGACTATTTTGACGTTTGTTTTTCAACATGGAAAAAAAAACATTTATGGGTCATTCTATTTCAAATCAACGAGGCCCACAATCTGACCATTTCCAATTTTTGTGAAATTAACAGGATTGATTCTACTTATGTAATAACACAATAAATTTTTCTTTCAGCTTTTTTTTTGGGGGGGGGAGGGGGAACTCCATAAAAAGAAATGGAAAACACATAAAAAATGGGGTGCTGATAGCTACAAAAATGCAGCTTTCTCATCTCCTATGAAAGGTATAGAGTTCATCTTGGTATTTTTTTTGAAGATTTTTGTATGGACTTTTATATGACTTGACAGGATTTATCAAAATCAATATTTCAAGGTCACCGAATGCTATCTTTGACCTTGAAAAATTTTAAAAATCCATTTTTTGAAAAATCTGGAAAAAATATATTTTTTTCTTACTAATGTAATATACATATTGTAAAAATGCCATATTGGGATTGCTATGAGATTGCATTAAAAAATATATCTTTGGGTCATTCCATATCACTTCATCCAGACCACGAAACCCATGGTCTTAGATTTTTATAAAAAAATTTGTAGTTGTTTCTTTTACCACCCTTATTAACAATCTAAAATAGTACTTCAATATCTCAAGTATTTTTTGTGAAAAAAAAAAAACAAAAAAAAACCACTTAAATAAGCAAAAAAGTTGCATAAGTGGCACTTCAAAAGATCTGTATTTAAAAAACTGTTTCAGAAGAATAAAAATCATAGTTTTACTATATTTTAACATATTAAGTTGAAATTATCATTAAAATGCACACAAAAAGATGGAAATATAAGAAAAAAATGTTTGATGATCATATTTTAATATAAGACCTCCCAAAATTGTCTAAAGTTTGTTTTTACAAAAAATTTTGTAAGAAAAATGATTTTCAAATCTCATTTTTTGTAAAAGGCGTAGCAGTTAAACAATCAGTTTTCTTTAAAATTATACATAAAATCCATAAACTGAAAAAAGATGCTTTTTGGGTACAAATATATTTTATTCATCACAAACCAAAATAATAATAATAATAAATGTTTGCGTTTGGCTTAAAAAAGCAACTGTATACAAATGGCACTGGAAATCCCCAAAAAAGCATTAAAATAATTGTTTGTGTTACAAGCGATCATTTGAAAACAATACATTACTATTTCTATTTATCTTCAATTGATTTTTTAAAAAAATTATATGGTAATTTTAAATAATTTAGATTTAATTTGATTTAGTGTCTGCGTATAGCATAGTGTGTAGTTAGTTTGTGTATAGCAAATTTGTATACATAAATTCGAACAAAATATTAAATCAGCTTCAAACAACTTTGTAAAACAATGAATTTTTGAGAACGAATATATTTATTTTAATCGAAGACAGGCTTGAAGGAATGTTAGGATAGGGAAGGGTAGGCATAACCATGATTAGAGACTCCTAATATACCTTGTCTTACTTAAATCATCTGCTGATTGATTTGTATCATCAAATAATCTTTACACATAATAACAAAATTACATTATTTTATTTATATATATATTGGGGGGGGGGAGGGCTGAAATTTGGAGCTCAGGCTTTGCTTGCCTGAGAAGAAGTTAAGACTGTTTTTGGTCCACAAATCAATATTTTTAACAGTTAGTATTTAGGAAAAAGTTATTGTTCTCAATACCCATTTTATTTTTTCAATGCCTTTTTCTTTCTTTTTTTTTGAGTTGAAAAATTTTGTTCACATTCAAAACAAGGCATTGGCATTAGATACTTTTAAGTAGCATAGAGAGCACCAAGAATTAAAGTAACACCATTAAGTAGCACCAGAGTAATATAGATGTTACTCTGGTGAGACCATACTTATCAAAGTTACAAATTCCATTCAATGTTTTCATTTAAGCTAAATGTATGTTCTGCAGGAAATAAATGATTTTGTAACTTTATATGAGTTATACAAAAAATTAGAAAAAAGAACTATACACAGACGGTAGAGGGTTCATTCTATGATAAGTGACTGATTATTTACTAGACATTCCTATTTAAAACACCCAAAAAATATAAAAATTTCCTTTAAATTCATTTTAGCCTTTTATTTTTAATATATCTGGTGTTAAATGAAAAATTCACCATATTTAGAAAATACAAATGAGTGCAGATATTATTAAAATCATGATAATTGTTATTCAGCTTTAATTTAGATAATATTTCTTCTTTATTATTATTATTAAATAAAAATAACTAAATTAATATACTTTTAAGTTGCAACAGAACATCTTAGCAAAACAAACATCTTGCTACATAAATGAAGTATAAGATGACAAATTTTCATTACATTTTTCAAGAAACATGTATTACCACCGTGCTGTATCAGCAAAAGCAAGACTTTTACCCTTTTGGGGGATGTATGTGCACATATCCATTGGTGTGGACCAAAAAAACTTTTTTTGAAATTTCGATGATGCAGAAAAATGGCCACTGGTGGCGCTCAGTTCACACAAAAAATTTGAGATTTTTTGGACAATTCCTTATCCTGCTGCAAATGGCTTAAAGTTTTGCAAAAATGCTGATTTTTGAACTTTTTTAGCAAAAAATTAAAAAATTTTAAATTAAGTTTGTTTTGGTTATATTTAGTTGAAAAGATATATTTAATGTGTCAAATGTTTAAATAATCTCTAATTATGCATTATTTTAGTGTTTTGTTCTTTAAAAATGTACAGCTTTTAGCTTGTTTTGCATTTGGTACCAATACGAAACAACCCAGAACTCACCGCAAGGAGGTAGCTGCATGCCGAGTTTTACCCACCCTTCTATCCTCAGAATGTTATATTCAAAATGCACTGAACCAGAATTAAGCTACAAAGTCGTTTTTAGAAATGCATTTTGCTGTCTTTGCAATTTTGCTCTAATGAAGGTATTTCTGTCTTTACTCCTGCATACCTTTCATGCAGCTTCAGCCACATTTTTAACGACTCTTTTCACAGCCTGGGAGTGTCTTGGATAGTAGACTAATGATTCATCCAAAAAGGATCCTGAAATTACGTTTTCTCCAATTTTTTTTCTACTGAAAAGGTTTTTGTTATAGGAAGTTTGCTGATATCGGCGGCGACCTAGTCGATACACTCATAGTGTTCCGTTTCTTTAAAGTTTAGCTTTGGAACCTGAAACTCTTGCACTATGTGGTTTTTATCATTTTTAAATTGTGGCATTGCAATTTCTTTCCATTGCCATTCTTCTAATATGCTGTCTATCATCGATCTCCATTGCTATTCTCAGGATGACCTTAGACAATCAATTTACCCTATTGTTCATTTGTGCCCCATCTCGCCTACTTGCACTAGTATAATGAAAAACTTTCCTTTAGATAAACAAAAAATACTGCAAACTTCATTTGGAGTATGGTTCATGCTAATGTAAAGGTAAATAACATCCAAACATTTCAAGTAGACCAGAGTATATTTACGGACAACTGACCAGACAAACAAAAATCATAATTTCTTTTTTTTAGCTTTGTTGGAAAATGTTAAAAAAGTTGATTAAGGACTTTGTAATATCACAATACAGTCAAAATTCTATAATCCACACAAGTTTGGGCGAAAGGTTGTGCGGATTATGGAACATTGCAGATTATAGAGCATTATGGATTATGCGCCATTTTATTATTCCTAGGCAGTGTTTTAATTCTATATTCAGTATAACATGAAAAAATAAATATGAAATCTAAAAATTAATTTAATAGGCTATCCCAAAAAATGCCTTTTTTAAGTTATTTTATTAAAAAATTTGTGTGCATTTAAATAAAAATAATTACATAGGTTCTGCAATACAGTATGTTTTTTTCTGGTAATAAAATTAAAGAGTAATATTAAAAAAATGTTTTATTATGATTTATTTTTCCTTTTTTTTATTAATTTGTTTTAAAAAAATAGTTTTTGGATCACTAATTTGTAAATTTTCTTAACTGTTTATTTCATAGTTTACATTCGTAAAGTAATGCGAATTATAGAAAATTGCAGATTATAGAACTTTGACTGTATTTGGTAAAAATATTGTGATATTATGAGTAATACAAGCAATATCAAATAAACCTATGCTTAAGGAAAAATGAGTTCAATTATATTGTCAAGAAGAACCTAGGGAATGATGTAAAATAAAAAAAAAATATTTTAATTTTTCTGCTATGTCTGAACTGAATATATCATTGTTTACATCTGTGATGGTATGCAGATTTTAGAGTTGATGGTTTGAGACAGTCTACTATATAATAAAATTTAATAAACTACATTTTAAATCAAATTAGCCAAGATAATAAAAAGAAAAAAATGATAGTTTAAACATGTCCTTGTTACATACAAAATACCTTTTTATTGCTTATTCATTATGTAAGCAGATCTTCTCTCGCAATTTTTTTTAAAAAGAACAGTTAGTAACTTATAGACTGGGATGTGGCAGCACACGCCACATCGAGTTGGAGGTTAAAATTCCAGAATTGGTTAAAACTCGATTCTTATATTAAAACACAATGGGTTTCCAAATCATATTTTGATTTAGAAAAATACCTAAAAACGTGACTTTAGCAGTTGACTCGTAGGTTTATCATTGTGTTTTCCAGTTTCCAGTCAACCCCTTTTTCATACCTTTGGGTGCATGAAAATTCAATTACGAACCTACGAGTCAACCGCTAAAATAGAGTTTAAAGAGTGTTTCCACCGATATATCACTCGACAGACCATTTGCATTTTAATATGTTAATCAAATTTTAACAAATCCTGCAATTTCAACTCCCAACTGATTGAGGTGATTGTCTGTGCTGCTGCCTCCCTGTCTACCATTTAACCACAATTACAATTTGCTTGATAATTATTGTGATTTTCGGAAGAAATGCCGCGGCGTTTACGTGTTTTAAACTGAAATTTCAAGCGATGCGGCGTTTACGCGCTTTTTTTTCAAACAAGCGATGATATTTTTCTGTATTTTTCCGAAAATTAAAAAAAATCGGTCATAATTCCAAAATTTCGGACATAAAATGTATCGCTATTTCCGACAAATGGTCGCAAAAACAAATTAATTTCGATTTCGTCAAAATATCGCGAAAAAATGGCAATTTTCATTAAAAGACCGCAAAAAGTTACGCAAATTTTGCAAAAGATTACGAATAACCGAAAATTGCATTTTTCGAATGAATTTTCTGAATTTCCCTGAAATGCTAAAAGTTTGCCCCACCCAGCCAAGAAAACTCAATGTAATCAAGTCTGGGCCAAGTTGTTGAGATTCGCGATATTTTTTTACATTTCACATTTTTTTTATTAATGACTGCCTTTTCACAATTTTCGGAACAGAATCACCTCTTTAATATATATTAACGTAAAATCACGTTAATCCGACCTTCCCAATCAAACGCCCCCTCCCCACTTTATAAAAAATTTTAAATTTTCAAAAAATCCCGAGAAAGCGCCCTCCCTCCGCATTCTCAAAGGCGATTGAAAATGGGATTAATCATGAATCTTTGATGAAATCAGGGTCGTAGCTTTGATGAAATCAGGCGCTATGGGTGGCTCAGCCCCTCCCCCCCCCCTGGAAAAAGTTCCAAGGTCACTAAATGTTCCAAAAATTCAAATGAAATTCTGTTCAAAAATCTAATTTAGTTTTGAGACCCTTTCACAGTTTTGCAGAGTTACTAAATTGTATCTAACATACGTGTTTCAACACTCCTTCATCCTATTGGTACATATGAAGCTAACAGGATGTTTAATTCTGCACCAGTTATACATTCAAAATTTTCATCATCCTATACTTTTCTTAGCATAAAATGAAGTTATTTCAACAGTTAACAGTTTAATGAGAAACATAGTAACTACAATGTGAATATGCACTAATTTATCTTTCTGCATTAGAGAGAGAACAAAAAATATGAGCCCCTCCCTTTACATTCTCATGAGCCCCCCCCCCTATCGTACACTTCTAGCTACGGCCCTGGATGAAATGCGTTTTTTCGAGATTTCTTAATTGATTTTATGCTTTTTTGGCTTTTTTTTTTTTACAAATTTCTCCTTTTTTCTGCGTTTTTTCGACAGAATTTACGTTTTTTTAAAAAAGAAACAGAAATTTTTCCAATCAATGCTTCAAGTATCAAAATTCATGATTCATTCAAAGATTCACGATTCATTCATTTCATCATGATTCATTCCTGCAAATTTTGTGAAACGATAGCGGAAAAATCTGGTGTAAGCGCCCCCCTCTAATTATTTTACGATTTTTTGTCACATTTAGGGGGGAGGCAGATTAACGGTATTTTACGGTACTGTTAGGAAAAAAAATCACCGTATCCACCGCGCCGTACTAAGCATATTTTTACTTTTAAACTCGTATGCGTCGCGGCATTATTCCCGAAAATACGGTATTTAAATAATATTATTAATTTTGTATTTAATTTATTAATTTCTGATTAATAATTTCATTTTTATGATTTCTTAATACAGCTTATTAATGTGTTTCTGTTTAACACGTTAACCGCGATTACCGCGGAAATTTCACCTGCGGCGTTTACGACCATTTTCTAAATTTTTTTGAGTGATTTTTCGCGATGCGGCGTTTCTTCGGTATATATTTTTAGCTATTTTAATATTTTCTATTCATCGTTGTGTTGTAGATAAAGACATCTAAGGTTATACATAAGTTGAATACAGCAAATGGACCCAGCAGCAGAAATTTTTCCCGAGTGTCTGTCTCACATACTTCAATTGCAGAAAATAATCTGTTAATAAATCATTTTACAATCAAAGTATTAATTAATCAAACAATCATTTGTGAGGTTTTTCTGCATTTTATTCATTTTTGTGTATTGCTAATAACGTTGAGTTTTTTCTTAAATCAGCCAGATTTTATTAATTTAGCCAAACTTAATAATAAAAATAGCTGGATTAATGCACAAATGCATTTGGTTAAAGATTGTGATTAATGGTGATATCAGCAATATTTTGATTTCTTTTAAAATAAATTTATTCTTCTTTCAGAAAACAGTCTGAATTCAGTAATAATCACAAAAATTACTGATTAGTATAATCATAGAAATGATATAAAAAATGTGAAATGTATTATCTAAATAATGTGAAATTATCTGAAATTAAAATTTCATTGTTTGCATCTGTAAATTATGTGTGGATTTTAGAGAGTTTCGGGTTTTAGTGATTTGGATTTGAAGGAGTCTACTGTATAAGTTTCTTGTATTAATATTGTTCCGTTTATTATAGGATAAATCATCTGTCTGACATTTTGAAATGGACGTTTCAATAAAAAAAATCTTATAACCATAAATTAAATCCCCACCGCCCCTTTTTTTGGCTTGTATTTCTTGTTTATTTATTGGTAAAATTATTTCAAACTAATAAGCTGCAAAAGATGCCTTTTTCTATATCTTTAAAAATTTCAATTTATACAGTCCTTTAATAAAAGTACTTCACTAACATGCACAGCAATGAATGTATAATCTCATTCTCATAAATCACCTGAAAATAATTGTACTGAAAGTGTGATTATACTTACATTTTCAAACAAATGTTAAATTATTATTCACATTAAAAAAAGTATGTAGAATTTCATAATATTTATATAAATTATAATTTCCAGGAAAAGATGTTTTTATCTAAACTGACAAAATATTTTTAAGAAATAGATGTATCTTTCCTTTCTTACCAAAGTGATTTCTTGTTTATGAAGTTTAAATTAAAATTTGTTTTTCAACATTTTTTGTTTATGAACTGTATGTGAACAAATAATGCACTTCAAAGGGCAGCTAAAATAAAACCTTTTTTATAGATACAAACAAGATTTTTGCTAGTGAACTGTGCAAAAAGATTCCCTTGGAAAATGTATAGGGGAGAGGGGGGCACAGTGGGACAATTTTTACTTATTTTATAATAACTTCCTTCCATTTACTTAAAAGCAAAATTTAAATACAGAATAATATTTTGGCAACTTTCAGCTTTCATTGTAATTTTTTCATAATTTATTCTTATTTTATTCTTAAATTTTTTTAAAAAGAATTTAAAGATTTAATTTTTAAAAGGTAATCAAGATGTCCCAGTGTGTCCCCCTGCGGGGCACAATGGGACAGGGAATGGGGTACAGTTTGACAATGAGTAAGTACATACAAAATCAGCTATATAATGCCAGCATATTTATCATTCTTAAATACAGATTGAGATATCAAACACATAAAATATGATAGCAATTTTCAAATGAAAAAACTTAAAAATAGTTATAATAATAGAACATATTTAAGAATTGAAAAATCTTTTGTAATATAATGTTTGATGAATTGAAAATAAACAACAAAATTGAAAGTAACATCAAATTAAACATTCAAAGTTAGCAAAATGTTTTCAAACATTCATTTTATCATGGAATAGCATTAGAAGTCTCTGAGAAATGATAATTGGGTCATTGTTCTTTCTCTCCCTCCACTAGGTTTTAGTAATTTCATTTCAGTGTCATCAAGGACAGCGGAATATGTTGTCTCATCATCAAAAACAAAGTTGTATCCTGGCAAAAGTTTTTTCATATACTTCACTTCAAAGTCTATTTCGGTTTTATTTATGATTTCTGCAATATAATAGTATATGGATCCTTTCTTTTTCCCACACACTTTGACTAATACAAAATCTCCAATATTAATGGAAATGCTCTCTCTTTCTTCTATATCATCCTGAAAAACACTTTCTCTTTCTTCCAATTCGTTGTCAAAAACGCTATCACTTGCAGAGAGCTTCCAATCCTCGTCTTCTGAAGAACTACTTTTCCACAAATTTTTATTTCCATTTTTCTTTTCTTTTCTTTTTTTCGTTCTCGCTTTCAAAACAGAAGAATATTTATTTTTACATTTATTTTTCTTTTCAAGTCTTTCAAAACATTCTTACTTTATTCTATATTTTACAGGTGTATCAGTCAATACTTCTGATTTTTTCTTCTTTCTTCGATTCTTCTTAGAATTGTCAGTTGCATGGCATTTTGGAAGAAGACTTATTACTTCTGGTGACAAAACAGGATCATCAATTTTCTGGTTTTTTACGAAAAATGAATTTAAAGTTGAACCACCCTGGTTGCGGCTCTTCTGTGAATGGCCTAGATTTATTAGCTTCAGTTGATTCATCTAAAAGAATGACATGTTCAGTAGTTGATGTGTCCGCAATACATGCTGCTGAAACATCAGTAACACTTGCAGCTTTGAAGTCTGCATCACTATAAGCATTGTTATTATATGGAAAATGCCTGTGGTTGAAAATCCAGATAGAATGTTCTTTGAATGATAGAATGCACAAACAGCCAGAGGATAAGCCTTGTCAACAAGTTCAGCTATGTTGTGGATTGTTATCCTTTTTCCTGGATGGGTCACAAGCCAAGCCCGGCATGCATCATTATAAAAACGTTTTAAAGGCCGAAAGACAGCTTTGTCTAAAGGCTGCAGTGCAAGGGTATTGTAAAGAGCACAATACCATTGTATTTTTCTAGATTAATAGCTTCAATACAAATGTGCATTTCATGATTGTCCATTAAGAGAAGCTTTTAATTTTGTGGAGTTGATTTTGAATGTTTTATGAAATGCTTCATTGCCATTAAAAAAAAATACTGGCATTCATCCATCCTGAAGCTGATACAGCTCCTTCAGCACCCACTGGAGCACTAATTAATATTTTCTCCTGAAAATTAACACGGAGAAAAACAAAAAAAGGGAGGAAGTGCATTTCCTATGGCATTGATCATGCAACAAAGTGTAACAAGTTCACCCCTCTCTGATGAAGTGACCTGAATTACTTGTTTCACCTTTTTTTGGCAAAAACTTTAGCAGGTGTTTCACAGTTGTGAGACCTGTTTCGTCTAAATTAAAAATGTTGTCTGACTCAAATTTATGCCTTTTTAATAGTTCAAACAGTTTTGAATAAAATTCAGCTACACAGGTTTGTTGAATCCCATTGATCGAGCAAGCGAAGTGGCTTCTGGTTTTCTGAAAGAAATATTACCAGCCCATTCAATAAATCCTTCCAACCAGTCTCTTCCTACACACTGATTATCTTGACAAGTTGAGGGGATATTTTTATTCAATTTCATTGCATATTCGTATGCTAATTTCCGTGCCTCCTCCATATGCAGCCCATGATGCAAGTTTGAAGCTTCTGTGAAATAATCTGACAGCATACTCTCTTCACCCGTTGTAAAGATTTGGCGAACTATATAATTAGTCTTACACATAACATTTTTATTGGAATATCATCTTCCCCACTGATGTGTCTTGATTTCATCACATATCGTTGCAAAGTGCTCTTCGGAATATTAAATTCCCTTGCTGCCTCTCGTAATGGTTTTTTATCTTTTGATACTGGTTTAACAGCTTCAATCTTCACATTTTCTTTCACTAGTTCAATTTCAGTTTTTCTTTATCTTTTACGTACCATTTTAGCTGCAATTCAAATTGAGTTGTTAATCCTAAACATCAACACAAAATCTTTAATTCAAATTAGTGTTACTGTATCAATGTAACACAAACAGTTAAAAGTAATTTAACCTGTACTATTAAAAAAGACATTTTTTTCATTTTCATAATGTCTTTTTGTGTTCAATTAAAGTTAACAGATTATTATTGTATGTTTAGAGACAAAAATATTCAAAATTATTTATTTAGATAACACTTCATTAAAAAACATCTAACAGTAATAATATAATTGTAGCAATAGTTTAATAAGCTGCTAAATGCATGTTTCAGATGTCATTGAAAAAGAAATATTGTGTTTAAATATAACTAAATTAAAATCTCTTTACATGAATAATTGAATTTTAAATCTTGATATTCTAAAATTTATTTACATTTGGGGTATAGTGGGATATGTCCCACTGTACCCCCATCAATGTGTCCGTCTGTACCCCACAAGAAGTATTTTTAAATCAAATGTAAAAAGTTGCATAAAATGTATTAATGGAATAAAGAAAATTACATCCGTGTAATTAAGAAACTTTATGCTTTAAATTTATGCATTGATATTGATTATTGGATAATAATTTATTGCTGAAATTAAAAAAACGTAAAACTTACTTGATTTTTCCAACAGTGGTATAAAAAACAAAAATGGCTGCAACTTCCTTACAGGAAGAAATGTGACAGTGACTAGTTTCCACAGTGTTGCCATACAGGGTAACTAAATAATGGCTTTTTTCTAAATCTTGAGTATTTTAATTATTGGAAAAATGCTTATTGTCCCACTGTAACCCCCTTTACCAAAAGCATTTTGTCCCTGACAAATCTAAAGAATTTTCTCAACCCCCACTAATTCACAAAACCCATTTTAAATTATCAATTGCATATGCATACAAATAAGAAACTTTCTGTTATTAAAATATGCAAAATAAACAATTTTTTCATAAGACTAATTTAAAAAATCTCATACCCTATCGTACAAAACCTTTTGTTTCTGAAGTATGCAATAGACAATTTTTTATAACAGTATTTTAACTAATCATATGCTCTATCATACAAAGATTTTTGTAAATGAAATATGCTACAAGCAATATTCTCATGAAAGATATTTAAATAATCATTTTTTGAAACATTCCAAAAAATAGTCCTGTAATATGTTCTGTGAGATGTACAAACTCTACAAGAACGATACATACATACTCTCTAATGCGAAAGTTAAATCACTTTGATTGAAACTTCTGTCGCAGATTTTTCTTTTTTTAGAAGACAAACTGTTTTTGACAAATGCAATAAAGAATTTTGTCAGAAGACTTGTTTAAATAATCATTTCAATGAATAAAAAAAAAAAAATCCTTTTGTTTCTGAAGTGTGCAATAGATGATTTTCTCAAATGATTCTTTTAAGATATCATTTATTATATATGATTAAAAAGCTTTTTTTCTTTTTATAGAGGAGTACACCAAAAGATTATCTTGGAAGACTAATTTAATTAATCGTTTGCACATGTACAAGTGAGATGTCTTTTGTTTGTGGGGTGTGCAATACAGGATTTTCTAAGAAAGCAATTTTAAATAATCATTTGCGTACACATACAAATGAGAAACCTTTTGTATGTGAAGTATGCAACAAAGGATTTTCTCAGAAAACAATTTTAAATAATCATTTGCGTACACATACAAATGAGAAGCCTTTTGTATGTGAAGTATGCAGCAAAGGATTTTCTCAGAAAACAACGTTAAATAATCATTTGCGTACACATACAAATGAGAAGCCTTATGTTTGTGAGATATGCAGTAAAGGATTTTCCCAGAAACCACTTTAAATTATCATTTGAGAACACATACAAAAGAGAAGCCTTATGCATGTGAGGTGTGCAAGAAAAGCTTTTGTCTCAAACGCAGTTTATATAGGCATTTGGGTACACATGCAAATGAGAAACCTTTTGTATGTGAGATATGCAGCAAAGGATTTTCTCAGAAGTATGATTTAAATAATCATCTGAGTACACATGCAAATGAGAAACCTTTTGTATGTGAGATATGCAGCAAAAGGTTTTCTCAGAAGTATGATTTAAATAATCATCTGAGTACGCATGCAAATGAGAAACCTTTTATATGTGGAGTATGCAGCAAAGGATTTTCTCACAGGTCTGATATAAATAGACATTTGAGTACACATTCAAATGAGAAACCTTTCGTTTGCGAGGTGTGCAGCAAAGGATTTTCTCTGAAAATATATTTAAATAGTCATTTACTTACACATACAAATGAGAAACCTTTTGTATGTGATGTATGTAACAGACAGTTTATGAAGAAGTTTACTTTAACGAGTCATATGCTCTATCATACAAGGCCTTTTGTTTGTGAAGTATGCAACCGACAATTTGCTCATAAGACTTATTTAAATAATCACCTTTCGATACATTGCAAAAAATAGTTTTATTTTTGTGAGGTGTATAAATCGTACAGGAACAGTTCATATAAATACATACTTCTGTACATAATGATTCTGAAGAAGTGATGAAAATGTCACTCACCATATCATTTTTCTTGATGATTTTCTTAGAGGACTTACAGTTTTAAAATGAACAGTAGATCCACTAAAATGAGATCTGCAAGTTATTTCCATCAATATGACTTCACAAACCAATTGCAATTTAATATGTTAATTGAATTCTGTCTAATCCTGATATTTCAAGTGTGAACTCTATAAGATGGTCTGTTCAGTTATCTTCCAGCCTGCAGAGATGCAAATTAGTCACTTCTTTTAAAATTTTGTAACTTTTCAGCAATGCTTTTTTTAAAGTCACTTTTGTTGACTAAAAGAGAATGAGTTTCTGAAAAAGTGGCAGTGTTTAAACTGATTTGTTGACTTTTCTCTAAAAAATATACTGAAAATTGTCATTTTTATCTTTCAGACATATTGATATCAGCAACATCAGTAATTGTTCATATTCTCCCACCGAAAGGAAAACTAGTTGGATGTGTCAATCCCAAAACTTTCTTCTATCTCATACATACATTTTAATATTTAAAAAAAATAGTTACTCATTTTAATGCTTTAATAATTTTAATTCAATACCTTACCAACTTTGATTTTCATCTTAAATTTCTGCTTCAATCAATTAATCGGAGTAAAAACGAATTTCCGTCTCTGCACAAGCCGATGGACTTTAGAATGATAAGCAGATTTTTTTTTAATTCAGGGAGGACCTACTTGCCTTACCAAAAAATAATCATATACAAAAATGTTTAGTTCAGTTCTAGAACTAACTTCATACACTTTTATGTGGTGCAATATTGAAAATGGCATAAAATTCGGTATTGCAGCGCCCCCTTCCGGCGGATTTTTTTCAGATTCAGGGCGATTCACCTAGCCATAGCCATACACTTACACAAAAAATTTCGTTCAATTCGATGCATAACTTCATGTACTTTTGGTCGGTAAAATATTGAAAATGGCACAAAAATCGCGATTGCAGCGCCCCCTTCCGACGGATTTTTTTTAAATTCAGGGAAGACCAACTAGCCATAGTCATACAGATAAAAAAAAATTGGTTCAATTCGATACATAACTTCATATACTTTTGGTCGGTACAATATTGAAAATAGCACATAAATCGCGATTGCAGCGCCCCCTTCCGGCAGATTTTTTTAAAATTCAGGGAGGACTAACTAGCCATAGTCATACATATACACAAAAAATTTGGTTCAGTTCGATGCATAACTTCATGTACTTTTGATCGGTACAATATTGAAAATGGCACAAAAATCGCGATTGCAGCGCCCCCTTCCGGCGGATTTTTTTCAAATTCAGGGAGGACCAACTAGCCATAGTCATACATATATACCAAGAATTTGGTTCAATTTGATGCATAACTTCATATACTTTTGGTCGGTACAATATTGAAAATGGCACAAATATGGCGATTGCAGCGCCCCTTCCGGCGGATTTTTTTCAAATTCAGGGAGGACCAACTAGCCATAGTCATACACACACACAAAAAATTTGGTTCAATTCGATGCATAACTTCATATATTTTTGGTCGGTACAATATTGAAAATGGCACAAAAAGCGCGATTGCAGCGCCCCTTTCCGGCGGAATATTTCAAAACTGAAGGAGGACCTGCTTGCCACAGCCAAAAACATTCACAAAAAATTTGGTTCAATTCTATGCATAACTTCATACACTTTTTGATGGTAGAATCACGACATACAGACACACGGACATACAGACATTTTGTAAAAACATGTTTTTTGGAATCTCTGACCCCTAAAACGTGTAAATCCGTCGAAAACCGGAAGTCGAAAAAAATTTCGATTACAATACTTTCTTCTATTGAAGATAGAAGAAAGTAAAAATGTAAAAGTATAAAAGTGTGTTATCCTAGGGCAGGGTCGGCGAACCTTTTGAGACCCGCTTGAGAATATTTTCAAAAAAAATTTCAAATGACCATGCCATGCCACGCCCCCCCGCCTTCAATGTCAGAATGGCAAACGCTAACTTCTTTAAATAATTGTAGTTGTCTGGAATTTAATTCCAAGTGCACATAATTTTACTACCAGATTTTTAACAATTTCTAACAAGGTTGAAAAGTGTTTATGCTTTCGGTTTGTCCATCTTCGGTTCTGTCTTTCGGTTATGCTGTCCATCTGTACGCGATCTAACTCTCATAAATATATTCGGATCACCAAGAAATTTTTGGACGTTATTGGGGTTTACCCTAGCACGAGCCTTATTGAAAATGAAGTTTCTACAATGATTAGTTTATTTACAGGGACAGTCAAAATTTTTCCATTACATTACGGCCTATGAGGAAAAATCGTTTCAAATGAATTTTAACGATGTTACACCCTACTAAACATATTCAAACTTATATACATGCACTAAAATATGCATTTTGTAAAGTATGCAGCGAAAAGAATTGTTATTATTAATTTAAAGGGCCTCACAAAAGAGTCCCATTGCATAATAATAAAGGAGGTGTTATTTGCGATATATTTTAATTATGGTAACCAATTTCATGTAATAATCAAATTGATATACGTCGTTGAGGCTTAATTTGGGTTATTTCAAGCATAATACAAAGTGCGTAGCATTTACAAAAACATACAAAAGAATTAAAATAGCACATTCTATTCGAAGTACTGTATAATATGGATGATTGCTGTTGGATGGATGAAATGGATTTTTAATTTTGATATGCGCTTTTAAGTTTTGCTAAATGTATGCATATTAAACTCTAAACGTAACACAATTTATATATATATAGGGTTACATAAAAGATCTCGGAAAAGTTACTGAATATGAGCGTAATTTACTTAAAGATGGTTTTTAAATGAGTTATGCATTTTTATGTTGAATTGCATTCAATTTATTAAGATTTTTTTGTAGAATATAGATAAAATGATATACAGGGTCACGCAAGGAACAGCATATGTGGTCATCTTTGGATGATATTTCTGTAAATGTGATTTAAGTAGTTTAAAGAGTATTTTTGCTTGAATTAAATTTTAGGAAAAAAAATTTCGTATTAAAGGTACTACTTAAACTACAGGGCTGAACAAAAGTATTCAAATATGATTTCATCTATTAGTATAAATTGCAGAAAGGAAAATTTCTACCAGTTATGCGTTTTCTTGCTAAACTAAATTCCCCATTATATAGTCTATATGTCAACCGACAGATCAAATATTGGGCTGTTCAAAAGTATTGTAATACGTATTTGGCTACATCTATAACTTATTGTTTGTGAAGTATGTCCCAAAAGATTTTCTCATAATAGTAATCTAAGACGGCATCTAAAAATCATTCATACAGGAGAAAAACCCTTTGTTTGTAAAATACGTTTCAAAGAATTTTCTGATAAGAATACTCTAAGAATCCATCCCTTTATTCATACAAGAAAAAAAAACTTTTGTTTGTGAAATATGTTCTAAAGGATTTTCCAGACTAGTAATCTAAGAACCCATCTCTTGATGTATACAGGAGAAAAGCCCTTTGTTTGTAAAATATGTTCCAAAGGATTTCCTCAGAACGTTACTCTAAGAAACCACCTCTTGGCACATATAGGATAAAAGCCTTTTGTTTGTGAAATATTTTCCAAGCGATTATCCCTTAGTAGTAATCTAAGAACCCATCTCTTGACGCTTACAGGAGTAAAGCCCTTTGCTTGTGAAGTAGGTTCCAAAGGGTTTTCTCAGAATGTTAGTCTAAGTATCCAATTTTTGACACGTATAGGAGAAAAGCATTTTTTGTGAAATATGTTCTGTAGGATTTTCTCAGAATAATATTCTTAGAACCCACCTCTTGAAGCATGCAGGATAAATTATTTTTGTTTGTGAAATATGTTCCAAAATTTTTTCTGGTGAGTAACCTAACAGCTCATCGTTTCATTCACTTTTGAGAAAGGAAACCTCACCTTTGTAAAATATGTTCTAAAAGGTTACCTTATAACCATTATATAAGAAAACATTTGTCTCATATCAAGTAGACAATTCGTGAACATTTTCTATATTTTTATTTCCTAAATTGAATATAAACCCTGTATGTCTCATTGCATTTACTACAAGCACGTTTAATGTTTTTATTTTTGTAATAAAATAAAAAACCTTTGTGAAAATTTTTTTGGTATGTTTTTTCTCTGTAAAGTTGTTTTTTTTCCTAAAATGAAAAGTTATTCTGATCTAAAGAGTTAACTTGTAACCCAATTTCTTAAGCAATAGAAAAGCGTTTATTAAAATAATGGTTCTAAAAATACATGAGAATTGTGCAAAAATATGTTTGCATAAAAAAACTTTCTTATATGTTAAATTTCCCTCTTAAAAAAATTTCTAAATCATTTAAATGAAGCATATCTCATTATCAAGCGTGGAGAAGGACATCATTTTATTCACCAGAAGTGAGTGAATTTTCACTTAGTTTACGAAGCTAACTGTATGTTTCATTTTTCTGGCTAATAAAATAAATCCTTGGCTGGTAAAATTTTGTAGTAATTACTCACCCTTGCTCATTCTTTACACCCATCACTAGCTAAGTATATATAAATTTTTAATTCAACATTTATTCACCATGAATATGGCCAAATCTTGGGTGTTTGGAAATTTTATCTAAAAAACATGTCTCATGATCTTGATTGAATTTTGTATCCTACCATATTGAGGTATGAGAAGACCATAGGGATAAGTCAAGGGGTTGAGAAAATTCGATGAGTGGGTCATTGTGTTTTAATGGAATAGAAGGTTCAAATAATTATTAAGTTGTTGAAAATTTGGCTGTAAACGAAGTCGCTAAGTTGACAGCATTTCACCAGATTGGCAGGAGAATCGACTTATAATGTTGCCAATACTGGAATGAATGCTTGGTATCAAAGGAAATAACATCACTGAATTTAGCATCAGTATATAATTTTAACTTGCCAAGAATGTATTGTTTTGTCGAATTGAACTTGAAATTAATTTTAAATAAGCTAAGCTCAGTCTTTTCATGTTTTTATGTTACAATATGAGCAAATGTTTATACGTGTATACAAAATGCATCCAAAAAATAATGCTAATGAATTTAGCTAAATTTTGAATTCTACCCTTTTGGAGTATGAAAAGCGTTAAATGTTCGAGAAAGTTTGTTGAGTTCGTCATTTAGATGTCACTGCGAATCAACTGGAATAAATTATTGGAATAGTTAAGTTATCGAACACTTTTTAAAAAGCTGCTTTTTACAAAACTGTACAGGAAAGCCGTAAATATATCATGATGAAAATATTGGGGAATGACTCTTTGTTTTTAAGCTTTCCTGAACTGAAACTGGACACCTGTATTTTAAAGTAATTTTTTAACCCTGTGTAATAGCAGGCTTTTTGGTGATAAAAGATTGCGAAAAAAAACTATAAGAAATGAGTGGTATTTGGAGCCCAGGTTTGTGTGGTATACCTGGCAACATTATCGGATGTATACACTATCTGTATATACTATGGGATGCTGAATAGAGGCCAATACCTTGTTTGTTGTCATTCCAGTTCCACTTATAATCATTAGAAAATCGGTGTCTCCAAGGGAAGTTTCCTGTTGCATCTGTAAGGCTTCTTTTATGAGGCTACTTCAATCATGTGAAAAGATCTGCTGGCTAATGCTAATACTGGGAAGAAATTTTTAATGATATCTCATTTGCATTTCAATATTTTTAAATTATTATTACTTTTTTTTTTACTGAAAGCTAGTTTGTACAAAAGTGATACTTTTACTTATTTTATTTTACATGTAATTTTTTATGATGATGCTTGCATTTTCGAAACCGGTTCTGAAAGTGGAAGTGTTTTAATTAAAAAAATATCTAAAAATAAAATCGAAAATGTTCAAAACGGCAGATGTAAAGAACGATCTAAGCTATCCCATGCAAAAGAAACATATTTAAATGAAACAAAAAAAAAACACATATAAAACATTTTGTGCAAATGAGTTATCTTAAAAAAAATTCTTTATTTGGATTAAACATTTTGATCATTACGAACGGATGATATTTCCTGGCTGAGGTAGCCTCTTTAGTATATCGGTTTTAAAGATTAATATTTAAATGGGGCAAAAAACAGTTGCAATAATAATAATAATAATAATAAAATACCTTGAAAAGGAAAGCTCTTAAAGCTATTGTATGCCGAAGGACAATGCACGCTACCTTTGTCATTTATCTAAACATCAGCATATTGCATTAGGAAAATATATGTACCTACGTAAAAATGAGGTGTGCAAAATATGTATTTTACAAAAAATAACTGTATTTTCGTCTGCCACACCTTTGTTCCCCCTTTGTAGGTGTTACTATGCTGTAAAATTTCTTTTTAATTTTCAAAAGACTGACACTGCACATTAAATAAAAGCTTGATTAGGTTACGAAATGTTTAAATTGTATTCTATTGTTAAAAAGGACACTTTTTCAATTTTTCCTGTATTAAAAAAAAAGTTTCAAAGCTTAGCAATTAAAGTTTGTTTTTAATTGATGTATGAATTCTTTTAAAAATGTATATTAATATTATAATTTACAGTAGACTCCCTCAAATCCGCACAGCTCGGGGTCAGTGGTTGTGCGGATTTTCGAATTTTGCAGATTTCTGGTCATTGCTTTGTTTACATTTTTAAACAGTAATTTGAGTGCAATTAATGGTGAAATCGGAACTATAATGAATGCTTACAGTGTAATAAAATATTAAAATAAGTAATAAACTAAAATAATAAAAATTTAGATAATTTTTAAAATTATTAAAGTATTAATAGCAAAGGTCAAGTTAATAATCAATAGTGTATGATTAAATATACATTATAAAGATTAAATGTATTTTTCCAAAATTATTCAACAAAACTTGCTTCATAAAAGTACATTACTAATTCACCTCAAAATCATAAAAGAAGGATTTTTTTTCAAGTTTAGCCAGGCTTAATAACCAAAAAATCTTGATTATGCATAAATATATTTGGTAAAAAGATTGTGATTACCAGTGATACCTGAAATGTCTTGAATTTTTTCGAAAAAAAATATTCTTCCTTCATGAAAGAAGCATGAATAGAGTATTATTAAGAAAATTACAAATAAAAAAAATATATGGAATCGATACAGAACTAAAAAAATCAAATTTTGTTCTAATATCCAAACTGAAAGTTTCATTGTTTACATCCCTAAAATATGTGCGGATTTTAGAGAGTTGCAGATTTCTGGTTTGCGGATTTGAGGGAGTCTACTGTATATTCTTTTTAAATTTACTGAGTCAATCGATGGTTTTTACATACGATCTTTTTCTTTAAATAAAATTTAACTTGTTTTAGATTTAAATTATATTTAAATTTAAAAAATAAAAATTGTTGTCGATCCAATGAAAATGTGTGTCATTTTTTCTGTGTGTTTAAATTGAAGCTAATGACTTTTTTTTCCTTTATAATTTTAAGGATTTTTTTTCAATGTCTACATGGGGGTTTATTTTTACAATGATCTTTTCTTACTTCTTCAATTTAATTTTTTTTTTTCATGTGGATACTTTTACTTTCAAAATCTAATTCTGAGTGTCAAAGTATCCTCATGAAAAGAATCTTCAAGGAAAATCGAAAAAATAAAAATAGGACTTTGTAGATATCGACTTCAGCTTGTACAAGAGAGGGAGGACACCGAATGATATATAACCTGGGCAATCATAGTTTCTGTTGGTTATGTTATTCTTTTCGGTTGATTATTAAATGTATATGAAATAACTAATGCAAATAAAGATACTATAGGCTTTCAAATATCACACGTCCAGTTAACCGATCAACCAATCCTCTTATTATATAATCACCCTTTTCTTCAGATTATGGCCTTTTGTTACATTATGTAACAAAAAAATGAAAAATGTTATAACAGGTCTCTCAGTTCAGCAAAAATGCCGTAAGAAACGTCGGATTAGATTTATGTTTGATAGTGGATCCGAAATTCAGTTAATTTTTCATTTATTTTTATTAAATTATTTGAAAATACAGAACATTTTTTTTGTAATGATGCTTTACAATGGCAATTCAGACAATTTTCCATTGTTAACAACCATAAGTACTGCACACTTCATTTTTACTATCAAAACTCGCTACAGTCAGCCTCAATAACGTTTCATGAGAATCTGAGAATATTTACCCATGTGAAGCAAGGAAAGACAGACAGACAGATATAAAACCGAGTTAATAAATTCTTTAAGACTACGTTGGAAAGCATTAAAAACCTATTGTTTGTTCAGTGTAACAAGAAGTTAAAGCAAAAGCCAAAAAGTATGCATAAAATACAATATCTTAAAAATTTCCAGGGTGATTTGAAAAGTTCGCGACATGATCTCAAACGGCAACGATAGTTGGAGTAAAATATAAACAACAGATAAAGACCGGGGGGTAGTAGCACAAATAATCATCTCATCAAGTTCACGGATGAAAATATAAGATTAATTAAACCTCGATTGGCATATTTAAACGCAATCGTTCTGCCAAGTCATATCTTGGTGAAAACCACCTAAAAACTCGTTTTTAGCAGTTGGCTGATAGGCTTACCGTTGCGTTTTCCTGCTCTCATTCCTCCATGTTTTCGTATTTTTGTGTGCAGTGTAGCACGATGTTAACCTATGAGTCAAACATTAAAAATGGGTTTTTAAGTGGTTTCCACCAAGATATAACTTGGCAGACCGATCGCATTTTATTATGCCAACAGAGATTTAACAAATCCTATATTTTCCTCCGCGAATCCGATGAGATGAATATCTGTACTGCCGCCTCCCGGTCTAATAACATAGTTGTCTTGCACACAGATACTGTTCTGTTAAACTATTATGAAAACATTTTAAAAATACCACAAACTATGCTATAATAGGCTAGGCCCTTCGAAAGATCTGAGTCTTTCTTCGTCAGGCGCAAAGTAGTCGTCCGTCTACTATAAAAGCAGCGGCACGACTGAATTAAAAAGGCGGGAACAAATTTCTGAAATCGTCCCCGCTTGAAGAGTCTCCAGATCCGTCCTTTATTCGTGATATTTTACCACGACCATTTGACAAATTTTGTGAAATTTCTTGCGACCAAATGACAAATTTAACGACTTTTTTCTTAGCAACCGATGGATAAATGTCGAAGATTTTTTCCCGTGACTAATTACATTATTTCTCCATTGTTTTTTCGGGAAATTGGTTGTTTCATTCTACGACAAAATGACACATTTTTCAGCTTAATTTGAATCAAAATACTGCTTGTTTTCTTGCGACAAATTGACGAATTTCGCAAAATTTATCTCAGGATTGTATGAATAAATTTACTATTTTGTTTTCATAATTAAGGGACAATTCTGGGTGATCGACGAGTAAAAAATGATCGAAAAAAGCTATAAAGAGACTAAATCGAAAAATATAGACTAAGAGAGACAGATGAAAAAAAAAGAGATGAGATGTGATTGTCATCCTGAAATCGTCACTCAGGATTCCTTAAAATATCTCTCAATTGGCAATAGGTGTTGCTGTAGCATCTCTTAGTTGAATTTTGTTTTCATGAAGAAATGACAGGAAAGTTTCATCATTAAAGCCCAAAACCATCAGACTTTTTGGCTTTGTTGTCGAAGACAGTAAGTGACTGTTTCCCGAGATAGAGATAGTAGATATTTCTGAATACAGTTCTTTTCGTCGCTGAATAATACCGTAAATTAGGAAAGGATTAACCCCATAAGAAATGTACTTTCAAGAACAATTCATTCTGAAATAGTTTGCGTCATTTAATTTTCAATGCAATGTTTTTAGTTTTTCTTACGCATCTATTATTGCGTTATTGATAAAGTGACACCACGATTATTTCTAATTGGCTTACGAACAACTTTGAGCACTGGGCGGTATGAAAAATTGTTGTTAGGAAGTTAATTCAAACATGCAACATACAAAAACAAACTTTGAATTACTACAACACAGTGATGTGTAAGAAAGGTGTCACTAACAGAATTCACCTTACAAAAGAGATCAAATTAATACTTCAATAATTTGAGTTAAAAGAAAATTTGTTTTGTACCTAAAACTTTTGAAGGTGAATTTGAATACTTGGAAACACTCTGACATTCACCATGTGCAGCTATTTAAATAAATGAGGATAAAATATCATGATGTAAAACATTTATTTATGAAGACAAAACATCTACTTGACATACGTGACTTACAAATAGATAATTTCATAGCAAAAAATAAGAAATAACATGAAATATATTTAAACATATTAGTTACAATGGTAAACTTTTGAATTCTCAAAGAATATTTCAAACAATAAATACACATTTATAGTGATATTGTCAATTTCTTTAATATAATAGTAGATGCCATGGTGTAAGTGAATCAAAATTGAGTAATACAATCCAAACCTCGTTAACATGAACACGCTTAACATGAATTACTTTTAACATGAATTGTTTCACAGTCCCCTATAAAATTGAATACAAAGAATTGATACTGATAACATGAATTACTATTAACATGAACAAAATTTTCATTCTTCTTGAGGTTCATATTAACGAGGTTTGACGGTATTTTAAAAATTAAGTTCAACTCAGAAATTTAAATTTTTAATAAACTTTCAAAAGCATTAAATATTAAAACTTGCATTTAAAATATACGGCAACAACTTCCTTTAAACTTAATTATCATCTAACATACATAAGAAAAAATCACTTTTAATTTATCATAATCACAAAAAAAGTCTGAACTCGAATAAATTATTAAAAGCTCAACTGAAACAAAGATGGTTCGAATTCGAATTTCATTCATGTACATTTAACTTTTAAAAAGTAAATAAAATTTTATCTATTTGAAAAAATATTTTTATTTAGAATTAATTAATTTATTTTTTTTAAAGACATAAATTAAGCAACTTATCAAATTGGTTATTCAAATTTAAGGACTGTTTTTTGTATTTTTCCAGGATTGTAAAGTAGGCTTAAAAAAAGGGAAATAAAACACCCTCTAGAAAGTCTGCAGTAAATCATCATATAAAAGTGTGTCAGCTACCAATCAATTAGTAATTTCATTTAATCAATACTATACTTAAAATTTTAAAGAGTAATCATCAACCATGCCTGGGAAGAAGGATTTTTTTTAAATCAAAACACACAGATTTTCTAAATATTTAAATGTATTTTAAAAAACTTTTATCGTTTTAAAAAAATGAAAATACATTTAGCATTTATTGTTAAAATATCTACAAATAAAAGGTTATAAATGATATTGATCCAGTATAAATTTGGTTTAAAATTTTTTTAATTTAGGAGTAAATACCCAATTTGAAGTTTAAATATTTTCCCTTAAAGTTAATAATGCATATGCTTATTTACACTTATAAAATGAACTTATTTTGGAGTCTAAAGTTTTAATACTTTAAATTAACATTTTAACTGTGTCAAAGTAATGTTAACATTTAAAAATAAAGAAGTTAGAAAAAGCAGCAGCAACATAACTAATTAACAGCATTTTAAAATGAAAATTATTCACAATCTTCAGTAATATAATATATATTACACATAATTGTTACAGTTTTTGCACAATTTTTTTAATATTAAATTACCAAACTGAAAGATAAAAGTAAAAAAAAAATATTTTTTATAATAAGAATGAGCGCGCTATTCTTAGACTTGTTTGGAAAGTTTTTGGATAAATATATAAATATATTCAACATTGATATTAGTTGTATTGAAGGATTTTACCATGGACTCGAGCAACGCCAAGATGATCAATTACTCAAGAATAAAACTGACACTTCAAAATCTCATGCATCTTTTGGAAAACCATTTATTATATTAATGTTATAAATATTACAATACATCCCAGTTACAGCTGTCACAGAAGTTAAGTTTAAAATAAGCAATATTGAGCCATAAGGTTTCAATTATAAAAGTCATATTATGTATAAAATTTTTATATGAATTTCAAAAGAGGAAACAGTGGTAGCAACAACATTTTATGTATGTTCCTTGATTGAATTCGTTAAAAAAGAGTAAAAAGCAAAAATGTTCCAGCCTATATAAAGTTTTCTGTTATACATAGTAAGCAAATCGATCGAAATTTCATTTTTTAAACATATCGTTTTAAATAAGTTAAAGAAACATTTCCTTACGCTAGACAATGCATAATTTTTGACATATTTTTAAATATAAAAGCAGGATATTGACAGGCATGATTATTGTAGTGATTTGTAACACAGGTTTTTTATTCAATTTCTAATAAATTAATTACATTTTGAGTTAAGCTTAAAAAAATATTACATTATATAATTCTTTAAAATAAGGGTTGCAAATAGAAACTAGCTCGATGTGCCAATTTTAAAACTTTTTTCTATCTCATACGTACATTTAATACTGCAAAAAGTAATTACACATGTTAATGCTTTAATATTATTAATTCAATATTTACCATCTTTGATTTTCATTTTAAATTTCAGCTTCAGTAAATCAGAGTAAAAACGAGTTAATGTGGATTATGATATTTATTAAAATCATAGTGTTCCTTTATACTGTTATTATCAGCTGTTTGCAAATAGCCGGTTTAGCAGAACGCATGTTCCCCTCTCTACATGAGCCGATGGATATTAGAACGACGAAGAAATAAGAAAATGATACAAAAAACGCTATGCTATCACAATGCTCCTGTCATACGGAATATTTCAAAATTCAAGGAAGATCTAGTAGCTATAGTTAAAATATACACAAAAATTTTGGTTCAATTCTGTACACATTCATACACATTTCAATGGTACAACGATGAAAATAGCACGGAAATCACTTTTACAGAGCCCCTTTGCGAAAGATTTTTTTCAAATTCAGAAAGGACCTACTTGCCAGGCCCAAAAATAATCATACACAAAAAGTTTAGTTCAATTTCAACAATAACTTCATACACTTTTTGATGGTAAAATAATGAAAATGGTACAGACTTCGCGATTATAGCCACCCATCTGGCGGATTCTTTTCAAATTCAGGGAGGGCCAACTACTTACACATAAATTTGGTTCAATTCTACGAATAACTTCATACACTTTTAGGTGGTACAATATTGAAAATGGCAAAAAATCACTATTACAGCGCCTTCTTATGGTGAAGTTTTTTCAATTTCAAAGAAGATCTACAAGTCATAGCCAAACAACTATACAAAAAATTGGTACAACTCTATGCATAACTTCACAAACTCTTTGGTGGTAGAGTAATGAAAATGGAACAAAATTGCTATTGCAGAGCCCCTTTCCAGTGGATTTTTCAAATTGAGGGAGGACCACTAACCATAGTCAAACACTTACACAAAAATTTGGTTCGATTCTATGCTTAACTTCATACACTTTTAGGTCATACAATATTAAAAACTGCACAAAAATCGCTAATGCAGCGCCCTTTTTAGAGGGAATATTTCCAAATTGAAGGAGTATCTTCTTGCCATAGCCAAAAACATTCACAAAAATTTTGTTCAATTCTATGCATATCTTCATACACTTTTTAGTGGTAGAATGACGATACAAGGACACGCACACACACAGGTATTTTTTTTTAAAACATCATTTTTGGAATCTCTCATCCTTAAAATGTGTAAATCCTTTGAAGACCGGAAGTCTAAAAAAATTTCGATTACAATACTTTTTTCGATTGAAGATAGAAAAAAGTAATAAAATGAAGATTGTGACATAATGTAGCCAATTTGGATTTTAAAACACAACTTCTAATATGATGTAATTTTCATCATAAAATGCTTTTCGAATGTAATAATTTAAGTATTTTAAAGTTTTCTATCTTTTCTATTCATGTGTAAATATATTTTTGAATTGGAAAAAATTCCGAAATATTATTATTTGGACATTTGAAAACCTTAGAAAAGTATATAAAAAGGGCTATTTCAAGCTATCGATTAAACTTTCATTCGGACAATGAAATTTTGAACAAAAAGTTGGAATGAAAAATTTTACAAAATAGACAAATTAAAAAAATGCTTGTTATCGTACACCACAATCCAGTCAAGTAAATGCCTAAAATGGAGTTTGTACATGTAAGGAATTTAAAAAAAAAAGACATTTTCAATACTAGAATATTTTTAAAGTATCAGCCTTACTTAATGCAAAACATTCCTAATTTTAAGTATAGTGACCACTACGTAATGAAATTTCTGGTACTAAATTGTCTAATTTTTTTTAATTCCTTATGCATACGAATCCTGCTAAAAAGAAAGGTTAAAAAGCTATATATAATTTCTGATAGTATGAAACTTACGTAACTCAACTATCTTGACAAATTTCAACATTAAATGACACTTCAATTAATTCTGTAATTAAAAACCTGTCTGCGTCAAGGTGTGATTCATTTTTATATGAAGTTAGGAATTTAACGTTTTAATATTCAATAGATTTTGTAGGCTATGCATGAAAGTGAAAATATCAATTAAAAAAACAATAACAATAGCATGAATAAATTTAATTATCTACAATAAAATACTTGCAGATACTTGAAAATAGTAGAGAGACATTTTAAAGGCTAGAGCCGTTAAAAACTTTTAAATTGAAATGATCAATGAAGTAAAATAAAATAATCAAAAACAATAAACTAAGATTCTTTAAGTAAAGGTAATAGTGTATTCCTCTTCCAATTTTTTAATTAAACAATATTTTATATCCAGAATTTTCTTTAAATATATAATATTTGATACTTTTGAGGTGACTTACATATTATTTAAAGTTGGTAATTTAGTTAAATAAATATTAATTTTATTAATTGTTATATTTCATTAATAACTATACAACCTTTTTTTGTAAGAAACTGAAAAAACATTGCTTTTGTTGATAAAGAAATATGTTCTGCAGGATAATCCATGTTGCATAATAAAGTAGTGACACACTTCAATTCTTATTTAACTGTAATCATATGAAATATACTCTGTATATTTAATCTAAGATATAAAAAAAATCTTATTTATGCTTTTTTAAAACTTTTGACACATATGATGGTAATATCTATATGCTAGAGAATTGCCATTATTTATGCTTATGCCCTCGAAGGGTTCGCCTGCCTCACGCTTCGTGCACATCACACGAAATCTTTATCACCAGTATGAATTAACAGATGCCTGGTTAACTTACTCTTTTGAGAGAATTTTTTGTTGCATACCTCACATGTAAAAGGTTTTTCACCAGTATGAATTGACACATGCTCGCTTAAATGGCTCTTACGTGAGAATTTCTTGTTGCATGTCTCACATAAAAAAGATTTCGTACCAGTATGAATTAACAGATGTTTGCTTAAATGACTCTTTTGAGTAAATTTCCTGTTGCATATCTCACATATAAAGGGCTTCTCACCAGTATGAATTAACATATGCTGTCTTAAATGGCTCTTACATGAGAATTTCTTGTTTCATATTTCACATACAAATGATTTCTCACCAGTATGAAATAACAGATGTGCATGTAAGCTATTCTTATATGAGAATTTTTTGTTACATATCTCACATGCAAATGCTTTCTCACTACTATGAACTAATAAATGCTTGCTTAAGTCACTCTTTTGATAGAACTTTTTGTGGCATATCTCGCACATAAATGATTTTTCACCAGTATGAAATAACAAATGTCTTTTTAACTTACTTTTTTCAGAGAATTTCTTGTTGCATATCTCACATAGAAATGCTTTATCACCAGTATGAACTAATAAATGCCTGGTTAAATCACAGTTTCTAGAGAATTTCTTGTTGCATATCTCACATGCAAAAGGTTTCTCATTAGTATGGATTAACAGATGCCTCATTAAACTACTGTTTTGGGTAAATTTCTTACTGCATATTTCACACACAAATGGTTTCTCAGCACTGTGAATTGACAGATACTGTCTTAAATCACCCATTTTAGAGAAGTTGTTGGATATCTCACTACAGAAGGTTTCTAACAAGTATTGGCAAACAGATGCTTGGTTAAGTCACTTTTTTGATAGAATTTCTTCTGGCATATCTCACACATAAGCGGTTTCTCACTAGTGTGAATCAAAAGATGCTGTCCTAACATTTTTTTTTTGAGATAATTTTTTATTGCATAAATCACAAACAAATGGTTTTCCTAGCTGGATATTTGTAAATCTAGAATATGCATTTCAAAAAAGCTCTTGTAAAGAAGTATGTTGTAACATCACACTAGAAATATAAAATAAAGCAAATTTAGGGAGAAAACTCTATAATTTCACATAATTTACCAAAAAAAAAAAAAAAAAAAGAGAGAGAGAGAGAGAGAAACAATGATACATTTAACAAAAAATCGATAGAGGAAAAATAATTTTAATGGCAATGCAATTCTAACATGAGATATGTTTAGTCAGAAATTGTTCAGATTTAATTTTTTTTAATTCTAATATTAATAATTATTACTAAAACATTCTGCATTATTTAATATTATTTACACAGCAAATAATACAATAATATTTATTTTTTTAAATATGTAGTTGATTGTTAACAATATAAAATCAATTATTTGAATCCTTCCCCCCTCCTTACAAATTACTTTTTTATGTATTTCTTTTCTGTTTAAAGATTAAGATATGTTGTAGGATAATATATTGGGGGGAGAGAGGGGGGGGATCAAATCACTGCAAAATAAACTCAATTACAAAAGTTAAAAAAAAAATAAGTAACTTTTCACTTTTGAATGTATAATTTACATTAAAATAAAATGTCCTGATAGATTCTAAAAATTTTACAATAAAATTTATGTAAATATAAAATTATGGAATTTTTATGTACAGTAATCTTCTGGTCTAACATACTATCACCCGAACGTATCCAAACAAAAAAACTGGATGGGACAGGATTCTATAATTATATATTCAGTTCTTGATCCCTCAACCTCCGCCATGATATTACAAACACATATTTCTCATTTTAAAATAGATTTTAAGTATATATACTTTAAAAAAAGCAAAATTTTAACATAAAACATAAGCTTAATTCATAAAAAATGAATAAATCTTATTTTAGTATTTAGTAATAAATGATTGCACAAACATGAAACGTTATGTATAAGGAAAAAGAGAGAGTCAAAATTTATATTGTTTAGTTTTTGAAAAAGTGTTTGAAAAATGACTGCTGCTTCCCTGTTTGCCTTCTTCCCCGATGCAATATCCCTCCATTTACGCTTGTATACGATATCAGTACAAAAAACCCTGAACGGGTTAAAAGCTTGTGACGCAGCACTTTATCTTATATCTCTAAGAATTTTAAATTTGGGTCTTAAAACTAATGATATCAAAATTTATGTGACGCTATGCTATTAATTAATATATACATATATTAAAATTTATTCATTAAGGTTTTATCAATTACATCTTTCATAAATTCAAAATATGAACCTTAAAAGATATGATATCAAAATTTAAGTGACGCCTTGACGAGGCTTTAAACAATGTTTTAAAATTCCATTTATTTATTTATTGTCTAAATACATTTTCATATCTAAACAATACTTTTCATTTTCCAATACACTGTTAAATACATCACTTTCACTGAATATATATAATGCACTGAAATTTATTTATTTGAATAAATAGATTTATCTTTTGGGCTACGCTATCCAAAATCAAAAATAACATTTAAATAAATAGTTTTTGCGTCATTGTATCTATTTGCATCTATTTAACTTATTTTGGATACAATGACGCAAAAAATATTTATTCAAATGTTATTTTTGATTTTGGATAGCGTAGCCCAAAAGATAAATCTATTTATTCAAATAAATAAATTTCAGTGCATTATATATATTCAGTGAAAGTGATGTATTTAACAGTGTATTGGAAAATGAAAAGTATTGTTTAGATATGAAAATGTATTTAGACAATAAATAAATAAATGGAATTTTAAAACATTGTTTAAAGCCTCGTCAAGGCGTCACTTAAATTTTGATATCATATCTTTTAAGGTTCATATTTTGAATTTATGAAAGATGTAATTGATAAAACCTTAATGAATAAATTTTAATATATGTATATATTAATTAATAGCATAGCGTCACATAAATTTTGATATCATTAGTTTTAAGACCCAAATTTAAAATTCTTAGAGATATAAGATAAAGTGCTGCGTCACAAGCTTTTAACCCGTTCAGGGTTTTTTGTACTGATATCAGTGCTTTTTTTAGGTTAATAATAAAAAGATAAAAACAAAAATTTAAAGACTAATGCAAAGAATTCATATTCATGATTTCAGATCACGTTTAATTACAACTCCCCTATCCACTTAAAAAAAGATATTTCATATTTTATTATTAATATATGCTGTGCTACTTGATTTCGTTAAAAACAACTCTGTAGTAAAGTACGTTAGTATAAGATAAGAAAGTAATGTACATTCAGCACCGTATTTCTAAGAAAGGATTTCATAATCTATGCTGTATGTATCATTTCTCATTCTAGTTAATTGTGTTTATTCTTTACACATGATGATACATATACTGCAGATGGATTAAAATGATCAGGAGTACAATATTCAGAATGTGCTGGAAAGTATTTCATAATCTATGCTGCGTGCATGATTCTTGTTATAATGTTTCAACCTTTGTATAGGTTGGTAATATTGCAGATTGATTAAGACTATATCCGTTACAATATTCAGAATATGCTGGAAAGTGTTTCATAATCTATGTTGCACACAGGTTTTTCTTTCTTGTTAATTATGATTTGTTGGAAAGTGTTTCATAATCTATACTGTATGTGTAACTTTTCATTCTTGTTAGTTTATTTATGTTTTGCTGTTTGCACAAAACATATATAAACTAACAGGGGGGGGGGGGGATTTGGATGGGAAGATTACTGTACAAAGATGAAAGTGATAGGTTTAAAGTATTCAGAATAAAATGGAAAGTATATAAACATGTTTAATGGAAAATTTTTTACTCTCGTTAATTATGCTTTGTTTTTTGCACAGAATGGTAAAATTATTGTACATGAATGGCAATAAGTTTACAATATTCAGAATGAGTCAGAAAATGCATCATAATCGATGCAGTATGCATGAATCTTCGTTCTTGTTAGTTATGTTTTGTTCTTTGCACAAGGTGGGAAAATTACTGCATATGGATGAAAATAGTAGGTTAACAGTATTCCGAATATGTTGGAAGTTGCATCATAATCTATGCTGCATGCATGACTTTTCTTTCTTGTTAGTTTTTCCCCCTACACAAAGATAAAATTATTGCAGATGAATGAAGGTATTAACGTATTCAAAAATGTGCTGTAAAGTATTTCATAATCTATGATGTGTGCATAATTTTTCATTCTTGAGGGGTTTGATAAAAATGCCCTTAAGGAGGCACATTATGCAGATGGGAAAGGCAAGTGCATTATATGAAAGAGTGAAGAAATGGCTGTCTAATGATATAATGCTTTAAAATGTTATAAAAAGTTCTACCGAGAAATTTGGATGTAATTTCAAAATCAATAAAAACAATAAATTAAGTATGCTTATTTCTTCTTGATAACATCTATAAACATATAATTAAATCAGATCTATATTAAAATTGATAATATATATTCTACATTGATCAATGTACTTGTCATTTGTACAAAGAATGTCCTGATTGGTAATTGCCCCAGGGTGATCGATAATTACAATGTTCCCAGGGTAGTTCCCGATCATCGAAATTTTTTTATTCAACAAACTTTAAATAATATTTTATTCAAAGTCTATATTTTATTGAATAGACTCATAGCAAATCATTAACTATGTTAAATTTGGTCACATCAATTGTAAACATTAAAAAGATGTTAGTGGTTTTTTTTATCAGGAATTATCCGGGTCCACCCTATAAGTTTCATACTTCAATTAGGAAAATATTTAACCAACAAAGAAAAGAAAATAAGTACTCTATTATTTATTATATGTTTTCATTTCATATGAAACTTTCCATTCTTGGACGACTTAACTTTCAAAATAAAAATAATATACTTTTATCGAACATTTCAGCCACTAGGCATAAAACGTGCAAAGTATGAAAATTTACACATTTAACATTGTACGAAATATTTTGAAATTGACGACTTGAAAAATTAATTTTTTTCTCATAAATCATGTAAAATAATATTAATCCATTAAGAACCAACTTTGATTTACTAAACAGCTATAAATAAAATAAACAACTCAGAAAGCATCACAAGAATTTATGAAAAGAATTTGTGTGTACAGTGTACATATTTAAGCATTATTCAGATTTAGTTCTAAAACCAAATTAACAAATCTAGTAAAAATTTTAATTGTTAACACTATAGATCACTAAAAAGCATCATAAAAAATATTATTTATCTATGTGAAACCTTTTTATGCAACATTTCAGTTGCTAAGCATAAAACAAGCATCATTTGGAAATTTTAGCACTGCTAAAATATGTATAGCTTGAGATGAAGAATTTTGCAAATAGAATGCTGCAGATTTCTGTTCTGGATATTGTTTACATTTTAAAAGCAGTAATTTGAATGTAATAATCGGCTAGAAATCATAATGAATGCTTAAAATAATGTATAATACAGTCAACAGTGTAAAATCCGCAAAATATATTATATGCAATGTTTGTTAGAATGTAAACATTGAAAAATGCCCTAAATTTAAACTTATAGTTGAAGTTATGTCATACTTCTTTTTCATGAAATAATTTTTTAATGAAATAAACAAAGATGCAAGAAAATTAATGTATTTTGTACCTTGCATTTAAAAATAATTTATGAAAAGAACTTATGTGTACATATTTAAGCATTATTCGATTCTCTGAACTAAAACCAAATTAACGAATCTAGTAAAAGTTTTAATTGTTAACATTTTAGATCACTAAAAAGCATCATAAAAAAATATTATTTATCTATGTGAAACCTTTTTAATCTAACATTTCAGTCGCTAAGTATGAAGCAAGCAATATTTAAAAAGTGTAAAGTAGCTGAAATTTGTATAGCTTGGGATAAATATTGTGCAAATAGAATGATACAGACTTCTGGGTTTATTTACATTTTAAAAACAGTAATTTGAATGTAATAATAGGCTAGAAATCATAATGAATGCTTACAATAATGTATAATAAAGTCAACACTGTGAAATACACAAAATGTATTATATGCAATGCATGTTAGAATGTAAACATTGAAAAGCATCTCAATATAAGCTCATGGATGAAGTTAAGTAATACTTTTTTTCATGGAATAACAATTTTTTAATGAAATAAACTAGGATGCAAGAAAATTCAAGTATCTTTTATTCAGCATTTAAAAATAATAATTTGAGTGAGGAAGTGATGTATGCTTGATTGGTTATGCTTAATGCAAACCTATTCTTCGTTAAAACAGTGATAAAACTTTAACACAGGGTTGGTAAAAAACCATGTTTTTTTTTTTTTTTTTGGTTTAAACCAGGTTTTTTTTTATATGATTTCCTATTACATATTTATCAATAAAAATAAATTTTTTGAATATGTGAGTAATAACTTGATTTAAAAGTAATTCTAATCAATGTTAATATACATTTTTTCAATTTAATATACAATTAATTATGTAGAAAATTGAAATCATTTAAATATTAAACATTTTTAGAAAAAGCTGTCTTTTATTTGATAAATAAAATGTTCTACATAATCAAACATTGATACCTTGAAAATCTTAATATTCAATCTTTTAATTATTAGCACTATAAATAAATATATGATGCAGTTTCATAAATAAAACTTCATATATATTTTCACAACGCTATTCAAAATAATTTCTTTGAATTTCTTGTTATATGAGATGTCTGATTTTTCAGTTAGAAGACTATACATGAATTATCTTTTATTGAAAATAAAGCTTTTTATAAAGAATTTTTGGAATGATTTGAATTTAGCAGTAGAGTCTACACACTTTAAGAAGTGTTGTGTATTGCTTTTGACATTTCTCCTCTAAAACTACCAGTTTATAAGAAAAGGCAACAAACAAAATTCATAAAGTAAGCAAAAATACCTATTTAATAGCTTTTATGACTATTGAAAACATCGATCTTAAAATATAAAGCAGTTTTATATATACTGCCTTCCACTAAAGCATATAAATAGCCATAAGCCTACATGCTATATTTTAACGCTTAGTACTTTTAAATGTCTAAACAAAAAATTACAACTTTAGATATTTTTATAATATTTTTTTTCTATTATATCTCAAGCAAACCTTGCCTTGTCCCTTTCTCCTCAATTTTCTCGGCTGATATAAGTAGTGGGTTTGTTTATGCAATAGAAGATTTAAATATACCTTATTGCATATTTTAATTAAATGTAAACAGGTGCTTCCTTAGCGCCAAATTTTTCAATCTCTTCTCATTCCACTTTATATCGTGAGTTTCTTATTTATTCTTAAAAGATAATCCTCCCAATCAAGAAAATTTTCATTTAGAATTTGACTGAAATCTTAAATTTCATTTTATGTTATTAACTGTAAATCTACGTTTCTCAAAGAAAAACTTTTTTTCAAAATGTTACATATTTTTAATTCATTTTGTATTTGCAAACTTTACATAAACAAAGACTTAACCCAATAAACACAGAAAAAAAAAAAAAAATCAATTATTCATTAGCACCAAAATTAAATCGATGGAGAAAATTACTTAAGAATGTCATATTCGAGGCTTTGAGGAATGATGAAATCCTTAGTAAATCTTAACTAATCAAGCAATTTAAATAATAAAAGTACACTTTTAGTTCGACTCTGCCCTTCTGGGCTATAAATGTTTTACAATTAATGGTTTTATATGTACATATATATTTAAGTCTTTAAAAAAAGGAAGAAAAAAAATAATTTTTTTCTAACAAGCTATTTTGTAAAAAATTGATTATTCTGTCATGTAGATTTACAGCTTATATGAAAAGTTGGGTTGATTAAAATTATTTGTCATTTTAGAAATTTATTAAGTCATAATTTTTCTAAAACTTTGCTTGTAGCTTCTGCATAACTTGGATTTTGCATTTTTTAATGTATAGAATGAAACATAAAAAAACCAGATGAAAAAAAACCAGCATGGTTTTTTTTTTTAAAAAAAACCATTGGTTTGAACCATGGTTTGAACCGACTTGGTTTAAACCAAGTTTTTTAGCAATATTTTTGACGAAGACGCGTATGAATTGACTTGGTTTAAACCAAACAACCCTGCTTTAACAATAAGTGATTTTATCCCTACAAACTTCAGAGTTTCCCCCAGGTTTTAAAAAGGGCAGGGCGCTACTGTTCTGAAAAGCGTACTTTTTACATTTTTAAGGGTACTTTTTCATTTTTAAAGGCACTTTTATAGAGTTGAATCTAGAATCTTGCGGTTCAAAAAGGCGTGAAAACACAGAAATTTCATGAAAAAATTTAAAAAAAGGTAAATTTTGTAAAAAAATCACGAAAAAATGTCAAACTTTGTAAAAAAAAAAAGTCGCAAAAAACGGCAAATTTTATTAAAAGATCGCATAAATAGCAGTTTTTGCTAAAAGATTGCAAAAACGACATATTTTGTTTTTAAAAAAAATCGCAACAAAAAATGGGAAATCTCGTGAAAATATCCCGAAAAAAAAAAGGAACTTCTCACAGAACATTCTGTTTTATTGAGATTTTTGGATGAAATTTGCCATTTTTTTTGCAAATCTTGACGAAATTTGCAGTTTATCGCTATTTTTTTATGAAAGTCGCCATTTTTTGCGACTCATTTGACAAATTTTCTGTTTTATTGCGATTTTTGGAAGAAATTTGTCGTTTTTCCACGATCTTCTAAGGAAATCTGCCGTTTTGTGAAATTTTGTGACGAACTTAGCCATTTTTTGCGAATCTTGCCATAAAATAGTCATTATTCCGTGATTTTTAACAAAACTTGCCAGTTTTTTAGCAATTTTTTTGACGAAGATGCGTATGAGGCTATTTTTTGCATTCAGTCACCGATTTTTTGCGTAATTTATGCGCTATAGCACGTTTGGATCATTGCTGGATGTCTGCATTTTTTCAAATGTGGCAAGAAGGGTGCTATTTTTTTGAATGAATGACAAGATGGGCACTAGTTTTTGGATGAGGGGCAAGAGGGGCACTATTTTTTAAACTAAAGGGCAGGAGGGGCGGAGCGCCCCCCCCCCCTATGTATAAAAATACATAATGGTACCTAAGTAGTATTATTTTATCCTTTTTACACAAATTTTGATTGGTATAGTTAGAAAAGCCTGAAATTGTAAATATATTCAAGCCTGTTTTTTCCCCCCCCAAAATGGCAGAGGTAGTTTTCAAAAACACACAATAACAAAATTGGAATAATCTCATGTAAAATATGAATAAAAACTTACCTTTGGAATTTCATTAAAACTAAAAATTATTATATATTTAAGATATTAACCAATTTTTTCACTGAGTTGGTGTTACACTTAGTAGAAGTATGAATATTCACGTATTTAAAAATTATTTTAGAAATTTGTTGTTGCTTACAATCGTTTCATGATTTGTCTCAATGATCATTTCATGAAATGTATGCTTATTCCCATAATCAATAGAGGAAATCTGTGATGTTTTTCTGCAAATATTTGTTGAAGTTTGCAATATTTTTCTGTGACAGATTGCGAAAATTCATTCTGATACTGCAATCTTTTGATAAAATTTGCTATGTATTTCAACCTTTTTTTTTAAATGAAATTTACAGTGTTTTCCCTCAACTGTTAACTGAAACTCACACTTTTTTTCAATGATGATTTTGCAAAACTCATTTTTTTTTATATTGTTTACATTTTAAAAGCAGTAATTTTAATGTAATAATGGGCTAGAAATCATAATGGATGCTTAAAATAATATATAATACAGTCAACACTGTGAAATCTGCAAAATATATTATATGCAATATTTGTTAGAATGTAAACATTGAAAAAATGTCCTAACATTTAAACTTATAGTTGAAGTTATGTCATACTTCTTTTTCATGAAATAACAATTTTTTAATGAAATAAAGATGTAAGAAAAATCATGTATTTTGTGCCTTGCATTTAAAAATAATTTATGAAAAGAACTTATGTGTACATATTTAAGCATTATTTGATTCTCTTAACTAAAACCAAATAACGAATCTAGTAAAAATTTTAATTGTTAACATTATAGATCACTAAAAAGCATCCATAAAAAAATATTATTTATCTATGTGAAACCTTTTTAATCCAACATTTCAGTCGCTAAGTATGAAGCAAGCAATATTTAAAAAGTGTAAAGTAGTTGAAATCTGTATAGCTTGGGATAAATATTGTGCAAATAGAATGATAGACTTCTGGGTTTATTTACATTTTAAAAACAATCATTTTAATGTAATAATGGGCTAGAAATTAAAGGGCAAAATTAGCACTAGCCACCGGCCACAGGACCAGTAAATTAGAAAAACTGGCCAGAGAAAAATTGTCCATCAGTGGCCACTTTTTTACAAGGAGAGAATACAATTTACTTGCATTCCATCAACAATTCTACTTTTTTAGGTTCCAATATATTTATAATAACATATTTATTTGTGCTATTCAATCTTACATTTATACTTATAGAAATTTTAACTGTTCAGTATTTTTTTTTTTTAAAGTGGCCACTAGTTTAAACATAGTGGCCACTTGAAAAATTAGTGTTACTGGCCAGTGGCCGCTAAAGAAATTTTCTAATTTTGCTCTATACTAGAAATCATAATGAATGCTTACAATAATGTATAATACAGTCAACACTGTGAAATACACAAAATGTATTAGATGCAATGCATGTTAGAATGTAAACATTGAAAAGCATCTCAATATAAGCTCATGGATGAAGTTAAGTGATACTTTTTTTCATGGAATAACAATTTTTTAATGAAATAAACTAGGATGCAAGAAAATTCAAGTATTTTTTATTCAGCATTTAAAAATAATAATTTGAGCGAGGAAGTGATGTATGCTTGATTGGTTATGCTTAATGCAAACCTATTCTTCGTTAAAACAGTGATAAAACTTTAACAATAAGTGATTTTATCCCTGCAAACTTTTTGTTTATTTCACAATATACATGAATATTTCCTTCAGTAAATTTTCTTGAACCAGAAAGTTTTATACTGGTTCAAGGAGTCATTTGTGTTCTTAAACTAGAGGACAAAATTACTGACAATAAACCAAAATAAAATACAGTACAGAGTTTTTATCTGGCAATCTCACAAAATTTGAAATATATTCCCTCCTCCTCCTACTCTAATCCATAAGTTTTCAAAAACACAAACATAGCAAAATTTTAACAATGATATGTAGAGTATGAACAAATTCATCTTTTTGCAATTATTTAAACAAAAATTCCTGCATTATTCAATGGTAGTAATCAAAAGATAAAAATACATAATTGTACATAAGTAGTATTGTTTTATCCTTTTTACACAAATTTTGATTGGTATAGTTAGAAAAACCTGAATTTTTAGGAATTATGAAATTAATTAGTGTGACATTATTCAAATTTACTTTCCAAATTTGTGCTTTTTACTAAACAAATCAACAAAATTCACAATTCTTAGATGCTGTTAGCGAAAGTTTGCGATTTTTTTTCACATGATAGATGAAATTCTCTATTTTTTCCCGCACCAGATCAAGTAAATTTTTTAATTTTCGGTGCCCAATTGATGATATTTTCGATTTTTCGGCGCCTGATCGACGAAATTTCGTGATACTGCTGAATCTGAACAACCAAATTTCCTATTTTTATGAAGTTGATCAAGGAAAGTCGCAACTTTTATGAACCTGGTCGATGAAATTTGCGATTTTTTCTAAGCCGATCAATGCATTTCGCGATGTTTACGAAGACAATCCATGAAATTTGCTATTTTTCATTGCATGATCAACGAAATTTGCGATTTTCCTCTGCATTATCGACGAAACTCATGATTTTTCATCACAGGATCGACGAAATTCGGAATTTTTCCGTGCCTGATCGACGAATTTTGCAATTTTTTCACGCTTGATCCACGGAATGCACGATTTTCATGAAGCCGATTGACCAAATTCTCGAATTTTACAAAGCCGCTCAACGAAATTTGTGATTTTTACAAAGCTAATCGACAAAATTCACTATTTAATTTCGCATGATCGACAAATTTTGTGATTTTTCTGATCCCAATCGACGAAATTCGTGATTTAATTAGGGTCTGATTGCTGTAATTAGTGATTTTTCTGCGTGTGATTGCCAAAATTCGCAATATTTCCATGTCAGATTAATGAAAATTGCCATTTTTCAGAATCCAATCAACTCGCAATTGTTTTGTGTCCAATCGACGAAATGTGTGCTTTTCCCATTCTTAATTGACAAAATACGCATTTTCCGCTCCCGACCAACGAAATTCGCAATTTTTGTATCAACGCTGACGAAATCTGATTTTTTTACACGGCAAGATGAAACTAGTGATTTCTTTCCCTTTATAAACTGACGAAATTCACGATTGTTTTGCAGCCGAACAACGAAATTTTTAATTTTTTCGCGTGTTATCTCTAAATTCGCTATTTTTCTGTGCCTTATCAATGAAATTTGCAATTTTTTTTCTTTCCTGATCGACGCTTTTTTCTCTCTAAATCAACGAAGTCTGTGATTTTTTTGCATCCAAACAACATAATTTGCGATTTTTCCATGCCTGATCGACAAAACACTTACGTGCCTAATCGAGGAAATTTGCTATTTTTTCAGAGACTCATGTGCAAAATTCGCAATTTTTCCATATCTCATGAGCGAAACTTGTGACTTTTCCGGTACACATCAACAAAATTCGCTTTTTTTCCACACTTCATTAATGGAATTGACAATTTTTCCCGTACCGATCAACGAAATTTGCAAGTCTTAAGAGATGAAATTTTATATTTTCACGCAGTAAATTGACAAATTTTTCTGCGACATATGCACAAAAATTGCAATTTTTTCCAGTTGTAAATTGACGAAACTCGCGGGCCACCGGTTGTGCATCCCTATTTTAGAGGTTTTTTAAATTTTCAAATTTGAGATTTTTTAATGTTTTTTTATGTGATAGTTATATCCTTAATTCATTTTATAGATAATAATGTTATATGCAAGCAAAAAAAAAAAAAAAAACATTCCATCAAAGTTTTTTTTTTTTAAATCTTGGTGTTAGCCGTCAAAAATAAAGTTTTAAAAAACGAGACTTAAAGTTGAAATTCTATGGGTGCGACTATGAATGTGTTCATAAATAAATGCTTATGACTCCGTTAAAAATGCAAATATTTTTATGCAGTTTTTTGCATTGAGTTAAGAATTAATTGAATAATCAAACTAGATCATAAAATAATCAATTTTTTAAAAAGTTTTCAGCCCCTGAGCCTCCTTAAACTCAAAGAGCATCTGTGTGACAAGAAATTATCATTTTTTTTAGCATAATGAGTCTCAGAAAAGTGATTTATTTCAAATAACCAATTTTTACTTAACTAATCCATGTAATATGCACTTTCACAATTTTAAGTAGAATTTTCGCCAGTTAATTGAATTACTTTATTAAATGAAATCTGATTTAAAAAAGCGGCGGATTCCAAAATGCGCCAAAACATTTAAATATTAAGTCTGGTTTTGATTCATATAAGTGACAATTATAGTGATCTTTCTTAGCTCTGGCAAGGGTTTTAACCCGAAAACCACCGCTTTGGCTGCACCACAAACAAAAATATTTTATGTTGGTGCAAAGAGTAATTTATTCATAGACATGAGAAAAAAAGTTATTGACAAAACCAAAAATAAGTACAGTACAGAATTTTTACCTGGCATTTTCATAAAATTTTGAATATACCCTGTCTCCCCCCTCTAAAGTTTTCATACATTCTATATTATATTCCATATTAAGAAGGCGCCACTTGTCTAGTCTTGTTTTAAACAGAATGCATTATTAGCATTTTTCATTCAGGTAGAATTTATTTAGAATAGAATTGATAAAGAAAATGCACAAGTTGAAAAACATCGAACAGACATGATAGAATCATTAAGTAATTTTCACGATTTTAATAATCCACATGGATGTTTCTTGTTATGCCAATTCAATCTTGCAATGTCTTAATATACAATGAATAAAGTCTGCAATAAAGTTAACCAAAGAATCTTGCAATGGATTTTTGCCACCGCTTATTCAATTTTAATTAAGAGGAATCAAGTTAATGAAATGTTGTATAAATTTTACTTGCTAACTTTATAGATTACTAGGTACTACTAGGTTATCCTGTCGACCAAAAAATTATCGCCAAACTATAAGATTAAATTCCAATAATGGATGATCGTGAATGTCACATTCAATGACATTAAATACAATTTGTGTGTTTAAAATGTCATTAAGTGATTTTTATTTAGACTTTATTAATATTTTACTAATTATTTGTTTTTTCATTATTTAAAATAAAAAATATGTCATAAGTATAATTTGGCGAAATTGGTCGACGGAATAACAGAGTAGTAGCAATTACTAAAATATTTCAAACTGAAATAATTTATGTAACTGAAAATGTTTTATCCAACATTTCACTTAAATTTAAAACAAGCAATATATAGAAATTGTAAAGTCCCTCAAGTGTGTGTAACTTGGGACAGACATTGCACAAATATAATGTGCTCATCTTTTGTTTACATTTTTAAAAAGAGTAATTTTAATGTAATAATGGACTAGAAATCATAATGAATGCTTATAATAGAGTATAATACAGTCAACGCTGTGAAATCCACAAAATGTATTATCTGCAAAACATGTTAAAATGCAAACATTGAAAAGTGTTTTAACACTTTAACTCAAAAGATATGCAATAATTTTATTTTCATGAAATGACAAATTTTAATAAAATAAACTAGGATTTAAGAAACTTCATGTATTCTGTACCCTGTATTTAAAAACAATACTTTAAGCAAGCCAGTAAGTTTCAGTTGATTAATTATGATTAATGCAAACTTATTCTTTGCTCAAGCAGCGAAAATATTAAAAAAATAAATAATTTTACCTCTATATATTTTTTGTTTATCAAACAATACACATAAAAAGTTCCTTCAGTAAATATTCTTGAACAACAAAATAATCCATTAATAATCCATTGCAAGATTCTCCAGTTAACTTTATTGCAGAGCTTGTTCCTTGTAAGACATTGCGAGATTCAATTGGCGTAACAAGAAACAACATGTGGATTATTAAAACCTGAAAGTTACTTAATGATTCTATCTTGTCTGGTTTATGTTTTTTAATTCGTGCATTTTCTATATCATTTTAATGGACATTATGTAAGAGTATTACTGCCTGAATGTGAAAAATGCTCCGTAACTTGGCGCGTTCGGATTCAAAACAAAACTAGACAAGTGGCGCCACTACGCGTATGAATACATCGACTATCCAACAACAAGTAATTTAAAATAATTTTTATTTGAAAACCTTAAAAAAAATCATAAGTCGAAAGTATATTGAATATGTATAATTAAAAAATATTTTCCTATTTTAAAAAAGGATTCAAAATATTTTTTCCACAAAATGCAGAAATATGCGATGTAAGAAACGTAATATTTTCTGCTTTACGAAAAATAAAGGCAATGTAAATAGAAATTTGATTTAGTATATATTTATTGAATGTTTTAAAGCACATGATAAGATGTTTTTGCAGTTTAAAAAACATTTATTGCTTCGATTCGGGTGTTTTAACTGTGACTTTTTAACTGTTAACTTTTTCACTCAGTCTCCGTCTGCTAACCCATAGAATAACATGTAATCCGCGAGCTAATATAGTCCAATTTTCCAAGACCAATATATAACAAACAAGAGTTTTCCTAGAAACAAAGCAAGTCTTATTACCTCTATCTTAAAGAGATTCATATTATATATAAGTTTTAATAAAATCTCCCAGCCCGTTATCTAGATCTCATTATCAGGAACAAACACCATCGTTTTCAGTTTAAAAATGGTTATCGAGATCTAAAAATATACGGCACGTAGAAATGTAAAAATTATAGGATAGGATTAGACTGGGAATATAAGACTATATTAAAAAAATTGGACCATTCTGACCAATATTTGCTGAGTTATTAGAAGGCGGCTTTTCCGATTTCCTTTGAAGTTGAGTTAGCTGTATATATGAAGTTCCGCATCTACCCTTATGACGATGGTAGGTTTTGACGATGGTAGGTTTAAAGCTGCGTCACTTGAAGGCTGCCGCCTTCTATGATCAATTGGCATTGCTTTCTTCTGCTCACTAATGCGCTGCAGTGCTACCTCAATCATCTTGAATCCTTCCGAATGTGGGATGAGATTTTTCCTGCCACTCTTCTACTCTTTTCCTTTGTTACTTCTCCCTGTGTCACCTTTCCTACAATATCGTTATTAATTAATTCATTACCTGCGTCGTTTGTCTTTCATTGTTTATGCCCTCTGCATTGACATTGTCAGATCCTCAATTTTTTTCACTTTTATTTATTTATTCATTTTTCCCAGCTGGATAGACAGGAGTTTATTATACATACAGCGAAATACATTTAACACGAAAACGCTTAACATGAAAATATAGCAGTCTGGACAGTATGCTTTGCAGTTTTTTAACACGAAAAAAATTTACAAGTAACTGGGGAATTTATTTCTGAAATTGTTTAACTTTCAAGAATCAGTTCATATTCCTTCATGTCCTCCTTTTGTCTGACATTTAATAGTGTCAGAAAACAATATAGTGGTGGAAAATACACTTTTTCCTATTTTTTTTAAGTTTAAATTATATGACCCCCTCCACCTCATTTTGGTCTCCTCAATTTCACGTTAAAAACATTTTCTCTATATATAACTTGTAAATAATTTTAGTGCAAATTCCTTCAAAATTTCCCTTTCATTAGAAAAAAAACTGCTTCAGAATGTAAGATAATTTTATTTACAAAAGAAGCAATGAAATTGCTTTTCCTTTATTATGAATGATGGAATATATGGAAGTTTAATTCTATATAATTAATTATTTAATTATATTGGGTTTATATGCCAGTAAATGTCACTCTTTAATGCTTTTGGTGAATAAAAAAAACTAGCAAATCCCACATCTTTGCTCGCATAATAGTTGAAATAAGCCAAGAGATATTTGTATGTCTAAATTTTATGATAAGAAATTATACTTTTAGGATTAATTTAAAAATAATCATTTAAACCACAATATGACTAAACTACATCATTACACTGCATTAGACTGTAAACAAATGAAATAAATAAGAATAATTAAAGCTAGTTCTAAATAAATGTTAATTTAAAAAATATTTTGAAACTTTAATGCTCAATCCACATATGTTTATTTCAGTATTCACTTGAAGAAGAAAAATTGCCAAAGAAACAAAGAAAAGATGTCAACAAGCCTAGTAAGGAAATCCGCCTTGTTAATGTAGTACACTTACCAAGATTTGTTGACAACAAAAATGCATCTAAATGTCGTTTAGAAGGATGCAAATCCAAAACCAGAGTACTAATGTGTATAAAAGTTTATTTACGTAGTTTGAAAAACAATTGTTTTGAAAATTTTCACACTAAATAAAAAATAAAGAAAAAACTTTAAGTTTTCTGGTACTTTTTAAAAAAAAATAATTCATAAAAAAATATTTCAAAAATTTTAAATTTAAGATTTATTAACGCAGTACTTTTAAAACAATAGAAAATAGTATTTACCTGTTGAAAAACATTTGTTTCTGCAATTTTAAAAATAATTAAATGCTTGCAATGATTGTCCAAAAAATTTAACTTTTTATGCAATTGAGTCCCGAGGTCCACATATGTGAACCTCTATTTGCTGCTACTCTGGTACATAAAATTTTATTTTATTTTCATTTCTATCATATTAGAAGCCAAATTAGTTAAATAAACCTATTCCAGCCTTTTTTCAAAACTTTATTTACTTTCAGGACTGAAGAGGTGATGAAGTTATTTGAATTTTAGATTCTATTCTTAATTTCTTCAATTGTTTTAATATCTTATGTAAATATTTATAAAATTTCTGTAGGAACTTCAGTACGCTATCAATTATATAAAAAATATTAAAATTCAATAGAACAGAATACAAACAAATACAGTCCATGAGCAACACTATGCTTTGAATTTAAATGTTTTTAAAAAAATCAAATGAATTTGCTCTTTCAAAATTAAAATTAAAATAATATTTTCCATACAAATAAATAAAATTATCTGCTCAAAGTAAAGCATTTTAATTATGCTTTAAATGACTGTTGAAAAAATGAAAGTTGTGATCGATGAAATTTTGTCTTGTCCAGTTATCAAATAGCAAACTGTATGATTTTAGCAGAAGATTAACCAAAGAAACTATGTTAGCATTAACTAATTTTAGTAAAGAAAGTGAGATTAATAAACTGATGCTTTTTAAAAGTTACCTGATCCGGGATGTGTGAAGAGAAAACTGTGCCTGGGGCAAAATTTCGATTTGGCGTCCCCCCCCCCCCCCCGCCATCAACTTTTTCTTGTGACAGGCCAAAAATAGCATTGCTAGCATAAATTTTGCACTCCTTAAAGTTCTGCACCTGGGGCGACCACCCCCATTTTGCATGGCACTGTACCTGATATTACAAACAGGGTGGGACACAAGATGCCAATGCAAGAATGAATAGTGGATTTTTACAATATACCTCCTTTAAAACAATTCATTCATTCTTTCAAAAAAGAATGATAGCAAAAATGGTGAAACAGTTCTATTGATATCAACCAGTGCAATTGATTAATTACATATATTATTTATTATTAAAATCGATGCAAAAGCAGTATGACTAGTACTCGATAAAACTCTGGTTGTAATTCTGGCTATCAGACAGCCGTTAACAGAAACAATCTTAACTAAGCTTAATTTTCATGAGTTTTTAAAATCAAATAGCGTTTTAACTCAATAAAATCTTTGCTAGATTCATGAGTTTTGACTAATGGTTTCTGCTTCTGTTTTATAAATAAATGGTTTTATTTGTTTTATGGATTGATTCATTATTCAAGAATGATTTCATTCACCATGATTCATTCATTGTGTTGACCTCTGTATTTTTGTAATGAGTATATTTTGTAACAATAACAAATTTTTAAAACCAATTTACTGATCCATCTTCTTTACTAATGTAATTTAATGGTAAGATATATAGTATATATTATTAGTTATTCATCTACTGAAAATTTTACAACTTATGATTTGATTGTATGATGACACAAAAATTTATCTATAGCAACTTTCATTTTTGCTGACATTTATAGTCATTTAAAATACTTGGCAAACAGGTAAACTTAGTATTTGGCTAATTGAATAGCAATAGTTCTATCAGATAAATAACTAATATACACTATTAATCAAGTACACTATAAAAATTATGTTTCGAGTTTACTTAAGAAACCTTTATTATTTTTTTTTTATTTAATTTCGTGCTTGTGCACACATTTTTCTTATAATTCTATAACAAATAAATTTAAAATTAAACTGAAATTTGGAAGAAAGATTCCAGTGTCATATATACAGAACTAACTGAATGACTGGCTAATTGAATAGCAAGTATCAGGTAAGTAACTAACATATACTATAAGTGAAGTACACTACAGAAATTATGTTTTGAGTTTTTACTTAAGAAACCTTTTTTAACCACTTAACCGGCGAAGGGTATGGGGAAATAGTGCTTTTACCCCCGACTTATCTCGGGGCAGACGGTTAAGTGGTTAATTAATATATTTTTTTTTATTTCATACTTGTGAACATATTTTTCTTATATTCTATAACAAATAAATTTAAAATCAAACCAAAATTTAAAAGTACTGGATTACGAAGAAAAATTCTAGTGTCATATTTACAGTGTACAGCAACATTCAAAAAGAAAATTGCTCTAGAGGAGAAGTATCAATCCTCCCCCAAATCACAATTTCTCTTTGTGACAGGTGTCATGAAATTGAAAAGTGTAAAAACACAAATAAATTCATTACAATACATGTTTGTAGTTCATTTTGAAACTATAAAAGGCTTAATTTTAACAAATAATGTACAAGAACACTACACTTATATTTTAGCTAAGGGGATTTGGAAAATGTATCTGGAAACATCTGTTTTTTTTTCCACAAAAAAACCCAATATGTTTACATCAAGGGCGTATCTGAAGAGTCCTCAAGGGGAGGGAAATAATTTTAGAACTTTGGAAACTCCAGTCTGATGTATGGGTCGGAGGTCATTTTTTAATGTGGGTTGTGTTTCATCTACTTTTTTGCTGTGGGGCACATTTGGGTCTGGTTGGTTTCCATTTTTTTGCTCCTGGTCGGGTTAATTTCTACTTGGGTCGTGTTTGGGTGTAGTTGACTTCTACTCTTTTCCTGTGGTTCGAGTTAATTTCTGATTTTTTGCTTTTGGGTCCGGTCGACTACTACATTTTGTTGTTGGTCGGGTTGATTTTTACTTTTTAGCCATGTTTAGCACATTTGGGGCAGTTTGACATTCATTTCTGATTTGGGGCAGTTTAGGATTTGGTTTTTGCTTTTGCGAAAAGGATTCGAGTTAACTCGAATTGATTGGGGTGAGTCCTTTTGATAAAATTTCCATTCTTTATCGCAATTTTTGGATGAAATGAGCATTTGTTTAATGATCCTTTGATTAAATTCATGTTTTCTCTGTGATAATTTCACAAAATTTAATGCCTGGTTCGCTTCTTTTTTTCTGCTGGTCGGGTTTATTTTTATTTTTTGTTGTGGGTCGCGTTTGAATCCAGTTGACTTCTACTGTTTGCTGCAGGTCAAGTTAATTTCTGATTTTTTGCTTCGGGTCAGGTCTGGGTCCGGTTAACAACTATATTTTGCTATTGGTCAGATTAACTTTTACTTTTAGCTGCGCTTAGTGCATCAAGGCAGATTGTCATTCATTTCGGATTTGAGTAGCTACAGATTTGGTTTTTACTCTTGCGAGAATGGTTCAATCAGTTTTGATCGAGATCCTTTGACGAAATTTGCGTTTTTCCACAATCCTTTAATGAAATCTGCTTTTATCAGTGAATGTGATCCTTCAAAGAAATTCAGATTAGAGACGTATGGAACGTTTAGCTGCACAGGTCACGGTTGGGCCAGTAATGTTTATCATACTATCTAGATCAGAGATGGACCTAATATTTAGCTTTTATTCTGGGCCGAGTCACAACCTGGAAATTCTGTCTAATGCAAGCTTCTAGGAAACATGAAATCGAGATTAGGCTCAGTCTGAAAGAAAAGAAGCCTGTCCCCACCCGAATCTCCAAAATAAAGAAAGATCAGGAGACGACCCTATTCAAAATGAGAGAAACCTTACCCAGTCCAAGTCTCGTGGACTTACACTGCCGCGACCCGTGCCAGTCCGTGATGGGCTCAAGCTTCGCCCCAAGTTATTTCTCGTGAGGATGCATAATGTCACTATGTAAACCCTTTATTAGCATAGGGGGGAGACTTTGCCCCTCTCCCCACCCTTTATAACTGCCACAGCATACAGGCTGTGTCGATCCCAGATGGAGCATTTAGCCTTTATACTGGACGGAGCCTGGGCTTGAAAATTTTGGCCTGTGTATACCTCTAGTAGGAAGGAAGTCTATGCCAGACCTGACCTGCAAAAGACAGTGTGTCTCGATCCAGCTCTGCAGAAAATAATAAGACCCAACCCAACCCGATTCTGAAAAAGTGAAGACCTGATCCAGACCTGGTTAAAAGTTGTTGCTAAAAGTTGTTGGTCTTGAGTTTAGGACCAACAACTTTTCTGTGTGGCATCTTATGTCATTCTGCAGATCCTTTATTAGGCTCAAGAGGGGGCGATCAACCTATCGCCCCGCCATTAGATCTGCCATTGGTTTACATATGTAATTTTCTCACCCCCCTCCCAAATAAAGAAGAAGAAACAAATGACAATGGCATTATAAATTAGGCGACGTCTCAATTTCTGCATCTGCGGCGACTGTTCCCTTCCCGCCCTGCCTTCGCATGACTCTGACTGTGTATTTGTCAAAGGAACAGTAAAATAATTAATAATATAATTAATTAAAACTATGGTAACTCACCAAGTATAGCAGAATCCTTATGTAATACCTTGGCGCAGTCTAATAAAATTAATAAAATTGTGTTCAAACTGAAAAAAAAAAAAAAAAAAAAAAAAAAAAAAAAAAACAGAAGGTTACAACACATTAAATAACTGGTATTACATAACAAATACTCCTTCACCAGCCTTTAATGTGGCAACTATATAATATTAAATATGCAATTACAAATAATATAAAATGTTTTCAGTAGTAACATTGTTGGTAGATTGTGTATCTTCTGGCATGAGAATACACAAATATGTACCATTTTCTTAAATGTAAGAAAACAATAAAACGTAGTTTAAAAAATTAGCACAACTACATCACCTATTAGCAATCAATGTAATATTATGAAGATATTGGATTGTCTTCTTGGCTTCTTAAATTGTTTTTATATTTTGATGAAATTTATATAGGAGATCAGTATACGATCAGTTATTTAAGAAATATTTACTTTCAAATGAAGAGAATACAATTAGTCTATGAGCAACACAGTATTTTAAAATTTAAATGTTTAGAAAAATTTTCAAACCAATTTGCCATTTTTTAAATTTAAATTCGACTAATATTTACTGAATCAATTACAAATAAATAAACAAATAAAAGTATCTGCTATAATAGAAATATTTTAATAATGCATTATTTGACTAATTATCGGTAAAAAGAATATTGGCACAGATGAAATTTTGTGCAGTTGTATGATTAAATCGCATTTGTAGAAATTTTATAAAAAGAGTAATCAAAGTAACTATCTTAGTATAAACTTATTTAAAAAAAAATCGTGGAATAAATAAACTGCTATTTTAAAAGTTACCTCATAATACGAATAAGGGTAAAGAGAAGACGCCAAATGAAAGAATGAATCGTAGAATTTAACATCACGATTTATTAAAAACGAATCATTCATTAAATGGAAAAGTCCGTGTGTAGTTGAGTGAATACTAATTAAGTTTTCATTTTTTAATTTAAACTGTTATAGTGATAATATACCTATTACTTTTCTTTTCCTCACTGATAATAATATTCACTGTCAGACTAGACAGAAACAAGTTTCATCAATAAATTTTTGTGTTTGATATCCAAAATCTTTTAGTATCAAATTTTAAACCCGATGGAATATAAAAGGCCTAGATTCGCGGATTTAGACTTACATCTTTTATTCTTGTTTTATTAGTTTAATTGTTATTTAATTATTAATTAATTGAACCTTTCTGTTGCTGCGATTTATTAAATGATTCATCATTTATGAATGATTTCTCAAGACTCCATTTCTATTGATTCATTCATTTTATTGGCATCTCTTTACTTTTGGATAACGAGCTGAAAACCTGTAGAAAATAAATACACTCTGATTATCACTCTAACTAATATTTATATATAGATAATTTTTTAATTTTAGATCGATCATCATTATTATAATAAATTAATAGTAAGGTAGGTTTCTGATCTTGTTGTTATTGTTACTCTTCTGCTGAAAATTTCAAACCGATAACTTCATTACTTTTTTTGACAATTCGAGTATTAAATCAAGTAATTTACATAAAAATAAAATAAATTAACTAAAAAATAAAAATAAATTATTGACTTTTCAATGGCAACCATGTTTTTCTCAAATCCGAACTTTGATTTTTAACATGTTACAATTTCTAAGAAATCACTATTTTAATTGATTTGCCAAATTTTATTTTAAGAACATAAATTTTGAGTGTTTATTGCAATATTTATCTGAAAACTTATTTTAATATGGAATAATTAACGATTTAAGACTTCTTAACATGTTTTGCATCACTGGTGAAACTACAAATATTTTTCTGTTTTAAAAACAAGTCTGGTGATAAAAAATTGAAGAAATTTGCTTTTTCAAGTTACCAACACTATTTGACAACAGAATAGTTTAAAAATTAGCTGTCTCCGTATGGTCTAATGATTAAAAGCAAAAAAAAAATTAGCTGAATTCTTTTGTTATGTGTCACTGGTCTAGCAAATATTCTATTAAAAATATAATTGTTAGATCAGTTTAATAAAAATATAATAATGTTACAGTAAAAAAGTTTTATTTAACATCATAAATCATAATATTACCATATTTAAGAAGGAATAAATATATATTTTTTAAGAAATGTCACTGGTCTAACAATATATCTGTTAGACTAGTGACACAATGATAATCAATAAAGTAATTTAATGTAGAAAATTGCATTTTAAAAGTTATAATAATAATACAGTAAGCTCCTTTAAATACAAAAACCTAAAATCTGCAACTTTCTAAAATACACACATAAGGTGGGTAACACCATTACCAGAGAGGTAAACAATGAAACTTTCAGTTCAGATGTTGGGACAAAATTTGACTTCTTTTATTTTTATATCAATACTATATATATTTTAATTTGTAATTTTCATTAATATAGTTGAGTCCCTTAAATCTGCAACTTTAAAATCCACAAGTTTCTAAAATCCACACATAATTTATGGCTGTAAACAATGAAACATTCAGTTCAGATATAGGAACAAAAATTGACTTCTATAGTTTTATATCACTTCCACATATACCGTATTTTCGGGCGTATGAGCCGCGGCGCATACGAGTTTAAAAGTTAAAATTATGCTTACTGCGGCGCTTCTGCCGGGGCGGCGGGTACGATATATTTTTTTTCCCTTGCAGCAATATTCATTACAGAGGTGATTCTGATTGGAATTTTTCTGAAAATTGTGAAAAGTCAATCATCAGGAAGAAAATGCGATACATAAAAAATATTGCGAATTTCGACAAATGATAGCCTAATTTCTGTCAGTCATTCGCAGAAAAAGCAAGAATTTTATCAAAGGATCGGGAGAAAAAAACACGACTTTTATCAAAGGTTCGAGGGAAAAGCTCGAATATGTAAAAAGAAAAAAATGTGTATTTCATGAAAGGATCACTTGAAAAACTACAATTTTATTATCATAAAATCCTGTTAATCCGCCCTTCCCAATCAAACGCTAGTCCCCGCTATAAAAAAAATCCCTGAAAAAAATGCTAATTTCACCAAAGAATCACGAAAAATAACCGCAAATTTATTGAAAGGATCGCAAAAAAATCATGAATTTCGCCGAAGTATCGTTTAAAAACCCACATTTCGATAAAAGATTGCAATAAAAACGCGAAATATGACAAAATTTCTCAAAAACACATATTATGTCATCGCAGTAAAATCGTGAATTTCTCAAAGGAACGGTATTAGAACGCCAAAAAGAATTGTCAAAAATTTTTATAGAAAAAACGCAACTATATCGTATCTATAAATAAACGGTAAAAAAACGAGAAAAAACGTGAATTCAGGCGAAAAAACGCAGAAAAAATGAAGAAATTTGAAAAAAAGCATGAAATCTATTAAAAAATCTCGAAAAAACGAACATTTCATCAAAGATTCACGATTCATTAATTTTATTATGATTCCCACCGTTCTCAAAGGCGAATGAGAATGGCCTGAATCATGATGAAATGAATGGTTCATGAATCTTTGATGAAATGTGTGTTTTTTCGAGATTTTTTAAAATAGATTTCATTCTTTTTATGCTTTTTTTGAATTTCTACTTTTTTCTGCGGTTTTTCGACAGAATTTAAGTTTTTTTTAAAAAGAACGCAAATTTTTTTAAGTATTGCTTCAAGTATCATAATTCACGATTCATTATTCATCCAAATATTCATGAATCATCCCTTGCTCATCCCCATAAAAAATGCAATTTTTTTCAAGTATAACGAAAAAACTCTGCAAATTCGTCAAATATCGTGATATAACCCTGCCAATTTCGTTACAAACTATAAAAACGTATTAAAAAATCGCGAAAAAAAGGCTGCAGGAATTCAATTTCATTTTATCATAAAAAATATACTAAATTTAAAATTGGATCTATATTACAAATGTTAAAAAAACGCCAAAAAACACTGAATTTAACGCAATTTTTAACATTTTGATGTATTTTCGTAAGTGCGGCGCATACGGCGGTGCGGCGCTTCTGATGAATATTTGTTTTATTTTAATGCATTTTCGGAGGTGCGGCGCTTACGGTGTGTGCGGCGCATACACCCGAAAATACGGTATTATAATTTGTAATTATTGATGGATGTTTTTCATGAAGGAAAAAAAACTTATTCAGGAAAAATTGATTTTGCTGATATCACTAGGAATAACAATCTTCTTATCAAATATATTTATGCTTTAACAAGCTTTTAAGGTTATTAAATTTGGCTAAACCTGAAATAAAACTTCCTTATATCATGATTTTGATGTCAATCAGTAATGTACTTTTATGAGGCAAGTTTCAATGAATAATTTACGAAAAATGTATTTCATGTTTATGTTGAATATCAAAATCATACATTATTGATTATTAACATGACCTTTGCTTTTACTATTTTAATCATTTTAAAAATTATCTAATTTTTTGTTATTATAGTGTATTATTTATTTCAATATTTTATTATATTGTAAAGTATTCATTATTGTTTTGAGTGCATTATTAATTACATTTAAAGAATGCAAACTAAGCAATGAACCAAAAAATCTGCAAAATTCTAAAACCACACAACCTCTGGTCCAAAGCTGTATGGATTTGAGGGAGTCTACTGTATTACTGAATTCAAGCTTTTTTATGAAGGAAGGATAAATTTATTTCTGAAAAAATTCGAGACATTGGTGATATCATTAGTAATCACAATTTTTTTTTCAAATGTATTTATGCATTAATCAGCTTTTTTTATTATTAAGTCTGGCTAAACCTGAAATAAAACTTCGTTATTTTATGATTTTGGTGTGTATGAGTTTTAATGAATAATTTAAGAAAAATGCATCTCATCTTTATAATTAATATTTTATTATACATGATTGATTATTCACTTGATTTTTGCTTTCAATATTTTAATCATTTAAAAATATATCTAATTTTTTATTATTTAAGTTTATTACTTAATTTATTTATTTTAATAAGTTATTATAACTTAAGCTTTTATTAAAATCTAAATTGCATTATTAATTACATGAAAATTACTGTTTTTAAAAAGTAAGCAAAGCAATGACTAGAAATCCACAAAATTCTGCACAACCTCTGGTCCCAAACTGTGCAGATTTGAGAAAATGTACTGTTTTATGACTATTCTCAACTTTAGAATAGATTGTATTCATGTTAATACAAAAATGTTACCAGTTTAATACAAAATGTCGCATGCTAACGTAACATTTTACACAAAGTACATTTTAATTAATTGAAATAAATAATATAAGTTTTTCGAACAAATCTGTCACTTTTTGTCATACGCTAAAATTCAACTGATAACCTAAATCTTTAAATAGAATCAGACACTGTTAAAAAATCTAAGCATGCTCTTGATAAAAAATGGGTTGATGATTGCTTGTATGTATGTAAATAGAAGATTGGAAATAAAAAAAACACTGTAAAAGCATAATCCATTGTATGAATTATAATTAAACAGTATGTTGTCTTTAAACAAAGAGGTATGCAAGGTACATTATTTCAAGGTATTTTACATTTAACGTAAAAGTATAATAGAGTTAATGTAAGTACATTAAATACTTTTGAGTAATTAATGTATTTGTGTGAATGAGCCAGTTAAGCTCAGCCGTTGCATTATTTGAATTTAAATTACTTTATTACTCATAGTAAAATTATTTCTGGAAAAAAGTTATACTTTAAAATTCAAGAAAAAAAATTGCTAAAAATGACCCCTATATTTCGAAGAGTTTAGATACTTTCAGTTCGTGCATTTCATCAAATTACATTATTTATCTTTTTTAAAACATTTTAGTGAAAATTTAAACTTTAAAATGAACAACAACAACAACGAAAAATCTACTTTAAATGAATAAAATTATGGCTTATTTTCTGAAACAATGCCTCTCAAACAAAGGTTGTTTTGTGGGGGGGTGAAGGTGCTGTTTGTTTTGACGTTTGTAAAAGTGTATTTTTCCTTCTATTTTACTTTCTCTCTTACAGACCAAGAAAAAGAATCAAAAGAATTTTTCTGTCAATCTTAAGTTAATACGTAATGAAACATTAGATAAAAAGCAGTTTTCAGTATTTAAATAAAGAATTAAAAAATAAACTCTGATGACTGGAAATGGTACTACTAGGTTATCCCGTCGACCAAATAGTTGTTGCCAAACTATAAGAATAAATGCCAATAATGGATGATCGTGAATGTCACATTCAATGACATTAAATGTGATTCACATGTTTAAAATGTCATTAAGTGATTTTTATTTCAAATTTTTATTTGTATTTTTGGTACTACTTGGTAATCCCGTCGATCAAAAAAATATCGCCAAACTATAAGATTAAATGCCAATAATGGATTATTGTGAATATCACATTCAGGGACAATAAATGCGATACATGTGTTTGTAACATCATTACGTGATTTTGATTTCAAATTTTTATTTTTATTAATATTATACTAAATATTTGCTTTTTTGTTATTAAAATAAAAATTATGTCAATATGTATAATTTGGCAAAATTTGTGTTGACGGGATAACAAAGTAGTACCCTGGAAATAATGAAAACTGGAGCAATACGATTATGCAAAAAATCTAGATAGAAAGGCGGGAGGGGAGATCCATTTTTTATTACAAATAATTCATACGTTTATTTCATTTATTATTATATTTGCATATTTATTTTGAAATACATAAATTTATTTAATTAAATCTTGCATTACAATTGTCCATTTTATTTTTCACTCAATTTTCGGTTACATCAAGCCAAGGTCTCATTATAATGACTTCAGACAGAGGCAGCGGATTTGCTGTTCTGTTCTATGAGTCGCAAGGAAAGTTTTTCAATTAAAAAGAAAAACTAACCAGTTACACTGATTCTGGCATTGAGCTCATAGGCTATCCTCAATAATTTCAAAAAATATGCTCTTCCAAAAAGGAATTAAGGACATTAACTCTGCTTGTTTCCCCTTTATACTTAACAAATGAAACTCCAAAACATTTCCTCTATTTTCTTTTTCAAATAAGAGAAGTGCCTCATCAGAATAAACCTGTATACCAAATTTAAAGCAAGTTATATAATTCTTGGAAAATAAGTTGCTAAACACAGAGGGGTGGCATTAACTCTTACATATCCCTCCTTTGAGCTTAATCAATGAACATCCAAATCTAATCAGGAAAGCTCCTTATTAAAATGAACATTGAAAACTTTTTTTGAAGCAATTTGGTAAATTCTGAATACAAACGGATTTATATAAATTAACAGAAGGGGAGTAGCACCCCTTCCCAGTTATCTATACAACCAATGAGTATCCACATCTAATCAAGGAAGTCCTTATTAGAATAACTGTCAATAGTATGTCAAAATTGAAGCAAATCAAATCGTTCTTTTTGAAAATCCCATTTATCTAAATTAAGGGGGAGATTCCCCTCTTCATTTATATTTAACAAATGAACTCTCCAAAACTAATCAAGAAACAACCTTATAAGAATGAACCTAGAAAAAAATTTGAAGCAAATGGAATTTTTCTATCAAGAGATATTGCATTACGTACATACATAAGTACATCAGAAACTGTGGACACATTAGCTGTCAGGTTTTAAAAGCTTATAAAATTGAAAATCTGTAAAATTCCATATCAACTTTTAAAAGTTTTAAAAAAAAATCTGGAAAAATACATAAATATAATAGTTGACAATATTAATAACTATTCGTCCAACATATAAGTAATAGAGGCCAGTATTTCTATGAGACTGAAAACCTAGAAAACAGGGAATTGTCAAGGAAAAGTAAGGTAATTTTCTTTTGCATATTCCATATTATGAGCCTGGATTCTCCTCAGTTCTGAGATACGTTTTCAAAAATATTCAGATTTTTGACTGGTAATTGGAATTTTCAATAAATTCACTTTTTAAAATGCAGATATTTCAGTTACACCAATTTGTCAAGATAATTTCAAAAAGATTCAGAAAGATTTCAGAAAGGATTTTCAAAAAGAATGATTTGATTTGCTTCAATTTTGACATACTATTGACAGTTATTCTAATAAGGACTTACTTGATTAGATGTTGATACTCATTGGTTGTATAGATAACGGGGAAGGGGTGCTACTTCCCTCCTGTTAATTTATATAAATGGGTTTGTATTCAGAATTTACCAAATTGCTTCAAAAAAAAGTTTTCAATGTTCATTTTAATAAAGAGCTTTCCTGATTAGATTTGGATGTTCATGAATATTTAAATTATATATATATATATGAAGCAATCGAGAAAGAGAAGCTGTAGCTGAAACTAAAATGCTGAAAGACAAAAAAGTAAGACTTACACAAGAAACTGCTTTGGAAACAATAGAAATAAATAATATGTTAGCAGAACTGTATAAAAATATTAGAATATTTAATATGTATAGATTCAGTTTAGTGAGTTAAAAGTTACTTTGAATTCATCTAAATTGTATTTTAGTTATTTCCTATTTAATTATTTCTAATTTGTTATAAATTGCTTTGGGATAATAACAACAAATACTTATATTATGCATAGTTATAAAAGAAATCAGGAAAATGGCACTACAGGTTCTGCACTGAAATGCTCTGAGTAATTTGAATTGCAAACAACTGGTAGAAGTTCATTTCGGTTGTAGACCACTGTTTCAGCTGGAATAAACATGTAAGAGTCAACACCTGATCTGAAATTTGCTAATTGAATTCTGTGATGAAAAGATTATATATTAATTAGGAAATACTTTATTTATTACATAAAGTTGTATGCAATTCATGTATTTTTAAAATGTTGTAAAAAATTTGGATGTATTTGTGAAGAAGCTTTTAGTTTAAAATATACTGCACAAAATGTCTATCAAAGTAATAACACCATCCACGGGGGTTATTACATTGGTTGATTCTTTTTAGTGAAAGAGCTACATTTTTTATTTTATACACAAGAGAGCATTGTTGTAAACTAAAAAAGATAAAGAGAAACTTGCATGACCTAAATGCTGCTAATTTTTTCATGTCAGAATTATAGAATATCAAATAATTATTACTACATCCTGATATTGCAATTAGTGATAAGTAAAAGCAAATTGACAATTTCTAGGTATGTAAAAATTGTGTCTTTAAAATTGGATAATTTACATGCCATTATACCATCTTATTTTACAGTTTTTGTTTGCATGGTGTTATTGCCCACAGAGGAGATTTATAACACAAAATAGTGTTGGTCAAGAAATTATGTCACAACATTTTATGAATACATGTCTTCTAAAATATTCTTTCTTGTATGCATAGTCTATAGGTTGCTGTATCAAAAATTACATATATATATATATATATATATATATTTATCTAAAACTAAGTCGTAAGAATTAGTAGACCCTTAACATTGTGTTATTAACCCAGGAAACCTAATTTTAACTATCAAATAATATAGATATGATATAGAAGTGATTTATGACTTTTAAAATAAAATTTATTTTATTTTAAAAAATAACTTAACATCTTGGATTTTTACTTTTGTTTAAAATTGAGCAGGATCTGCTATCATTACGAGTCATTACTATTCAGTTTGGCCAGTTCCAAAAATGAAGTTAATTGCCAAATTTTCAGTATTACTTGCCGGTTGGCGAATTCTAATTTTGCCCTGTAGGTCAGGATATGACATATGGTCAGGATATGGTCTGCAGTATTTCATGCACACGTACACATTATGCATTGGTATCTATGAAAAAAGGCTCAAGTTCTATTGTGCATAAGAATATATAATGAGATAGGTTAATATATGAATATTTGTAATGTTTCAGGAAATAAAACATGTCAATTTGAAAATAATGAATTAAAATTTAGAACAAATTATTAATAAATTTATTATTTCTTTTATTTTTGTTTTTAGATTCAAAGATAAAATTTTTTACTGAAGTTCAATTACTCATTTCCTTAGATGAAAATGGCAACGATCTCTTCATACAGATACTTTAAAGAAGTTTCAGTTATCATCTAAAACAAAACTTTTTTAGTTAAGAAAATGTCACTGATTACAGAAGAAAATTCTTCCTCTGTTGAACAGCGTTATGTTTCTCAAAAACCTAAAAAAGAAAAACATACCTCCATTAATACAAGAGAAAAACCTTTTATTTGTGAAATATGTTCAAAAACATTTTCTGAGAATAGTGACCTGAGAAAGCATCTTTTGACACATAAGGGTGAAAAACCTTTTGTTTGTGAAATATGTCTCAAAGGATTTTCCAAGTATAGTAGTCTAAAAAGCCATCGAAGAAACATTCATACAGGTGAAAAACCCTTCTTTTGTGAAATATGTTCCAAAAGTTTTTTTAAGATTAGCAATCTAAAAAGTCATCTAACATACATTCATACAGGTGAAAAACCTTTTGTTTGTGAAGTTTGTTCCAAAGCATTTAAAGATCAGAGTACTTTAAGAAAACATCTCTTAACGCATACAGGTAAAAAATCTTTCATTTGTAAAATATGTTCCAAAGGATTTTCCCAGAATAGTAGCCTTAAAAGCCATCTAAGAAGCATTCATATGGGTGAAAAACCTTTTGTTTGTGAAATATGTTCCAAAGGATTTTCTCAGAATAGTGATCTAACAGAACATCGAAGAATTCATACTGGAGAGAAACCCTTTGTTTGTGAAATATGTTCCAAAGGATTTTCTAAGAATTATAGTCTAAGAATCCATCTCTTGACGCATACAGGAGAAAAACCCTTTGTGTGTGAAATATGTTCTAAAAGATTTTCTCAGAATAGTAATCTAAGAACACATCTCTTGACGCATACATGAGAAAAACACTTTATTAACGAAATATGTTCCAAGGGATTTTTTCTAAATTGTTATCTAAGAACCCATCTCTTCAATCACAGTCATACTTCAACAGAAAAATCCTTTGTTTGTGAAATGTGTTCCAAAGGATTTTCTAAGCATGTTAACCTAAGAATCCATCTTTGATGGTTATAGGAAAAGAAACCTATGTTTGTAAAATACATTTCAAAGGATTTTCTGATAAAAGTAATCTAAGAAACCATTTTTTGAAACATACAAGAAAAAAAACCTTTTGTAAAATAAATTCCGAAGGATTTTCTTGAAATAGTCGTCTAAGTACTCATCTCTTGAAGCATACGAAAAAAAAAACCCTTTTCTTTGTGTTTTATGTTAAAAACGATTTTCTCATAATAGTAATGTAAGAAGAAAACTGTTGAAACATGTTGGAGAGAAGTCTTTTGTTTGTGAAATATGTTTAGAAAGGTTCTCTGGCATTGGATCTTTGAACACATCTTTTGAGACATGCATGATAAAATCCTTGTGTTTGTGGATAGTTTTTGATTAGTAGTGTGCCATTGTTATATATAAATACATACATATGTCTATACTCGTATATATGTACATATGCATGTATATGATATGTGTACATGTCAGGTTTGGGTTTCTTCCAGAGCAGTGGAAGAATTATATGTCAAGACGAGTGAATTTTTAAGTTGTTTTTCAAAATTACAAGCTATAGAAATGTATCAAAACCATTTTACTACTTACCGTATACTATGGAAGAAACGACGCATCCGTCGTAAGCGCCGTACTCTTCAAATTGTCCTCAATAAGCTAAAAAATATCGAATCGCCGCACCCTTGAGAAACGCTACTTTTGTTGACTCATTCACATGAATCTAACTTTATTTAAAGATTTCTGGGTAGTGTAGCGAGCCTCCTTTTTAATAATTAAAGATGTCTATAATTTTTTTTTAATCAGGTTTTAAATATTTTACTATTTTTTGAATTTTTATCAATTAATTTAGTCAACTTTATGCGTGAGGTAAAAAATAATTGTAAACGCCGCATATGGTGTAAACACCACACTTAAAAAAAAATTAACTTTCAAACTTGTAAACGCCGTGGAGTTTCTTCCATAAAACACAGTATTTATACTATGCAACTTTTCATACTATTGTAATGTAAACATGGACAGAAGTTCTATCCTTACTAGAATGTACATATTTTTTAATTTTATAGAAAAAAAAATATTAAAATGTATTGCAGCAATAGTGATTAATCATTTTTGTGGTCGTTTAAATTTTGACAGAAAATTTTCAATTGCATGTTTGTTTTGCTGACTGGTAAAATAAATCCTTATCTGGTAAGACTGCATAAAAATTCCCAACCTCTATATATTAGTATCTACTATGCAGATCAAAATCTTGATTTAAAAAGACTGTTTTTCTGAAAATATCTATGGGCAGGGATATAATTATCTAAGTTCTAGTGGACTGTTTTTCGCCACTTAATTTTATTCCCTATTTTTTTATCTAAAATTTTTGCAGGAATTCTAATAAAATTTAAATGAAAAAATAAAAATATAATTTGTGATAAAAGACTGCCTGTTGATGCCTAATTGGTTACAGCCATGTATATTAGGGTGGGCCGAAAAAAACTTTTTTTCGATTTTCGATTATGGCGCGTGCGGAAAAGTGGCCACTGGTGACACTCAGTTCTTACAAAAAATTTGAGATTTTTTGGACATTTCCTTACCCTGCCGCAAACGGCTTGAAGTTTTGCAAAAATGTTCATTTTTAAACTTTTTTCGAAAAAAATTAAAAAATGTTAAATTAAATTTCTTTTGGTTGTATTTACTTGAAAAAGCATATTTAATGTACCAAATGTCTAAATAATATCTGATCATGCATTATTTAATATCTATGTGTATTATAACTTAGGCTATTTTTATAGGTTTTTCGCGTATAACAGGTAAAAGTTGTATTTGTTTGAATCGATCGTTAGTTTCTATATTATTTATGTCCCTTGGTCTTCTTTATATTTTTCCTATGTGTCAAACGTAATATATTTGGGGAAAAGACAGCAGTATACTTCAAAAACAAATCTGGAAGGCGAGAAAGTGGTGAAGCAGGACTCTAAGCGAGCGCAATGACTCGTCGTAAACTCAAGGAGTGAAGGACGAAATAGCTGAGAGCCAAAATGCGATAAAGGATTCTTATTATTTATCCTTGCTCAGTAACCTGCGACATTTGTTCAGTGTTAACGTGAAACCTTTTTGTAGTGATTATACAGTGCTTTCTGGGTCGTTTAATGTGCCATTATAGTGTTTTGTGCGTTTTATTACAACGAGCTTAGAAATGGCTAGTATAAAGGGCCATGACAATGCAAAGACACGCAATAGCTTGAAAAGTAACTTTTTGGGGGCGTCATACATATTGAAAAAATTGCAATTGCCAACTTATGCTGATAATCATGCGCCACTACTACTGGTTGCTTCACCATGTAGAAGTTGTGACAGCAGAGGATACGAATCTCGTCATCGATAAAAACAAAGTCAGAAGAGAGAAATAGAAACTTGGAAAGAAGATACAGGCAGAAGATGTTATTGAAAGAAGGAAAATTAAAAGCATATTTTTTGATGGTAGAAAGGATAAAAGTATATTAAGAGGAAGAAAAATAACTAGCGGCATCGTCGTGAGAAAGGCGAGGAACACATCACCGCGTTCCGGTCACGGAAAAGAAATAGCAAAATCATTATGCAATCTTCCAAGTCACCACAAGCTAGACTTTTCTTAACTGACGAGGTATCAAGGTAACGGAACGAGGTATAAAGTGACCCGAGTATTCCTAAACAGGTTCAAACAACACAGTGATGTGTTCCTCGCCTTTCTCTCGACGGTGCCGCTTGTTATTTTTCTTCCTCTTAATATACTTTTATCCTTTCTACCATCAAAAAATATGCTTTTAATTTTCCTTCTTTCAATAACTTCTGCCTGTATCTTCTTTCCAAGTTTCTATTTTTCTCTACTGATTTTGTTTTTAACGATGACGAGATTCGTATCCTCTGCTGTCACAACTTCTACATGGTGAAGCAACCAGCAGTAGTGGCGCATGATTATCAGCATAAATTGGCAATTGCAATTCTTTCAATATGCATGATGCCCCCAAAAAGTTACTTTTCACGGTATCACGTGTCTTTGCATTGTCATGGCCCTTTGTACTAGCCATTTCTAAGCTCGTCGTAATAAAACGCACAAAACACTATAATGGCACATTAAACGACCCAAAAAGCACTGTATAATCACTACAAAAGAGTTTCACGTTAACACTGAACAAATGTCGCAGGTAATTGAGCAAGGATAAATAATAAGAAACCTTTATCGCATTTTGGCTCTCAACTATTTCATCCTTCACTCCCTGAGTATTACGCCGAGTCATTGCGCTCGCTTAGAGTCTTGCTTCACCACTTTCTCACCTTCCAGATTTGTTTTTGAAGTATACTGCTGTCTTTTCTTCAAATATATGACGTTTGACACATAGAAAAAATATAAAGAAGACCAAGGGACATAAATAATATAGAAACTAACGATCGATAAAACAAATACAACTTTTGCCTGTTATATGTGAAAAAGCTATAAATATAGCCTAAGTTATAATACACATAGATATTAAATAATGCATGATCAGATCTTATTTAAACATTTGATACATTAAATATGTCTTTTTAAGTAAATACAACCAAAAGAAATTTAATTTTACGTTTTTTAATTTTTTTCGAAAAAAGTTCAAAAATGAACATTTTTGTAAAACTTCTAGCCGTTTGCGGCAGGCTAAGGAAATGTCCAAAAAATCTCAAATTTTTTGTATGAACTGAGTGCCACCAGTGGCCACTTTTCCGCACCCGCCATAATCGAAAATCGAAAAAAAGTTTTTTTCGGCCCACCCTAATGTACATGACTATGTCGAAATGCTTATTCTCCAAGTTTGTAGGATCTGAAAGGTTTTTCTTATTTCATCTTTTGCATTTAACCATTTTTAGTTGAGAAACTGACTGCAGTATTCTACTACAAAAAGATTTTTTGTTATTGTTGTTATATTATGTTTTGCTGCGCTAAAGAAAATGTGGATTCTGATGAATATTTTTAATGCAGTAATTATTGTACTATATTACTTATCTTAATAAAATTGATGTAAATTCAAAGCACTGTCTTTTATTCTAATAAATTTCATTCTACTGTTGGTAAATGATCTGTAATATTTACTACTAGTTTTAAAAGATTTTAATTGATTTTAAAAACATTTAATTGATTTTAAAAACATTTAATTGATTTTGTGCATTTTAGATAAAATTTCTTTTCTTCATTTGGTCAAAGGTTGACTATCTCTAGGATTGTGTCATGTGATCTTTGCTTAAAAACTGATGTAATTATTAATTTAGTATATAAATTAAATTTGCATAGATTTGACAAATCAATTTACTTAAGGTTATAGCATGAAGACATTTATTGTATCTTACAAAGTTGAAAGTTATATTGTAAATTTATAAAAAATAACTGTTTTTTCCATCTCTTCCTACTTTTTTTTGTAAGAGACCTATTTCTTCTGGTCGGTTTTTTCCCTGTTTTTTCCACAGCAGAATAAACGTGCCAACCCTTGTATATATGCATACGTATGTATATAGAACACTGTAGGCTGACTAACCGAAAAATACTTGTTAGTGAAATTTCTTCTAAAGTATTTCCAAAAAAGACATACAGTCAAAGATCTATAATCCGCACACCCATAATCGACTGTTTTCTATAATTCAAGTTATTTTACGAATGTAAACAATGAAATAAACAGTTAAAAAATTTACAAATTAGTGATCCAAAAACGTTTTTTTAGAAAAATTTAAAAAAAAATGAAAAAACAATGAGGAAACAGTGAATTATGGGTGTGCGGATTATAGATATTTGACTGTATCTTGATTCGTTCATGTAAAAAAAAAACTTTTGTTTTTGAAAATGGGTCATTCTCCAGATAATGTTAATTTTAGAGTTAGAAAAGCAGAAATATTTTTTTCTAAAATTTCCTTAAAATTTTTGATAATAGATTATGATAACACGTTTTATTTTATAAATATGCCGCCCGTGAAGATCATGGAATAATGTTTGTTATTAAAATTATATATTTAAATACCATGTGTCTACGGACATTACAATTTTTTATCACTGACACAACAAATTATTTTTAAAATGAAAACAAACATATATTTTAACTCATATAATGCTAACAAACCTCGCGGCTTTGCTTGTGTAATAGTTTAAATATGCCAAGTGATATTTGTATATGTAAATTTTATTATAAGAAATAATACTTATAGGAAAAAGTCATAAAATAATATTTAAGCCACTGTTTGGTCTAACTACATCATTGCTTTGCAGTAAACACAAAAGAGATTAAGTAAATGAGAACTAAAGCTAATTCTAAATAAATGATAATTTAGAAAATATTTCGAAGCCTTTATGCTCAATCCATACGTTTATTTCAATATTCATTTGAAGTTTTGAATTCTTTAGAAACTATATTCTTAATACGCTTTTACATCTCAAAATTAACCAACGTAATGAATTCCAAACTTCTTTTGTGACGTCTACCATCTTTCTAGAACTTGTTGCACCACCATAAAATGTCTTATGCTGAAGCAGGGACTGCCAGCTTTAATTAGTCAACATTAATTTTGATATTGATTAGATATTTCTTGTTATTCCACATAATCGTAATTTAAAAAAAAAAATCCAAAGGCTGTTTTAGAAAGTTTGTTGCTCCTGTCCTCCGCCAGGTGGTAGGACACCGGCTTAAATTATAGCCTGTGTATGATCAGAGATTGTCACCATTAATTCGAAACATTTATTTTTTTATCGGTTTATTACATCGTGAGATTGCATAGAAATCGTAATTTAAATTTTTTTTAGAATACCTTTCGCTCTTTTCCATCACTGCACAACTTTTAAATTTCGAATTCACTTCTGACTGTTCATAGAGGACAGTTATATTGTTACGAATTTTGTAAATAGTTAGGTTTGTACTGTAAAATAATGTAAATAATCTTATTAAGCTCCATTCCTTTACTAATATTAGTTTTTGTTACATTGTCTCTGTTATCAAGCAAACTTGTCTATTATTTTTCAGTGTATGTCTATGGCAGCTTGGCGAAATAATAAAGATATCGCCAAGTTGGCGTCACTTTTGACGACTAATTTTAGTCGCCAAATTTGGCGATATATTGCCAAGTTGGCGACAAACTTGGCGATTGTTGGCGATGGTAACCCGTCCCTCTCTATGGTAACCCCCCCCTAGGTCTACTGATACATTGAATGTTGTTCCTTGGTTTTCCGGATTTTTCTAGAAGGTTGTAGAAATTTCCACCGCATGCGGCGAGACTATATATAGGAGAGCCGATGCGAGCTGTTGTTATTTATTTACCAGTCAGGCATTGAGTGAGCTACTAGAGATTGTCCAGGCAAGTTTGCTTGATGTATTGAGTTTTATCTACGTTGTTTTGAATGTGATATAGTGTTGAGACATTGTATAAAGAGTCTCTGCGACCTATAATTGTACTTGTTCGATAGATTTGAACAGTTATTTTGGAATATCTAGTAATATTTGTGAGTTTCGAAGACTCTGTTGTTCTGAAGATCTGTAAATAAATTATTTTCTACTTTTCTAAGAGAAAGGAGTTTGAAGTTGTCTAACCATAAGATCGAAATAACCCTATACACGCTGTGACATTTGGTGTCAGGAGTCGGGATCTTATGGCGAAAACAAGAACAATCGACGGACAACTGAAAGAACTGTTAGAAGCTATTAATGGAATAAAGGCAGAATTGACGAAAGGCCAAGAAGAGTTGGCGGATAAAATGAATAAAAACGAAGAAAGAATGGAACAGTCGACAAATAAAATTGATAAAGGCCAAGAAGAGTTGGCAGAAAAAATGAATAAAGGCCAAGAAGAGTTGGCGGATAAAATGAATAAAGGCCAATAAGAGTTGGCGGATAAAATGAATAAAGGCCAAGAAGAGTTGGCGGATAAAATGAATAAAGGCCAAGAAGAGTTGGCGGATAAAATGAATAAAATCGAAGAAAGAATGAAAGAGTTGACTGAAGAATTGAAGAAAGAAGTTAATAAAAGTCAAGAAGAAATGAAGAAAACTTTAGAAGAAAAGTTCTCGTCGGTAGATAGAAGAATAGATTCGGTAGAAGAGAAAATAGAGAATGAAATTAGTAAAGTAGAAGAGAAAATTCAGAATGAAGTTAGTAATATTGAAGAGAAAATAGTTGAAGAAGATGAAAAGCTAAATAAAAAAGTACAAGATCTTGAGAAGAAGCTTTCAGCGTCCAGTGGTAATTATGAAGAATTCAGGAATCTGTCTGCTTCTCCCGTGCACATCAAGCTGTCGACATACGACGGAAAGAGTTCCTGGCAAGTTTACAAGATCCAATTCACCATTGTTGCCGAAGCGAACAAATGGAGTGACGAGGTGAAAGCTTGTCAACTGGCAGCATCTTTGAGAGGAGAAGCCGCCGACGTACTGCAAACATTGCCCGATATGACGCAACTCAATTTTGAGACTCTAAGTTGTGCACTTGAAATGAGATTCGACGAAAAATTCTTCAAAGATTATACGAGAATACAAATTAAGAGCCGCCATCAAAAATCGAGTGAAACCCTTCAAGAGTTTGCCTCAGAGATTGAACGGCTTGCAAATTTAGCATTCATAGATTGCCCAACAAATGTACGGGAAATGCTCTCACTGCAGTACTTTGTAGACGGAATAAAAGATCCAGAATTGCAGAGAGCGGTACGAATGGCAGATGTACAGGATTTAAAGGCTGCATTACTATATGCCTTAAAGTTTGAAGCAGCTACACAAGCCAGCCGATAAGATCGTCATTCAGTCCGAGGGGCAACGGTGAACAAAAGCTCAGACACTGAAATCGACGTCTTGAAAGAAATTAGGAAATTAAATCAAGAGCTTGAAGCCTTAAAATAGGGATGCGGTGATACAGGACATCTCCGAAGAAATTGCCCCAAAATCCACGAACGTGAGATAATATCAAACAGTCAGCAGGGAAACTAAATTTTGGCCATCTCGTGGGGCGGAGGTTACCAGAGAATGAAAAGCCCCACCTGAAGATCCTCCAGATATCAAAAATGAGTGGCGGTGATAATGAATTATATGTGATAGGCTTTATTAACGGGATACCGTGCCGTATGATTGTCGATACAGGAGCCAATGTTACAATAATAAGAGAAGATTTGGCGCGAAAATTGAAATGTAAACTCATCTGGACTCCACCATGCGTTACCCTGCAAACTGTGACGGGTGATAAGATAGGCATATATGGAAAGGCCAATTTAACCATCAACTTTGGAGGAAGCAAATATTATCATACGGCATATGTGGCTGACATAACAGATCCTTGCATAATCGGGCTAGATTTTCTGAAGTTTGGCTTCAAACTTGATTTTAAAAATAATGAAATGCTATCTAAATTTGAAGAAATAAGCCTTTTTGGATTAAATAACGAAATTGAATATAAACAAACAGTAATAGCCAAGAAGACATCAATCTAGGTCCAAGAACAGAATTTTTAGTTCCAGCTGTAATTAAAAATGAAACTAATTATCGATTTGGCCATATAGATTATCCCGAAGACAATAGTACACAAGCAGGAGTATTGGTGGCTTCTTCTGTAGTGGACCTCTCGAAAAAGACAATTCCAGTCAGAATTGCTAACATCAGTGATAAGACGAGGACTATCAAGAAAGGAGAGGTGATAGCGTCATGTGCTCCTGTGACGTGCATAAGTCAAAATTCCAATCACTCCCAGAAATCTTCAGATAATTTAGTCAAAGATTTGCTACAAAATACAGACTTAGATCCAAATCAAAGGGATGCTGCAGAAAGTTTAATTAGAGAATTCCAAAGTTTATTTTCCCAAAATCTGAAGACTTTGGACGAACCAAAATGGCACAACACCGAATTGATACTGGAGATCACTCACCTATTAAACAATACCCTAGACGATTACCTTTTGCCAAGCAAGAAGAGGTGCAAAATTTAATTAGGGATATGGAAGAAAATGATGTCATCGAACCATCGACAAGTCCATGGGCGTCTCCCATTGTGTTAGTAAGAAAGAAGGATGGTTCTACAAGATTTTGTGTAGATTACCGCCGACTGAATGACGTCATCAAAAAGGATAGTTACCCTCTACCAAGGATTGACGACACTCTCGACACACTTGCGGGCAACACTTGGTTCTCGACTCTGGATCTGAAGAGTGGTTACTGGCAGGTAGAGATCCATCCCGACGACCGCGAGAAGACTGCCTTCAGAACGGGACAAGGATTATGGCAATTCAAGGTAATGCCTTTTGGCCTATATAATGCACCTGCAACTTTTGAACGCATTATGGAAACGGTTCTCCGGGGGCTGTCATATGAGGCATGTCTTGTTTATTTAGACGATATCATAATCATAGGAAAATCTTTTGATGAACATCTGAACAACCTCAGGCGGGTGCTACAAAAGTTAAAGGAAGCTAATTTGAAGTTAAGCCCTTCGAAGTGCAGTTTGTTTCGTAATGAAGTCGCCTACCTTGGACACATCATTTCGGCGGAAGGAGTTAGGACTGATCTGGAGAAGATATCGGCTGTGAAAAATTGGAATCGTCCAGCAGATGTTCACCAGCTTCGGAGCTTTCTAGGATTATGCATCTATTACAGAAAATTTGTCAAAAGCTTCTCGATGATTGCAAGACCACTTCATAAATTAACAGAAGCCAATCAAAAATTTATGTGGACACAGGAATGTGACGCTGCTTTCGAAAAGCTTAAGGAGGCCTTAACATCCACTCCAATTTTGTCATATCCTCAAATCGATAAACAGTTCATACTTGATACGGATGCAAGTAACGAAAGCATTGGCGCTGTACTATCCCAGGAAATCGACGGCCAGGAGCGTGTTATCGCCTATTTCAGCAAGTGCTTATCAAAGGCAGAGCGAAACTACTGCGTAACAAGAAAATAGCTTCTTGCTGTAGTGAAAGCCATAGACCATTTTCATCATTATCTTTACGGTCGAAAATTCCTGATCCGAACTGATCATGCTTCTCTAACTTGGCTATTGAATTTTAAGAACCCTGAAGGCCAGATAGCCAGGTGGATACAAAAGCTTCAAGACTACGATATGGAGATACGCCATCGAAAAGGCTCATCACATGGAAATGCAGATGTTCTCTCAAGAAGACCCTGCTCAGAGAATTGTAGATACTGCGACCGGGTTGAGAAGAAATTTAATGTCAAAGGTCCTATAGTAAGACAAGTTACAACTGGGTCTACATCATCGCAAGATCCGTGGAGTGACGAGAGCCTGCGTAAAGATCAACTTGCCGATCCTGAAATTAAGCCAATTCTAGAGCTGAAAAAGGAGTCCAACAGGAAGCCCAGCTGGCAAGACATGGCCCATTACCATCCTACGACTAAACGTTATTGGGCTCTCTGGGATTCCTTATATTTGAAGAACGGCATCTTGTACCGAGAATGGGAGTCTGACGATGGAAATACATGTAGATGGCAACTACTACTCCCTAAGTCTAGAATTTCTATGGTCCTTCAAGAACTGCATGGTAGTCCCACAGGAGGTCATTTTGGTGTAATGAAGACCCTGCAAAAGGTTCTAGAGCGTTTCTACTGGAATAATGTTCGCAGTGATGTGGAGAAGTGGTGTCGAACTTGTGACACCTGTGTAGCACGTAAAGGTCCAAAGAGGCGCACCCGGGGACGATTGCAGCGTTATAATGGATGAGCTCCTTTCGAACGAATTGCTCTAGATATCCTGGGTCCTCTTCCTAGAACATCTGATGGCAACAAGTATATCCTCGTTGTCATGGATTACTTCACCAAGTGGCCTGAAGCCTACGCCATTCCTAATCAAGGTAACCGTAGCAGACATACTGATTAAACACTGGGTTTCCAGATACGGAGTTCCTCTTCAAATCCATTCTGATCAAGGAAGAAACTTTGATTCGGCTGTGTTTAAGGAAATGTGTGGACTACTCGGCATGGACAAAACTCGAACGACACCTCTACATCCGCAATCGGACGGCATGGTGGAGCGGTTCAATCGTACCATCCTAAGTAGCCTCTCCCTCCTGGTGTCTAAAGGTCAACAGGACTGGGACAAGAAATTACCTCTGTTCCTGCTTGCCTACAGGAGTGCTGCTCATGAGGCCACTGGTTATTCCCCTTCTCAAATGCTCTTTGATCGTGATCTTCGTCTACCTGCGGATCTTTTGTTTGGCCGTCCTCCTGATGCTCCTTTATCGCCCGAGGAGTACGTGGATGAACTCCAGGCACGGATTGAGGAGATTCATCGTCTAGCGAGGAACCGAATCGGACTGGCATCGGAAAAGATGAAGACACGGTACGACACAAAGGCAACTGGACATGAGTTCAACGAAGGTGACAAAGTTTGGTTGTGGAATCCCATACGTCGTAAGGGACTGTCGCCAAAACTACAAACAAACTGGGACGGTCCTTACACAGTCGTCAACAGGCTGAATGACGCCGTCGTACGCATACGAAAATCGCCACACACCAAGCCCAAGGTCGTACATTATAACCGGCTAGCCCCTTATTTTGGCCAAAGTGATTAGAAATTCAAAACTGGAATTTCAGACTATGGTCATGAAAGCCACTTTTTGTAAATATGTAAATAGCAATTAGTTCTTATTTATGTAAATCTTATTATTATTTATTCATTTATTTATTTATTTGTTTACTTATTTTAAGTGTTTTCCTCTAACTCAAGGATTGCACTGCCCGGGACGTGCAGTCTTTGAGGAGGGGGTACTGTTACGAATTTTGTAAATAGTTAGTATTTGTACTGTAAAATAATGTAAATAATCTTATTAAGCTCCATTCCTTTACTAATATTAGTTTTTGTTACATTGTCTCTGTTATCAAACAAACTTGTCTATTATTTTTCAGTGTATGTCTATGGCAGCTTGGCGAAATAATAAAGATATCGCCGAGTTGGCGTCACTTTTGACGACTAATTTTGGTCGCCAAATTTGGCGATATATCGCCAAGTTGGCGACAAACTTGGCGATTGTTGGCGATGGTAACCCCCCCTGGGTCAACTGATACATTGAATGTTGTTCCGTGGTTTTCCGGATTTTTCTAGGAGGTTGTAGAAATTTCCACCGCATGCGGCGAGACTATATATAGGAGAGTCGATGCGAGCTGTTGTTATTTATTTACCAGTCAGGCATTGAATGAGCTACTAGAGATTGTCCAAGCAAGTTTGCTTCATGTATTGAGTTTTATCTACGTTGTTTTGAATGTGATATAGTGTTGAGACATTGTATAAAGAGTCTCTGCGACCTATATTTGTACTTGTTCGATAGTTTTGAACAGTTATTTTGGAATATCTAGTAATATTTGTGAGTTTCGAAGACTCTGTTGTTCTGAAGATCTGTAAATAAATTACTTTCTACTTTTCTAAGAGAAAAGAGTTTGAAGTTGTCTAACCATAAGATCAAAAGAACCCTATATACGCTGTAACAATATTTTTATAAATATTTATTACTCCAAATTAAAATTTTTTATCCTTTTTGTATCACAGCAGTGGCAATTTAGAATTTTTTTTCTGTTGTTCTCTGGTGGGAACGCACATAAAATATAACTTATGTTTGAACAGGTTCTATCACTACCAATTTAGAAACATTAACCTTTTTAACCCCTGACTGCCCAGCCAAAGGGTAATATTGTAATGTTGTTTTCTCTGTAATTTATTATAAATATAAAAAAAAGATGTTTTTTCCAACCTGATGCAAAATACGTTATTAGTATCGGTGTATAATCTTTGATAGCATCAATCCTAACTTAATTTTTCAGAACTGGGTTTTATTTGTGGAATTATACTAATTTAAATATTGCTTATGTTACAGTGAAACCTGCAGCTTAGTGTGTGAAAAAATCAGCCGGCGGCAGTCAGGAGGTTAAATCGGTTTGGTATTTCTGAAGATGCATAAAAATGTAATCGAGAAGGTTTCTAGAACACTCTTCGTTTACTTCATCCTTTTAAATTTCGAATTTACTATCGGCGGTTCTTAGAAAACATTTGCATCTTTTAAGTAATTATCATGCCGGATTTCAAAATGTTAAACACCTCAGTCGTACAAAAAGCGCAATTAAGAACTTTTTTTCTTTAGAAGTCGCCAACAGCTTATAGATAGCAGATTCAAGCAGAGACTGCCACCATAAATTTGCAACCATTATTCTTGAAATTGGTTCGATATTTCATAAAAGCAGAAATGGCAATTCATAACATTTTTCACGCCTTTTCATACTTTTAAAATTTTGAATTTTTTTTTAATCTGATCTTGGAGAGCATTTACTTCTTATAATTACCACGCAAATTTTAAATTATTTTCTGAAATTGCCCACAGAGCGCCATTTAGAAAGCTTTTAAAAGGTTTTTAGCACATTTTCATCCTTTTTAAATTTCAATTTTTATGAAAGAAATATTATTAGATATCATTTATATTTAATAGGGAACTTGCAATCAGCTGATAGCCATTGTATTTCAAGTGGAGGTCAGGGTAGTTCCACCAATTAGAACTGTCTATTTCTATTGTGTGACCTCCAGTATGACGTCAATTGCAACTGCCCTATAAGTAACTTTCATGCATTTATCTTTATAATGGACCTTATGCACTTGACGTCAGACGTCAGAGCTGGCGGTATGCTTACCTGTTATTCTAGCCACTACACCGCCAGAATGCCAATATGCGCAGGCGCAAACATCGCTAGCAGACGACTTCAGCCTTCATCCATGTTGAATGGATACATTTTAACGAAAAATTTACAAATTTAGATAATTTTCTCGAAAGCAGAACAACAATTTTGATTTTATCTTACAACCTATTAAGTATATGCTGCTACAACAAAGTATTCTTTTCCGGTATTTTTAACAAACAAGCATTAATTAGTCACACTCCATAGACTGCTATGCTAAACACGCCAATAAATACCCCCAGCAGCCGAATTTTAGCCTCGACCTCAGATTGTGTGCATAAGGTCCATTTATTTTCATGAAAATACTGACATAAAGAATAGTTTTAGTGAAACCCGCAAATCAATTGACCAAATTTTCCGTTTTTTGTGTTTATTTGAAATTTTGGACCCTAAACTTTAATGGCGCATATCTCTTCGGAAGACGTTTGGGACCCTTAGTTTCCCATTTAATATTGTTTATCATGATGTGTACTTAAAGTTTTGCCCAAGAGTTTAGATATACCCTGTATATCTACATATACATATATCGTACATATGCTTATGTATACATATGCGTGTATAGACATACATTATATATATTTAGTAGCTCTAATTTAAAGCTCATTTTCAATAAAAATTCTACAAGACTTGGTGGACTTTTTTATGAAGCGATTTCAATACAAAACTATAGATTAACCCTCTAACGGCCTACCAAAAGGCAAAACTGTAATGTCATTTTCTCTGTAGTTTATTTTAAATGTTAATAAAAGAGGGATTTTTTATCCTGGTATAATTTTCTCTTACGTATATACATAAAAACCTTGAAATATTTAATCTTAATTTCTTAAAACTGGATTATATTTTTAGAATTATATTAATTTAAATAAAGCTTCAACTGTAGTGAAACCTGAAGCTTAGTGAACGGATATATCTGTTCGCGGCAGAGGGAAGGTTAATATAATCAATATTAAATGAAATGAAAAGTTATCTATTTGAGTTTTATTATGCTTGGAAAAAAGTCAGACATTCTTTTTCCATCTGGATGCGAAATCAAAATATTTTGACTTTCTCGAAACAACTTGTCGCAGTTTTTCCCTGTTACATTGAGTCGTTGTGAATTCCCGCCCCATCTCTACTCAGGGCCTTAGTGTGAAACCACCGTGAAGTTGTAAAGATTGAAAACGTGCGAAGGCCAGAAGTTAAGAAATTTGCAGTTGCGAAATTCCAAAATCGAAATTTTACCAGAAAGTGTTGTCATACACAAAATACGCACAGATATGTTTGTCCTTTATAATATAGATAAGAAATCGGTTGCACTAATTCATTGTACTTTTTATGGATATTTTTCTAGAATCACATACAAATAATTTTCTGCTCTATTTTAATAATTTATATTGTTGGATAAAAGCAATAAACAATATCTAATTTCACAAATTACAACAACCAATTGGAAAAAGATTTTTTTTAAAGACTAATGTAAATTTTATAACTATAAAAAATTTTTCAACAAGCGTTTCAATTTTTCATGATCGTCACACAATTTGTAATCGGTGGAATCGATAATTAGACTTCGTGTTTTTGCTTAAAAAGATGATCTTTCACATGACGTCTTTCTTTGGATTCAGTTTTTTTCCATATCTGATAATTTGCGGAGATCCGCTTTTCTGACTTTTTTACTTTCCACTTTATTAACAACGAAATTTGACTTCCTATTCAAATAAAAATTCTTATAAATGTAAAGAATATCATAACAATACGGATAAACAAATAAAATACACACATCCATTGCCCAAAGCAAAATGTTTGAATGTTTCCCATTGAGTTAAGGAAAATCAGTAAAAACATCGTTTTTATGATGACCAAAACGGGACTTAATGACAGAGTCCTATATTACGTATGCCATTGATTAAACATTACCGTAATATCAATCATATAATCCGAGGATCAAACAATTCATTTTGGACCCAAAAATTTTATTTAGTGATTGAAGATAAATATTTATGCCGTTCTAAAGAGTTACATATATTTTTGAAAAATTCTGGGTTGAAAAATGATTGTTTGATCAGCGGATTATACGTCGGAAATTAGGTAGTAATCCTAAACCAATCATAAAAAAAAAAAAAGCAAAAGCCGTGCTTTGTTTGGATTCGCGAAGCATTATTTCATAAGATAAATATTTGAAAATAACATTATTATTTTATATTATTTTTGCATCTTTATTAAGCAAAAACTTTATCTTATGTTTTGGCGTATTTAAATTTTAGAAATGTAAATTCAGCCAAATAATTAAGAATTTCCTCGGAATTTTTTATCTGTGATATAAGACTGGTATAAATAAAAATATTTTCGAAGCAAAATTTTACAAAATATTTTTTTAATTTTTAATCAAAAGTTTTAAAGATGTTTTTACATTTCCCAATAGCCTCTGGAGTTATCTGAAATGATTTGAAATAGGTATGTTTTCAATCTTTGTAATTCACATCAAATAATCTTTGATAGCAATCTTAGAATAATACATTCAAACAAAATATTTGGAAAAACATTAAAATCTACTCTCGTTGATACTAAGAACTATTAAATGTAATTTTTTTTAATTCTAATTTCTTCTTTTTTTCTGCATACCAGCATATGAAAATTTTTTATATTGTAGAATCTCTCGTAAGGAAATTTTCTATTAAATGATAAACCTTGAAGGAATTTTACTCTCGACAACGCTACGTGCGTTAAGCAAACTGGTGTCTCGTTATCCCCAATATCTACTACTGCTTTATCTGATGTCAAACCTTGAGATTTATGAATTATAACTGCAAAAACTGATTGCAAAGGAAATTGTTTTATTGAGCAATTTATGCTTCCATTTTTCCAGAATTTAATTATTGGGGGGATTGGTACGCACCAATTCTTATAAGTTAAATTACTGCAGTATTCAAATTTATCCATGATTATTCGCGGTATCTGGTCTGATGGCTTGTGATTTTCTTTAATACGCGCAACAAAGTCAAAAGTACCGTTCACTAAACCTTTTTCGGTCCAAAAATGAGAACGTAACATTACTTTAAATCCAAATGATAAAGTAAGAAATGATTAAAGTCCATTTATAGTTTCTGAATCGGCCAAATTTGCTTTAGTACATTTATAAAGAGCTTGAATCGAGGCAACAACTTTAAGCAGTTCTTTTAATTTTTCATTTTTAGGGCAAATTTAAAAATAAATTTTATTTGCTTACAATTCTTTTGTTGCCACTTTACTAAAAATAAAAAAAAATAAAAAAAAAAATCCATAATACAATTCTTTTAAAATGTTTAAGTGTCATCTGTGCAAACGATTTTGCGGAGTGATGAAAACATATTTCATTTATTAAATTAATCATGATTCTATCTATAATTATTTACTCCATGATTTATATATTTTTTTCTGAAAATATACGCGTTTCATTTTTTATTTATTTGCTAAAATGCGTCCGCATTGGAAATGCATGTAAAATAAATTAATTAAAATAATAATTTTTTGAAAAGTATTTCTGTAAAAAAAATAATATTCTGCAAATCTATAGATCATAATTTATATTTGTGTTTAATTTCAAGTGAAAATACTGTATAGATTTTGTAAAGTGTACGACAAAGTGTCATTTGAGTGGACTAGTAGAGGATTCGCATCGCTCATCCTAATAAAATAAAAAAAAATAAAAAAATAAGTGGACACCGCAAGGTTTAATTCCAACCGAAAACATCACTCATTTACCAAATGATTGAAAAAAACATGTATACTATATATGCATTTTGACTTAGTCTTTAAAGTGTTAGTTATCGTAATTCACTATACCTGGTTAACAAAATCCTGATCGCCTTTTAAACTTTGTTTGCTTTGCTGAATCGAAGATGAATAAATTGTTCTGAGACGAATTGACACAGAACCGTTTTAATGCAACATCCAATATATAGGAATAACCACTGGTGCACCAACGGGGAGCGCTAAGAGGACTGAAGCCCCTCCCAGACCGCGAGTGTAGAAAGTTTTTAAAGTGTGAGTAGAACTCTTTAACTTTTTTTTCTTTTTTTATTATGAAAATTTGTTTTTATCGTATTTTAATAGGTTCTGCAAAATAGAAAGTTTGAAAACTACTAATCTTTTCACGATTTGTTTTCCTTGTTTACTAATTTTCTCATGAAATTGGAAAATATTAGAATATTTAATATTCATCCCATAAAACAATATTTTATTTTTATCGGTCGGAAAGGTTTAAGCTTTCAGAATTAGCCCCATAAAAAATTTTAAGAGCTCCCTTTTAATCCTCCCACAACTGTCTTCGCTCTATATCAATTCAAAAACAAAAAAAAAAAAAAAAAAAAAAAAAAAAAAAAATGTTCGGACAAAAAAATTATGTCGACACATCACGTCCATTTTTAATATGCTAGCCCCGCTCCAAAGTTATTCCTGGGTGTGCCACTGGGAATAATATTTACAACAATTACTTTATTATGAAGACAATTCTCTATTTTAAACGCCCTCATTAACTATAAAAAATTAAACAAAAAATAAATATTAGAAGAAATATATAATCTTATTCTTTTTATCAATAATTTTAAAAATATATCATTGTACTATTTTGATAAATGACAGGCTTGAAAATTTCTGATTACCGTTACAGCTATAAATTTTAAAATAGATGAAAATTTCTTCGTTTTTTTTTTTTTTTTTTCCTTAAAAATAAAGTTATTTTCTGCAAATGTATGAGGTGCTTGTTTTATAAAGTTGCATAAAACACATATTATATTATAAGCAGGAAACTTTTGGAGAAAAAAGCAGTATTCGAGTAAAAATGTATTTTTTTAATTAACTTCTTAGGAGGTATTTTTTTCATTAAAAATTACTTTCCTGAATTATTGCACACAAGTATTCGTTTCTTTTTTTAATCAAAGAATGTTAAAAAAAAAAAAAAAAAAAAAAAACAGTTTTATTTATATAACTTTTAAAAAATTATTTTGTAAGCTTTACTTTTATCTACCTTGTACCGTTTAAAGCACAAGCAATAAGGCATTTTTTCTTTAAAGTCTTTAATCAATGTAACTATATTAAATCACACCATTTGGTACTTTATTGGTGTCCTGGTTGTGTTTATAAACATTGGCGTAGCTAAGGGGGGGCAAGGGGGGCGTCCGCCCCGGGCGCCGAGGCCTAGGGGCGTCAAATTGAGAGAAATTGTTATATATCTATATTGGGGTGGGGGCGCAAAATTTCTTGCTGGCCCCGGGCGCCAAAAAACGTAGCTACGCCACTGTTTATAAAACCGCTAATACATTTGAGAATAAGGATAAACACAGTTTAAATATCTATAGATATTTATTATTATAAATTTCTGATGTGAGTGAAATTGAATAACATGTTTGTTTTACCTTATTAAATACGTACCTCAATTAATAAATTTAATTCTTTAAAATATTAAATATGCTCCTCAAACATACCCATATGTGAACAAATCCACTTTACCATTCCTGATAATAATTTTAAAAATTACGCATTTAAGCTCATTAAATTCATTCATAATTAACAAATAGAAAAAATGATTAAATGTATTTAATTATTTGCATGAACATTACAACAGCATTAAATACAAATGCTACGTTTCACGCGCAATTTCCAACTTCTTTTTTTTTTTTTTTTTTTTTTTTTGTAAGGGACATTAACAAACTTACAGACTTAGCCATGAAATACGGATTGTGTTGCTGCTTTCTTAAGATGGGATACATCATAATAAAAAGAATATTGCCCAGTTAAACTGATGGCATTCAGCTCACAGACTACGCATACTAATTGTACATTACACCCCTATATTTTCAAGGGTTAATTCCGTTCGAAAAAAAAAATTACTGGACGGGAAACAGCTCCCCCCTTTCCCCTTTTGTAAATCATTGAGCCCCCTAAACTAATCAAGGACATGTTTTATCATATAAAAAATCTATATCCAAAATTCAGAGCAAATCTAAAAATTCTTAATAAAAACCCATTTATATAATTTAAGAGGAGTTATCCCCCTCTCTTATACTTAACCATTAAACTTCCAAAACTATTTAGAGGTTTGAACGAATAATTCCACATGAAAAACCCATTTATATAAATTAATGGGAGGGCCATTAGAAACCCTGTTCCCCTTGTTTATACTTATTCAATGATACATAATACCAATCACGGAGGCGCCTCAACAGAATGATCTAAATTTTCAACGAAAATTGATAATTCTGCATGAATAGCCCATTTATATCAATTAAGGGGAGGGGCATGAGCCCCCCGTTTTCCTCTTTATACATATCGAATGAACTCCAAAAACTAATCAGGGAAGCGCATTATCAGGATATACCTATATACAAAATTTCTAGAATATCAGATGTTTTTTATCATGAATTATCGCGTTACGCACGTGCGCACGAACGAACGAGCGTACATACATACAGAACGGGCGGGTACATAGGGCTCCCAAGGCTATGATAGCCTGTGAGCTAAAAACAAAACAGCAACTGTAATTATCCAATTAAAGACCTTTAATATATTGAGAATCTAGGATTATTGTAAATTACTGTTTTTTTCTGACGCACTAATTCTAGTCGTTTCGGATCTGAATATTTTGAGGTGCCCATAATTATATAAATAAGTAGCATCTATAGACATCGCTGAGTCCGTCCATCTGTTTGTCCGCATATGAGAGAGCAAAAACTACCCAACCAAATCGTTTCCGGTTTAAAATACATAATTGTTACAAAATTTTATCGAATCTTTTTAAATTTTTTTAAAAATTGGATGTAATTACAGGGATAATCAAAAGTTTTCCATTACATTACGGTCAATAGAAAAAAATAGTTTCAAGTACATTTTAATATTTAATGATGTTACACTCTTTCGAATATAATAGAATTATGGGGAATCTAAGAAGTACATATTAAAATATATATTCCGTACAATCTGTGATGCAAAGAATATTTATTATTAATTTACAAGGGCCACACATTTGAATTATAATAAGCTATTTTACATTTTATGAAATTGATATACGTTGCTGAGGTTAAATAAAAGTTACTTCCGGTATATTTACAGGAAAACACAAAAGATTTCGACCACTATACTGTATCGGAAGTACTATATAGCATAAGAGCAAGATGTGAATATTATTAAAATTCCGTTATAGTGCTAACGTTCCTCATTTGCCACCCTTTATGTGCAATTTCTAATTTGTTAAATATATTTGAATATCTACAAAAAGGTAATAAACTGATTTTGAAAGTATGAATTGTATTATTTTTAAATGTGAATCTAAATATTTTCTGGTGTGAAAGTTTGAATTTTCTGAATATTTTACATAGGATGTTTAGTTAAATATTACATATATGCGTAGTCTTTTTATATTATTTTTATCATTACAACACGTCTTATATTAAACATTCAAGTAAAAGTAATAAAACAGAAGAGTAGCTAATCGAACAGTGTGCCCGACACAAGAAGATTACGAATTTTTTGTTACATCGCGCACATAAAAAAAAAGATTTTTTTTTCAAAAAGTCTCTGGTTATACACCTAAAAGTTCACAAAAGCTTCTGACTCAGAGAAGCGCCTAAATCGTTTTCTGTCGAATTCTCTTGAAATAGTTAAAACTTACGTCCATTAAAATAAACGGTGGAAACGCAAATACATTTTTCACCAGGCTGTGATTTGAAAAGTTGTATCATATAAAATGTCAAACAAACAGATTTGCAGAACAAAGAATGCATTTCTTTTTCACATTACATTACAAAGTTGAGTTTTTTTTGGGGGGGGGAGGGGGAAAATAACTAATTTACAGAACCAGAACAATTTCCACTACTGTTTTCGAATAGAAATTTTCTCTTTATTTACATCAAAAATTCAGCGCTCAAAGAGGGCGATGATTAGCCTTTGAAAATAATGGTATGCATCGGAAGTGACGCGTGTCTCGTATATCCATTCTCTAAACTTGACCTGCAACGAACACGGTACTCAGATCCTAAATTTATATGGCAGGTGCTGCGCTAGTACCCAATCTCAGCGTCGGTTTAACTGTTCGGAGGTTTCGTGTTTTTCTTCGAATCTTGCCTAAATGTAGATTAGTTTCCCTTAGAAAGACCCCCACGAAGGGCACTACCCCCAGAGCCTATATCCATCGAGTATAGATAATCGGTCGTTACAAAATAAAATTCAAATTTATACTAAGTCTAAACGGAATAAGGATGGTGTTAACGTTGTTGACGACCGATTATCTACACAAGTGATATAGGCCCAAGACGGAGGGGAAGGGGATGCCAACCGTGGAGGTGTTTGTAACAGGAAGGGAGACAGGAACGTACTGGTATTTATCATTTCTATTGAACGCGTGGAACAGAATAGATACTCTTCTTTTCTTAAAATGCCTATTTTACAGAATTTATAGAAAATTTTATGATACTGCTTAGCATTGTTTGATCCACACAAAATTTTGTAAACTGTCTCCTATGATTTTTTTTTTTTTTTTTTTTTTTTTTTGAATTCTTCTCAATTATTTTAGAGCCAAGGCGCAGCGTCGTGCTGCTCTGAGAAGTGCCAAGGAGCACCGTCGCCCTGGTTTTGTCGTCGTGCTGTATCTAAAAATTCACCTGTGTCTGACATTTTGAAATCAAAATTAGAAATATTAAAATAATAATAATAATCACGATATTTATATAAAAACTATGAGATCGAAGATAGTTACAATGCAATATAATGAATAAAAATAAGAACACGGTAACACGGCCATCACTATGTTTTTGCAATGTTCGAAATTATATCACAACTAGAAAAACAGAAAAATTTTTACAGCTTAGAAAAAACTGCAGAAATAAAATAATAAAGTCTTTCATTCACAGTTTACCGTTTGCAATTAGAAAATTTCTTACATTTTGGTATTTCTGTTGCTAGGCGACAATAAATTAAATAAATTTAAATAGCACTTTATCAAACACTGCTCGCACGAAAAGGGAGCTGTCAAAAGGAGCTCTATCGTGACGCTGGCATTTTTCACAACTAGCGAGAGCAGCGCGACGGCGCTCCTTGACACTAAAAGGGTTAATAAATAGTTAATATTGCTTATTTTACATTTCGATATCTAACATACAACCATCTCATTTCTGCTTCGTTTTCCTTGATAAACGTCTTAAATAGAGTCAATTAGGGTGACTTTGATCTGCATTTTCTCTATTTTAGATGTCACGCTTTTATTTTTGCAACTAGGGGCATAAAAGTGATAAATTTATCCTAAATTATTGTATGACTATCAAGCATTAAGGGATACTAATGATAAAAGCAATAAAAAATGAATTTTTAACCTGGTTCAAAGTTACCCAAACATATTGTGTAACTTTGCACCATATGATAAATGTAATCTAAAATAATTCATTATAGAAAAAGTATTATAATTAGGACAGTTTTGAACCCCCAAAAATGTTTTCAGATGTTTAGAGACTCCTAATTCCCAAAATCACAATATTTGTATAATTTATGATATTACAACAAACATTACCCATAAGAAAAGAGCAAAAAAAAAAAAAAAAAAAACCATGGATATTTAAAAAAAAACAAAAAACAAACAATTTATTGTTCGTATAAAACATTAAAATGCAGTGAAAACAATTTTCAAATTCTTAAATTAATAATATATCTATAGTAACAGTAACACATACTAGTACTAGAATTGTTCAAACAAGAATCAGAATTGTTGAATGTATGAAATGTCAAATTTGAGAACCTCCGCCCCAAATAACGCCTTTAAATGAATTTCAATTTCATGTATTTTACACATATTTGTGGAATATTTACATGTCATATCTAATACATATGTTCGGCATTTACGGAAAATATAAGTACTAATATGGGAAATTTTTGATTGTAGTATCAATAATCAGTAAATTATAATATCAATTAACTTTGAGCCAGCTGAAAATTATATTAAAAAAGGGGTAAAATGGTAGCACACTCTTATTTTATATTTTATTAACTATTTATAAATACATAATCATAAAATATTAACGCATTTACAACATTTAGATAATAATATGTCTGATAAGTGAGTATATTGTTACCGATACTAATAAAAGAACAAATCGCTCTGTTTGACGTGTGTCTGCGATGGCTAGCGAAAACTACGGCACGTACGAGGCTCAAATTTTTTGCGCCTTGTCGCATACTTAGATATCAACAGACAATCTTCTTTTCATAAAATGCCTATTTTACAGCGTTGATAGGTATTTTATGGCGACGATATTATTAGCATTCTAAAATTTTGTTTAAAAAAAAAAAAAAAAAAAAAAAAACTGCTACAGTTTTTGCAGCCTTCTTGGAAAAAAAATTAATACTCTTTTGTTAGGTTTCAATATTTAATGTGCAGTTAGGTTACAGTAAACAACTTATTCCAGCTTCGTTTTCCTTATTAAATGTCGTTAATTGGGGCGGAGCTACTCAACATCGATAGCTAAAGAATTTTTGGAAACAATGTCGAAAACTAATGTTTTGTATGAGAGACAATAGAGTAAAGTACTTTTGCTTGGAAAACAACAATATTCTTCGATATCGAAATGTAATGAAATTATTAAAATGATTTTTATTCTAACATTTTCACCACTTTTATAGAAGGGTAACAAGAGTATGTAGTTCCGTTATTTATTTTATTTATTTATTTATTTTTTCGTTTAGCAAAACAATTAAATATGTATATTAAAATCTAATGCGAATTAAAGAAATGAATTAGAACCTAATGCGTCCTTTTAATTGTGGGATATTATCGGGATTGGGTGGTAATATTTATATAATATACAGGGTGGTCATAAAAAAACTTTGCCGATATATGAAGCTCTAGCGGCCAGTCCGCTCAACCGATCGAGGTGAAATTTCAGATATAGCTATTCAGAAGTATGAGCTCGAGATTCTGTGAACGGCAACAAAATGGCGCTCACGGTTACGGTTATAGTTACAGAAACTCGAAAATTTCCAATGGCAACACCCATTTTTTTTTCATCGCAAAATGCTCAACGCATGCGAAAACCTTAAAGAGCGTTGGAACCGTACGTGTATCGCAAGAAACGGACATGTTAAGCACGCACAAAAAACCGTTCTGGGAATCCTCTCCCCCATAGAAAAAACTCGATTGGAACGCAAGGAGGAAATTTGCATATGACACAAAGTCAGTACACTAATCTCTGATTACAATAGAGATCGGAGAAACTAAAACTTTTATTTTGATTACACATTTTCCACATGGGTGCCACACAGGCAATTACACGTGATGGCACCCATGTGGAAAATGTGTAATCAAAATAAAAGTTTTAGTTTCTCCGATCTGTATTGGAATCAGAGATTAGTGTACTGACTCTGTGTCATATGCATCTGTGCCTTGCGTTCCAATCGAGTTTTTTCTATGGGGGAGAGGACTCCCAGAACGGTTTTTTGTGCGTGCATAACATGTCCGTTTCTTGCGATACACGTACGGTTCCAACGCTCTTTAGGGTTTTCGCATGCGCTGAGCATTTTGCGATGAAAAAAAATGGGTGTTGCCATTGGATGTTTTCGAGTTTCTGTAACTATAACCGCAACCGTGAGCGCCATTTTGTCCTCGTTCACAGAATCTCGAGCTCATACTTCTGAATAGCTATATCTGAAATTTCATTTCGATCGGTTGAGCGGACTGGTCGCTAGAGCTCCGTATATCGGCAAAGTTTTTTTATGACCACCCTGTATATGCTACTATCGAAATGTACGAAGTTATTATAATGATTTTTATTCAAACATTTTCACCACTTTTAATGAAGGGTAATAAGAGTATGTAGCTTCGTTAATTTTTTCTATTGCGCAAAAAAAAAAAAAAAAAAAAAAAAGATAAAATAAAATAAAATAAAATAAAACAAACAAACAAATAAATAAATAAATAAATTTGGATATTATATAACTAGAACTAAAACCTAATGCGTTCTTTTAACTGTAAGATATTATTTGGATTAGGTAGTAATATTTATTCAAGATAGATGAAACTCGCAATTTTAATTTTTCTAATGGCAAATCTCTGTGGCTGAATTTAATTCGAAGATAAATATTAAGGAAACGTACATAATATATTATATACGTACGTATATTATGTACGTACATAACATACGTACGTATAACGTACATAATTTCATACTTATATGGATATATATATTTATATACATTAAAATAAATAAAGTAAACTTGTTAATCTATATTTTTCATTTTATTTATTTATTTATTTATTCTAAAGTGCAATTTAATGGATACTTTAATAGATAACAGCATTAATGAATTATGGCAAAATCATATATATATATAGGTGTTTTTTTTTTTTTACTTGCATTTTTTATCTACACCATGGGCTAAAGCCATTTATCGATAAAGCATCTTTTGCTTGGTAAACATATAACAAGACAGGAAGTATTGTAAACTTTGTTAAATTTAATATAAACGTATGCGAATGAAAGAAAATGAACTCAACCCAGAATAAGTATATAGTCAAAGTTAAAAGTAAAAAAAAAGTATATTATACTTGCAGCGAAATACAGTAAATGCTGTTCTTAATATAGCAGTAGCTCCACTACCGCTATCTTTAACATTGTAACATTCAGCGTCTTCGCAGTGTAGTAGCAAATAACAATTTTAAATTTAAACTCTATCCGACCTCCAACCAAAGTTGGCAGTCACCATTGACTTATATATTTCCATTATTTTTTAACGGAACGCCCTTTTATTACTTTTCATAACTGACAACTCTCGTTTTATCGAGTACGATAATCTGAATAATAATTTTCATGCAATCGCATAATTTCTGTCTTCAAGAAAAAAAACCTTACTGTTCCAAACCCTACAGGATTATTACAGGGCAAACTTCCATTATTTTTTTGTTTTGTTTTTAAAAGTAACAGCCGCTTTTTATTAACCGAGGATTATTCTCATAAATAAGACAAAAATAAATATTTGAATAAATGGTAGACGTTTCTCCCTGCTTAATCAGTTTAAGTATCCACCTATACATTTTTAGCAACTGTATTCTTTTCAAAATGTATAGTTGTTGCATTTTGCCGAAAAATAACCGTAACCGTTTCGCCCAAAACAACAGAACTTTCCATCATAATTCTGTAATCTACGTAGCGCGTTGTATTACATACTAAAACCTCTTTTGAAATAATACCTATTTAACAGTGCTAGTTTCATCAAAATCCATTCAATAGAACATGTTTAGTAAGCAGCCAGAACGAAATTTTTGCTTGTATTTTATAAATATCAGTAGATTACATAGTAAATTTAATTAAAATTGTATTACAATTGATACATTTTTAAAGGTTTTTAATTTATTTTCTAGCAGGATCATTTTTAAAAACACTTATCTCTATCGTGTGCATACGATGATGAAAGACGATTTCTTTTGCACTTATAGGTTAATATAAATAGTTCAGCGTTTGTTTTCGACTGATATTCTAGAACGTAATTAAAATTTCAACAGTCAACAAATAAATTATTAAAATATAAAAAGAAAACAGAAATTTAAGATATTATAAGTGAACGACGACAAAAGAAAAAAAGGGGGACGGAGTCTGTCAATTTCACATTATAAGATTTAGAGAGGCTCCGCATTAAACATTGAATTTTATTTCGTTAGGGTCGTGGTTTCGGTCAAAAATTTACTTATGACAAAGTTACACAATTTCAAACCATCTATGTATATATAGGATTTTAAAATTAACTGTCATTTATCAATATACTTCATATTATCATAATTAATCCTGGTCATAATTTTTTATCGATTCGAAATTTTCCTGCACAGAACAAAATTAAAATTTGTGGAACTTCAAAATTAGAAAAGTGGAAAATTGTAAGTTGTTAAATTGAGCATAAAATTCTTGTTTGGGACTTGTTTGTATCCATAAACATTATGTGGATTGTATCCCTTAAATTATGTAGTTAAAAAAATAAAATAAAAAACGTTTTGATAGTCAAGCTTGAAATGGTAATTCCTGTTGTGACATTATCCTTTTCAAAACCATTTACAGTAAAGTTACCATATATATATTTAGTAGCTCTAATTTAGAGCTGATTTTCATTCAGTTAAAAACTGCAAAATTCTACAAGGGATGGCATCTCGTTGAATTTTGCGGAAGAGGAGTTTTACATCAAGCGGTTGGAATACAAATCTATAGACCAGTAATAAATAATATTCCTTAAGTAAAAAGGTGTATTTAAAGTTTAGAAACTGATGTAATATTCGCCCGGAATCCGCAATCTTGTTTCTTTGTTGATCACTTAGGACCTTTTTTACTTAATTTTTGACCAATTCAAAAATTGAACATCAGCAGATTTTTAAACTGAAAGTCAGCACTCTAAATGTTACTTGTAAAACAGCAAAGAAAATAGGGGAAGGTAGAAGAGAAATTTATAATTAGCAAACAATAAATACATAAATCTTAAAACAGTCAAATAGGGCAAATATTCATATTTAAAAATTTATATTCCGAAATTACAGTAAAAAAAATGTTTCAAAGATCATACATTTAATAAATAAATCAATCCGAATGCAAAAATTTAAAATCGGGGGAAAAAAAGGCCGCTGTTTTTAAACGAATACCACATGATAGCAGAAGTTTATTATATTATCAAAATAAGCCCAATTATTTTCCTCTTTGGATGCGAAGTCACACTAATTTAACTCCCTCGAAACAACGTGTGTCACTTTTCCCCTGTCGCATTGCGTCGCCGTCAATCCCCGCCCCTTCTTCCCAGGATCTTAGTGTGAAACCACAGTGACGGTCTAAAGAATGAAAATGTGCGATGCCTAGCAGTTTAAAAATTTTCAGTGGCAAAATTTCAAAAACAAAATTTCATCGGAAAGTGGTATTATTCACAAAGTGACTGTCAGCGTTACGCACAGATATGTTTGTCTTTTATAATACAGATAAGAAATCCGTTTCACTAACTCATTGAACTTTTATGAAAACTTCACTAGAGTCACGTACAAAAAAATTTCCGCTCCACTTTAATAATTGATATTTTTTGACAAAAGCAATAAAAAACATATTTAATCTGAATATATTTTAATATATAGCTTTTTCTGGCATCGGTCTGTAAAATGTTATTTTAATTTGCTATACAGTAAAAGTTCTATAATCCGCACAACTTGGGGCCAAAAGTTGTGGGGATTATGGAATATTGTACATTATAAAGTATTATGGATTATACATCATTTTATTATTCTTAAGGCAGTATTTTAATTCTATAATCAGCATAATATGAATAGATAAATAAAAAATACAATAATTAATTTAACATGCTATCTCAAAAAATGCCTTTTTAAAGTTATTTTATTACAAAAAATTTATACATATGTGCATCCAAATAAAAATAATTACATGCTCCGTAATACAGTTTGTTTTTAACTGTTGATAGAATAAAATAGCTATATTAAAAAATAGATACTTTATTGCGGTTTTTTTTCATATTTTTTATTATTTGTTTTAAAAAATCATTTTTGATCACGAATTTTTAAATTTTCTTAATTGTTTATTTCACTGTTTACATTGGTAAAGCGAAGCTAATTATCGAAAATTGCGGATTTTGGGTGCGCAGATTATCGATCCTCGACTATATCTGGAAATAAATCATGACCGCCTTTCAAATCTTTTTGCTGCGATAAATTGACTCCCAGATGAATTTACTCTACCAAGGAAAGGGGTGGGGGGTTCCAAGTACTCTAGATACCAGTATTATTGTAACGTTTTATTTGCCTTGATTAAGAGCAGATAAATCTTTCATTAGCTAAGGCAAGCAGAAGTTCACAAAATTAGTGATATCCAGAACGCTTGGACCCCCCCACCATGGCTACGTTACTAACAAATTGATGGCGTGATGATTTGCTCCGCCTAGAATTGACGCAGAACCGTTTTAATGGAATATCCAGCATATGGGAATAATATTTACAACAAATATTTTTTTTTGTAAAAATATTTCTTTTTTTCACGCTTTATTAACTATAAAAAGTAAACACAAAATAAATACGAATAAGCCTTAAAAGAAAATCCATAATCTGATTTCTTTTACCAATAATTTAAACATTGCATTGCTCTACGTGTTTGTTAAATGACAGACTTGAAAACTTCTGATTGCCGTTACTGTAATGTAGTTTGAAAATACATGAAGATTTCGTCGGTTAATTATCATTAAAAACTAAATTCCTTCGTCCCTGTATATGGTGTTTATTTTATAATGTACATGATACACATGTTTTATTATAAACAAGAGATATTTAGGAAAAAATATAAAGAATTGGAATGTATTATCATTTTTTGTTTTTGTATGTTTGTAAATACGTAGGAGGATTTTCTTCATAAAAAATTGCTTTCCGCACACAACTATTAATCGGATAAAAAAAAAAGAAAAAAAAAACAGAAATTGCTCTGAAAAAAAACTGATTTTTTGTGATACATGTATAACATTTACAAAATCGTTTTGTTTCTTTTTTTTAAATCATTTGATAAAGAAATTGTGATCCTACAACCCCTGCAGTGTTATCAGCACAAACAATTAGGCTTTTGTATTTGAGGCTTTGAGATACCATATAAGAAAGAAGATATACATTCGAGTCTCTCTATAACGAAACTCCACACATCGAATTTCTCTATATAACGCATTTTTAGTAGGAACGGTATCCTTCTCGCATGATTACATTAAAAACAGTCTCTATATAGCGAAATATCTATCTCCATATAACAAATTTTTTCATAAATTGGTCTTAATTTAGTCAGTTTTAAAAAGCTTCGAAATCATATGGAATCAATTTTCCATCACTTATTTTTGATTTATCGTCAGTGCTGAGTTTTTTTATATTACTTCTCTCCTTGTTCTTTAAATCCAACGAATTCATCCCACCTTTCCACATCCTTTTCAAAACAGAGTCAATTGGATTGATACCCACGTAAGAGAGGAATCACTGAGAGGTACATAAGAGAGGCCTTCAAATGGAGGAAAATGTTAACTGCAATTTTTCGCTCCTTGCTAAAATTTGAGCTTTTTTTTTTTTTTTTTTTTAAATTCTCGCATGATTACATTAAAAACAGTCTCTATATAGCGAAATATCTATCTCCATATAAATTTTTTTTTCATAAATTGGTCTTAATTTAGTCAGTTTTAAAAAGCTTCGAAATCATATGGAATCAATTTTCCATCACTTATTTTTGATTTATCGTCAGTGCTGAGTTTTTTTATATTACTTCTCTCCTTGTTCTTTAAATCCAACGAATTCATCCCACCTTTCCACATCCTTTTCAAAACAGAGTCAATTGGATTGATACCCACGTAAGAGAGGAATCACTGAGAGGTACATAAGAGAGGCCTTCAAATGGAGGAAAATGTTAACTGCAATTTTTCGCTCCTTGCTAAAATTTGAGCTTTTTTTTTTTTTTTAATTCTCGCATGATTACATTAAAAACAGTCTCTATATAGCGAAATATCTATCTCCATATAAATTTTTTTTTCATAAATTGGTCTTAATTTAGTCAGTTTTAAAAAGCTTCGAAATCATATGGAATCAATTTTCCATCACTTATTTTTGATTTATCGTCAGTGCTGAGTTTTTTTATATTACTTCTCTCCTTGTTCTTTAAATCCAACGAATTCATCCCACCTTTCCACATCCTTTTCAAAACAGAGTCAATTGGATTGATACCCACGTAAGAGAGGAATCACTGAGAGGTACATAAGAGAGGCCTTCAAATGGAGGAAAATGTTAACTGCAATTTTTCGCTCCGTGCTAAAATTTGAGCTTTTTTTTTTTTTTTTTTTTTTTTTTTTTTTTTTTTTTTTTTTTATTCTCGCATGATTACATTAAAAGCAGTCTCTATATAGCGAAATATCTATCTCCATATAACAAATTTTTTCATAAATTGGTCTTAATTTAGTCAGTTTTAAAAAGCTTCGAAATCATATGGAATCAATTTTCCATCACTTATTTTTGGTTTATCGTCAGTGCTGAGATTTTTTTTATATTACTTCTCTCCTTGTTCTTTAAATCCAACGAATTCATCCCACCTTTCCACATCCTTCTCAAAACAGAGTCAATTGGATTGATACCCACGTAAGAGAGGAATCACTGAGAGGTACATAAGAGAGGCCTTCAAATGGAGGAAAATGTTAACTGCAATTTTTCGCTCCTTGCTAAAATTTGAGCTTTTTTTTTTTTTTTTTTTTTTTTTTGAGAGCTTAACAATTTAAAAATCAAAACAACAAAAAATTACAGATTTCTTCGTCTGAAATTAAAGCAAGTCTTCCTTATTTGATTTTCATTAAGCTTTCAAATAAATGTCTGTTTTCCTTTTTGAAATAACTTAAATAATTAAGAAATAAAATGTTAGGTTAATATTTACTTTTAAACATTTCAAATTCTTAATTCAAAAGATCAAAAATAATATTTGTTCAAATTTCACCCATTAAATACGATTATTAACATCATTTTCTATACGTCGAGTTTCTCTATGTAACGAATTTTTTACTGGAACGGTGGATTTCGTTATATAGAGACTCGACTGTAGATTAGCACTTATTTAAATAAAAAACAAGTTATCTCCAGCAAAACCCAAGGATAACTTGTTAACGAGATGCATTTAAACCGTATGTTTCGGTGATTACCGATACTAAATATATATAAAAAAATATATTTTTTTTTTTCCGGTGTGAAACTTTAAAAATTATGACAATAATTAGAGATTTTTGTATTGAATGCGGGTGATTTTAATGCTACTCATCCCTCTTGGCACTGCAGATCTACAAATGGGTTTGGAACCAAACTAAGGAAATGGGTGAATCAAAATTTTGCGCAAATTATAGCGCCCCCCCTCACCCACTTTCCCTTTTTCTAATAATTACTTGGACTTAGCGATCACCCGCAATTTTCCTTATCCTTACTGCATTCAAACGCAGAACGAACTGAGTTCGGACCACTTGCCGGTTCTGCTCCGGTACCAAGTTGACTCTTACAACCTCGATCTTGGCAAGCAAATTCATACTAGATGGGAAGATTTCAAATTCCTACTTGAACAGCGTGAAACTCCGCCCACTCTGCCGGAAACGAAAGAGCAGGCGGAACTTGCCATCAGTCAACTTGGTGACGTCTTGAGAGATACATTCGAGCAGTGTTCTCAGCCGAGAAAAACCACTGCTGCATTTCTCAGACTACCGGAGGAGGTCAGGCAATTGATAACCGAGCGAAATCGTGCTCGCAGGATATGGCAGATCTATCGCACGCAATATTTTAGGACCCAGTTAAATCATCTTAATAGAAAAATTAAGGCTGCTATCACAAAGTTTAGACACGAACGCTGGAACACTTTTGTCGAATCTCTTTCGACTGAAGACAACACCATTTGGAAGGCTGCTTCCCGCATTCGTAGGACACAAACACACATTCCGGCCATCAGATGCCCAAATGGCATGGCTTATACTAACACTGAAAAGGCCGAAGCAATTGCTGAAAGTCTTAGAAGTCAGTTTACACCTAATTCTGGTATGGACAACCCCAGGGTTGCAACTGTGTTGGAGACCACAGTCCAAAATTTCTTAAACAAAAACACACCAAACACGCTACCCCCGGCCACGCCTACCGAGGTACGGGAGTACATCTCAGGCTTAAAAAAGAATAAGTCTCCGGGTGAGGACCGCATTTCTAATAATATGCTTATTAACTTACCTAACAAATTTATTCTTTATATTGTTCTTTTAATTAATTGCATGATGTCTTTAAATGTTTTTCCTGATTGCTGGAAAAAGGCTATTGTCGTTCCCCTACTGAAAAGTGGGGCGGAGGACAGACACGCCCCAACCAGCTTTCGACCTATCTCTTTACTCTCTTGTTTATCTAAAGTTTATGAATATGTTCTCGTCAACCGCCTGAAGGAGTTCTTAAACTCTAACGACGTGCTGATTCCGGAGCAATTCGGATTTAGAGCACGTCACTCAACAACCCATCAGATTTGGAGAGTTTCTGAACTTATTCATGACGGTTTCACGTCCGGCGGTGTGACGGGAGCAATCTTTCTAGATATCCAAAAGGCTTTTGATAAAGTCTGGCATATCGCTCTTCTTTTTAAACTTATTAAACTAAAAGTTCCTGCCCAACTAATTAAAATCTATGCAGACTACTTTAAAAATAGATCCTTCTCTGTTAGAGTAGGAAGTTTCTACTCTAACCCTAAACCTATTGTTAGCTCTGTACCACAAGGTTCTCTGAGCGGTCCCACTCTATTTAACGTCTTTATTAATGACATTCCTAAAGAGCCTGACATCGACTTAGCGATTTTCGCCGATGACACAGCCATGCTATACAAACACAAACAAGCACAAAGAGTGTTCTCTAAACTGCAAAATTATTTGAATATACTTTCGGCTTGGTTTAAAAAATGGAAAATTAAAGTGAATAGTGCCAAAAGTGCCGCCATTCTTTTCACCAACCAACGTTCAAACCCCATTGCTAATTTAAATTTCAAACTGAATGACGAACCAATTCCCTGGAGGTCAGATTATAAGTACCTAGGCATTCACCTAGATTCTAAATTAACATGGCGTACGCACATCACAGAAACTCTGGATCGTGCGAACCGCGCCGTGGGCTCCCTTAATCCCCTCTTGGCTTGGAACAGCCCCCTGTCTATGAAAAATAAATTGTTACTATATAAATCCATGATCAGACCGATCATAACTTATGGTTCGGTGGTGTATGGAAGTGCAGTCAAAACTAGACTTGATAAAGTTCAAACTTTCCAGAATAAGCTTCTTCGTAGGTTTACTAAAGCAACCCGTTATGTCCGCAATGACGTCATTCATCATGACCTTAAAATTAAACCGATTTTTGCGGAAATCAAGAAACTTACAATGAAGTTTCACAGGTCTGTCCCTGCCGTGCGGAATCCTGCTTTAAATGCCATTAGGCGTTATGATGGAACAGTGGGGAAAAACCGGAAACGGCCCCTCGCTATACTTGCACGGGATGATAACTTCATCCCATGCTCCAAAACATCCAGAAGGAATCCTTCTGCCGTCACTTAAAGCAGAATTCCCGGGAAAAATTTATATTTTCCCTAGTTTGAAAGAAATTTTCAACTAGAATTGGATTACCCCTGACGTCATGCAGCATTCTGTAGTATTGTACAGTCGCGTTTTTCAGCTTTCCTACTTAATTGTATTTTTTAAATTTTTATTACTTATTTTATTATTTCGGCTTCCCTTTACTTTCTTGTAATTTGTTTTAATTGTAATTGTAATTGGGTACTCTATCTTTCTCAAAATTTCAGTTGTTTACGAAGTCACTTCCAACTTTGAGGATAGGCACGCCTTCCTCATATTCCTATTGGCCAATGAGGTGCTTGCTCACTGTACCTCGGCTATTTAAGACATTTTCTTCCCCTTTTGGCTCATTCTACCCTCGACCGCTGGTGTGTGAGGAACTCGCCTCTGGCAATGGTCGCCAAATTCTCTAGTCACAGCTAAAGCTTATTTAAGAGTTCAGTTTTTAATTAATTTTCAAAATTTTATTTTCCCCCTTTTAGACCAGGCATGAACCGAAGAACTTGTTTACTGGAGTTGTGGACCTGCGCGAGCGTAGTGTGTACAGGAACTTCGTTTGGTAGTGCGGTCCAGGTGGCCGATAACATATGCCAGTAAAACGCGGGACCTGTGCCGCTATGTTAGCCGATGGGAAACTTCGAAGGTGAACGGGTTTCAGGTGATTGTCACCAAAATTAGTGAGCTATGTGGCCCCCTTTTTTTTGGTTCTTAGAGTTAGTCGTGGGCTGGGATACCTTATGCTATGCCTTTTCTGTGCTTCTTGGTACCATACTGCCTTTTCACTCTCTGTTTTTTGCCGACGCCAGTTGGTGAAATGACATCGAAGTATGGGGCAACCAAAGTCGTTTGGATGCCACATGCGCCCCTTCTTTTGGAGGTTATATTTAACCTCGTGCTTCCAGCTCTGGAATAATCTTCGGATTTCCACCAGAGACTCTAAATTATACCTTTTGACCGTGCTTTGCTTCGAAATTCATCTTTTTATGTTCATTTTCTTATATTTAGTTGGAGGTTACGCGCAATGGACCCACATTGTGTTGGCACTCCGTAAGCACCGCGATGTCATGTCATGGAAGTCATATTTCTGTTGCCAATACCTCTTACTATTTGCAATGTCCACATTGATCTTTCATTGATAGTGAAAATGAAAGGGCTACTTCAGTCTGGCGAAAACATTCCTTCGCTAATGCTACTGCGATGGAAGAAATCATTTAAGATATCCGTTTGCATTTTAATATTTTTAAATGATTCTTTTTCGATTGGATATATGGGGTACTTCTGTACAATGGCCGTTTTTTTTAAATTTATTCTTTTATTATTATTATTTCGAAACCGGTTTCGAAAATAAAAATGTCCTCATTAAAAATACGCATAAATTAAAAAAAAATGTTCAAAGCGATCTTTATCAAGATCTATCTCAGCTATCCAATGCAAAAAGAATAATTTAAAAATATTAAAATGGAAACAAGACATCTTAAAAAATAACTCATTGGATTAACATTAGCTAACGGGTGTTTCCGCCTGACTGAAGTACTCTCCTAATAATTTACAGTTTAATTTAACTTTAATTAAGCGCTGTTTCGTATTGATAAAGAATAAGTATCAACGTTTATCTTTCATGCATTCAGAACTGCCAACATTTGCGCTTATTTTATTTATTTATTTATTTATTTTTCGCACGAGCATTTTTGTAAAAGTTAAATTTACCTGGTTTAATCGCAAACATTGTGGATTACCAATGGAGTAACACAGTATGTTCTTTTTTCCACGAATGCTATGAATAGAGCAAAAATTGTGGCAGCTATGAATTATGTCTCTCTTCAAGGAGGAATAGGCCCTAAAAATTGATCGAGTGTTCACAAAAGTATGTACATTTTGCGCTATGTAAGTAAATTTCAAATCGATAAAAAAAAAAAAAAAAAAAAAAAAAAAAAAAAAAAAAAAAAAATGACTTGTATTAACTATGACAATCTGAATAAGAATGGTTAATGACGGTTAATCCAAAAATCCTTATATGTAAATATGATTGATTTGAAATTGTGTAATGTGGTAAAAATGTCTAAATACTTTTAAAAATTTTAAGGTTGACCATTAACCTAATAAAAAAAAAATTCGATGTTTAGGGCGGAGTCTTTCCAAGTTTTAAATGAGAGAATGTAAAACTCCGTCCACTTTTTCTTTTTTTTTTTGTCGTCCTCTTATTATGTCTTTAATTTGTGTTTTATTTATATATTAGTATTTTATTTATTATTTGATGAAATTTCCATTTCGTTCTGGAATATCAGACGGAAAAAAACGCTGATCTAATTATACAGAATTAAGTGAAAACGGATTCGTGTTTCGCCATCATATGCATGCGATAGAGATAAATAAATAATTAAAAATAAACATGCGGACAAATAGTATTACTTAAAAAATGAGTTAATTGTAATCGAATTTGCCATATAATGTACAAATAAATTTCAATTGAAATTAAACTTTTTTAAGAGTGTTTATAGTTCATATAAGTATTTTAAAATTGTACAGCATCAAATAAAACATGTAAGCAAGTAATAATCAAATGTCATTTTATTAATGTTACATTAAAAACACATTTAAGCATGTACTTTAATTAATAAGTAGTTTTTTTTTCTTTTACATTCTTATCCATCTCTGATATTTAAATAAGTGAGCGCTAAATCGCACAACGCTCCAGGATATACAAACTGCAGGCTCCTCCCATACTAGAAATGAGTACCATCTATTGGTCATGTTAAAATAGCATCTTGAAGGATTCTTAAAATTAATTATGCATTTTTTTCTGAACAATGAATTAATAGCACTCTTACGTATTCTTAAAATAATAATAATAATTATTATTATTATTATGTGTCCTTTCTGTGATTACCTATAAAATTTTCATTTTATGATATAAAATCACAAGCCACTTTAATTTGAAATAAAATTTCTTTAATAGAAAAAAAATGAGATTTATGTTAATATCAAATATTTAATTTATATGCATTAACAATGAAGTTTTATTTAAGAATATATGTGTGTCTTGACTTAGAACTAGCTTCTGTTAATATTAACAGATTTTATTCATTTGTCATTTGATACTTTTATTTATTTTTTATTTACTTGAAAGAAAATTTATTTCAGATTTACTAGTTTATGATGTCATGCAGTAAATTGAAAAAAATTACGACTATTGGTAGAAAAATCATATTTAATTATATTTATTATTTAAGAAATCAAAGAAAAGCTTTTTGTAATTAATTAGTTTTATATCACTCTTAAGGCCGTTCTTAAATCCAAAAGGCCAACTTTATGACAAGTTTTAATTTATTTTTGTCGGAAAAGTATGAAACTAACAGGTGTTTCTGTGCATAAATTTGTTAATCGCACTCGTTTCCCTCCTTTTTTTGTAAATATTTCAGAAAATATTGTCAAAGTGGGCGTTTTGAACTGAATTTCTGATATTTTGAATTTATATTTAATAAACGAGAAACAGAGCGAGAGAAAAAATTAATAATGTTACAGGCCAAACCCGATTTTAGGCCGAACTAGATTGGCCTAGGCCAAACCGGTCTATCCTAACGCCCATCGGACAAACTAGTTTTTCCTAGGCCAAACCGGTTTATCCTAACGCCCATCGGACAAACTAGTTTTTCCTAGGCCAAACTAGTCTATCCGAAGGCCCATAGGACAAACTAGTATTTCCTAGGCCAAACTAGTTTGACCTAACTTTTATAGGATAAACTAGTTTAGCCTGCTGTTTATTGGTCTGAACTAGTTTATCCTAGGCCGATCTAGTTTATCCTAGGCTAATTCAATTTGGCGTGATTTTATTGAATTCAATGACCGCCTCAGCGCCAACGTTCTAGTTTGTCCTATGCTGATCTAGTCTATCCTAGACCAATGTAATTTTACGCGTTTTTACCTCACAGGCGTCAAATAAAGAGTCGGGAGAAATAATGGGTTCGCATGTTCTGTATGTACGCATATACGTACGCATGTATATACGTACATATGTACGTAATGCGATAACTCTCGATAGAAATAATGTAATTTGACGTGTTTTTATCTCATCAGACTACCAAAGCCTGAGAACGAGTTATGTGCCCATGGGTTCTGTATCTATGTATTTATGGAAGTATGCAATGCAATAAATCTTGATAGAAATACCCGATTTGCATCAAACTTTCAATACAGATTTCTTCTTATGAGGAACTTTTCTAGTTAATTTTGGGAAATCATTGGAGAAGAATAAGGGGGGGGGGAGGACGAGAGGCTGATTCGCCCCTTCCCTTAATTAAAATAAATAGGTTTCCATGCATTATTAGCATGAAATTTTATATATAGGAGCATTTTTATGAGGCGCCTCCATGATTAGTTGTGGGTGTTCATTGTTTAAGTATAAAGGGAAAAAATAGGGTTAATTCCCCATAATTGATATAAATGTATCTTTGAAAAAATACTATTAAAGCTACGTTTTGAATCGAATTTCCGGTTACGACTTCACTGAAAAGAAAAAATTGATGCCGTGACAAGAATAGCTTATAGGACGATAGGTAATTAATTTCTCAAAAATGGAAAAGCTATTCGATTCCAAATTATGTTCAGCTCCGATCTGGATCGAATATGCAATGATGATGATAATAATAATAACAATAATAATAAATGCAAATCTGATCTTAGCATGGCACATGTCTGCAGAAAAAAAAGCAAACACCATGTCCAATACATCGTGTCTTTACGGTGGACGTGTTAAATTTCTGTATTCATGTTACAAGCAAAGACTCTTGATACACATTCATACTTATTCTAGTGAAAGATAATTTTTTTACCGGAAAACCCGATTTTGAGCCAAATTAGATTAGCCTAGGCCAAAATATTTTATCCTAACGCCAATTGGATAAACTAGTTTTTCCTACGCCAAACTTGTTTATCTAAATGTCCAGAAGATAAACTAGATTTAGGTAATCCTTCATTTTTCCCTTCATACTTAACCATTAGAACGATTCAGGGAATTGCCTTACCAGGAAGAACCTATATCCAAAATTTGAAGTAAATCCGTAAATTCTGCGTCAAAACCCTTTATCTAAATTATGGGAGGGGTTACATACCCTTTCTTTTACACTTAAACAATAAACATCAATAACAAAAACAATAATTACGGAGACTCCTTGTTAGAGTGATCCTATGTCTAAAATTTTAAATGAAAACTGATAATTCTGCATGAAAAATCCATTTCTCTAAATTTACGGAAGGAGATTAGCCTACCGTTTGCCCCCGCTTATTCTTATCAATTAAATTCCAAAACTTATCAGAAAAGTACCTTATCAGAATAAACATACATCCAAAATTTGAAGCAAATCGGATATTTCTATCAAGAGTTATTGCGTCACGTACATACGTACAAACATACGTACATAGATGCGTACATACATACATGCACAACCTGCGAGCCCACCATTTCTCAGGCGTTGACGCCCTAGAGCTAAAATCACGTAAAATTATGATGGCCTAGGATAAACTAGATCAGCCTAGGACAAATCAGAATGTTGGCGCCGAGGCGGTCATTAAATTCAATGAAATCACGCCAAATTGAATTGGTCTAGGATAAACTAAATCGGCCTAGGATAAATTAGTTCAGACCAATAAACAGCAGGCTAAACTAGTTTATCCGATAAAAGTTAGGCCGAACTAGTTTGGCCTAGGAAATACTAGTTTGTCCTATGAGCCTTCGGATCGACTAGTTTGGCCTAGGAAAAACTAGTTTGTCCGATAGGCATTAGGATAAACCGGTTTGGCCTAGGAAAAACTAGTTTATCCGATGGGCATTAGAATAGACCGGTTTGGCCTAGGAAAAACTAGTTTATCCGATGGGCGTTAGGATAGACCGGTTTGGCCTAGGCCAATCTAGTTTGGCCTAAAATCGGGTTTGGCCTGTAACAATAATAACAAATAATTTTTAATAATTTTATCTACCAGTTATTTTCAAATACTTTTATCCAAATCTTATTTAATTATGTAAATGATTTTTTTATGTAAATAAAACAACGACAGAGATGAACAATTTATTTAACTTATTTTTTATAAACAATTATTTAAGAGCGTGTTGCATAAAAAATACAAATTTACTCTTACATTTGGATTTTAAAAAGTAGTAAGAAGATTTTTGTTAAATCTAGTTAAAATTTAAACCCAAATTAATTTTACATTTCTTTTCCTTTGTTAGTAATTCATTAACAAAATTTTTCATAACATACTTATAATAATCATGATAATAATATAGTTATTTCTGTGACTACCCATAAAAATTTCATTTTATGATATGACATCATAAGCTAGTGAATTTGCAGAAAAATTCTTTAAACAAGAGGAAATAGACTTTAATATCAAACATTACATTTATATGCTTTACGTTGAAGTTTTATTCAAGTATATTTGTATGCATCTACCAGAATATAAAGTTTGCATAAATAATTTTTTTACCTAAAAGCCTGAAAATAATAATAATAATAATAATAATAATAATAATAATAATAATAATAATAATAATAATAATAATAATAATAAAATACGATTTATCTTGATTTAAGACTAACATCTGTTGATATAAGTATATTTTATTTTATTTACTTTTATTTTTTATTTTTACTTTAAAGAAAAATTATTTGAGATTTACTAATTTGAATGTCAGGCATTAATATAAAAATCATATTCAATTACTATAATTATGAAAGAATTCAAATAAGATTTTTTTTTTTTTTTCAATTTATTATTTTTTCTTGTTAATAAACCAAAAAAAGTTCAATTTCGTGAACCTCCTAGGATCTTATTTTTCATAGTAATTGCTTGAATTGCTTAATAAAAGAGAAAAACAGAGAAAAAAATGTATAATACTTTCATTCAAATAATTTTAGCTATCAGTTACTTCCCAATACTTTTAGCTAAGTATTATTTAAATTTTGAACTACGCTAAATATGAATTTAAATTTTTAAATATATTTAAAAACGAATATTTTTAATATTTTTAAAGCTCAAAAACAAGAGTATATTATCTTTTTAAAAAAAAATCTAACTCGCAATTACATACATTTATCAGAAATAAGTTAAATAAATTGTACCATTTTGTAGTTGCTTTTGCATGAAAAATAATTTATTTAGCTGGTAAATTATTAAAAACGGTTATGATAATTCTTTTATAAACACTTTTGTATGTGTCTGTCTATTTTATTATAAAAAAATCATTCAAGTAATTAAGTAAGATTTGGATAAAGGCATTTGAAAGTAATTGATAATATTAGAATGAAATCATATTCTAGGATTTTTTTCAATTAAACTTTTTTGTTTTTTAATGAAATGCAAAAATAATGAATAAAGAAAAGCTCTTCTTTGAATTCCTAAAAATAATAATAATAATAATAATAATAATAATAATAATAATAATAATAATAATAATAATAATTCATGGATTTTTTTCGGACCAGCACTTTTTTTTTTAATTTATTGTATGGCATCGTAAACCAGTAATTTCTTTTAAGTAAAACAATAAATAAATAACAAATAAAAAAGCTATACTAATACAAGAATAAAAGATATTGCATAAAAGAGGCTAGTCCTAAGTCAAGGTACAAAACATAACTTCAATGTTAAAGTATATAAATTAAATATTCAGTATTAAAATACATTCCTCTCTCGCTCTCTCTTTTATTATTATTATTAATTTTACTTAAAAAAATATTTTAAATTTACTAGCTTATGACGGCATATCATGAAATGAAAATGTTATGGGTAGTCTCAAAAAGAATTTTTATTATTATTATTTTAAGAGTATAATAAAGATCATTTTCATTTTATTGAAGCAAAAAGAAATTTTAAATTAATTTAAAGAGCCCTGGAAACCGTATTTTCGACTCGACAGTAGTTGACGCTCGTTTATTAGTATGGGAGGAGCTTCAGTTTGTTTATCCCTAAGCGCTGGGCGATTTAGCGCCGACCATTTAAATAGGTAAACATTTCTCTTTTTACACCCAACAAGGAAAACGTAGTACCCATACAGTTGCTCACTCGTTTTATAATCTCATGATTGAACCAACCTTAATTTATACGCATCCTTTTTTACTTTCTTCTATCTTTACAAGAAGAAAGTATTGGATTCATGAAAATTTTCGACTTCCGGTTTTCGACGGATTTATACGTTTTAGAAGGTCCTGAACACGTTTTGACTATTTTTAGAAAATGTCTGTCTGTGAGTCTGTCCGTCTGTCTGTCTGTCTGTCTGTCCGTCTGTCTGTCTGTCTGTGTGTCTGTCTGTCTGTATGTGACAAAAAATTTGTGGGCGCTCTATCTCAAGAACTAATGCTCGAAATTTAATAAAATTTTATATTCAGTTAGACCTTGATATGAATTAGTGCCTATTAGTTTTTGGTGAAAATTGGCCTGCAGGTGGCGCTGCTATACTACGTTTTTCATGATTTTCAAGATTGCTATATCTCAAGAACTAATGCACAGAATTTCACCAAACTTCAGATTCTGTGACCTCTTGATATACATAGACGTTGATTAAGTTTTGGTGTAAATTGGCCAGCAGGTGGCGCTGCTATGCCACGTTTTTCATGATTTTTATGATAGCTATATCTCAAGAACTTATGCACAGAATTTCACCAAACTTTAGATTCCGCGATAGCTTGAGATACATAGCCGCTGATAAGGTTTTGGTGTGAACTGCCCTATAGGTGGCGCTGCTATGCTACATTTTGCACGATTTTTGCGATAGCTATATCTCAAGAACTAATGCAGAGAACTTTATCAAATTTTAGATTCTGTTACACTAGAATATATAACATAATTAGACGCTGATTACATTTTGGTATTAACCTTGCAACAGGTGGTGCAGCTATGCTGCATTTTGCACGATTTTTCCGATAGCTATATCTCAACAACCAACGCACAGAATTTCATCAAACTTCAGATTTCGTTACAAAATGACATATAACATAATTACACGATGATTACGTTTTGTTATAAATCCTTCAACTGATGGTGCTGCTGTGCTATATTTAACACTTTTTTTTAACTAACTATATCTCAAAAACTAATGCACAGAATTTCATCAATCTTCAGATTCTTTTACACCATAACGTATTAGACGCTTTTTTACGTTTTGGCATAAATTTTCCAAGATATGGTGTTGCTGTGCTACGTTTTGCAAATTTTTTGTTATAACTATATCTCAAGAACTAATAGACGAAATTCTATCAAATTTCAGATTCTGTTAGGTCTCGACATAAATAGATGCTTATTAGGTTTTAGTATAAATTACCAACATGAGGCACTACTAAGCTCATTTTCTCTGAATATTAATTAAATTTTGCGTTTTAGGCTTTTCGGATACCAGAATCTCATTAGGCTATGTCAAATGTTCGAGGAAATTCGATAGTGGGTAACTTTGGGGTCACCACATTTTTTTTTTTTTTTAATATTAAAATGTACTTATGAGATAGAAGAAAGTTTTGGGATTGACACATCCAACTAGTTTCTATTTTAAAAAATGTTTGTTTAATTTTATCGGCGTGAGTAGAATATTTTTATCAAGTTTTAATTTTCTTCATTTGGACGCTACCCCGTGCAAAATTCTGTTTGGTTTGTTTTGATGCATTCACACTTTCTCCCAAAAAGATCTGTTTAAAAAATATAGCCTTCTACTTAATGAGGGAAATTTGACGACTGAATGGAAATTCAACTGTTAAAATCTTCTGTGATGGATTGTCGAAATTTGTTGATAAGGAGATGAGAAATTTCTGTAGACACCTAAAAATTGTCTATCGTTTTCGCAGTATGTGTTTATACATTTAAAACTCCAGTTATAAAAAAAAATACTAACCACACATCATACTTATATAAACAAAGAACAACCTATCAATTGACCTTTAAAATAAACGTTAACAATTAATCGACTTAAGGCCCCACACTTGTTGCAGAAAAAGATCCAGATGATAATGATAAGTCTATGGGGGCGTTTTTTTCAAACATCTCGCTCAAATTTTATTTTATTTTATTTTTATTTTTATTTATTTATTTATTTTTTATTTTATTTTATTTTATTTTATTTTATTTATTTATTTATTTTTTTTTTTTTTGCTTAGTATAGCTGAGGATGATCCACAACCGGCCTAGATTTTACTTTTTCAATTTAGGTTTCAGATTAAAAAAAAAACTTCAAATTTCAAAACCGATTTAAACTGGTCCTGAAATTAAAACTATCATAATATAAAAATATATAAGCAAAATCGAAAAAGTAAACACTAGGCTGGTCGTAGATCGTCCCCAACTTTCCTATGCAAAAAAAAAAAAAAAAAAAAAAAAAAAAAAAAGTGAAAATTTTAAAATTTGAGCGAGCTATTTGAAAAGAATCCTCCCATAGACTTTACATTATCATCCGGCTCTTTTTCAGTGACTAATGTGGGGCCTTAAACACTATTTCTTCATTAACCAAATGTAAGAACAAAACCAGACAGCGGAAACAACGCAGGCCGACTTATAATCCTTATTTGCCCTTTCAGCGATTAATACTAATAGATAGAAACATTCTTGAATACTTTTGTTCAGCCCTGTACTATTCCAAGTGCCTTTAATACACGAAAGTATCTTTCTAAAATTTAGTTCAAACAAAAATATTTCTTATTACTACCTAAATTACATTTTGAGAAATTATCACCCAAGACAACCTTGTATCCAGTTCTTTGCGGGACCCTGTATATCATTTTATATATATACTACAAACATTTCTTAGTTTACCAAATGCAGCTCAAAATAAAAATGCATATTTTATTTAAAAGCCACCTTTAAGTAAATTACGCTCATATTCAATAACCTTTCCGAGATCTTTTGTGTAACCCTGTATATCCAAATTTAACTATTTATACTATTACCATTTATACTCTCCATTTAATATGTATACATTTAGCGAAACTTAAAAGCACATATCATAATTCAAAATGCATTTCATCCATGCAACAGTCATCATCCATCATATACAGTACTTCGAATAGAATATATAATATTTGAAATCTTTTGTGTGTCCCTGTAAATGCTATGCACTTCGTATTATGCATGAAATAACTCACATTAAGTCTCAGCAATGCATATCAATTTGATTTACATGAAATCGTTTACCATAATTAAAATATGTCGGAAACTGTTCCTACCTTTATTCTTATGCAATGGAATTCTTCTGTGGAACCCTGTAAATGAATAATAAGTGTCCTTTTCACTACATACTTTACAAAATGCATATTTTAGTGCACTTTGTAAATGCATATAAATTTGAATATGTTTCACAGTGTGTAACATCGTTAAATTTAATTAAAACGGTTTTCCCCCATAATGCCGTAATGTAAGGAAATTTTTGACTATCCCTGTAAATAAATTAATCATGTTAGAAACTTTATTTTCAATAGGTATTCGTGCTAGGTAAACCTTAATAACGTCCAAAAATTTCATGGAAATCGGAGTATATTTACGAAAGTTAGAAAGCGACCAGCCAGACAAACCGAAAGCATATAACTTTTCAACTTTGTTCGAAAGTGTTAAAAAATCGAGCCAAAAATATATTAATCAGTAGTTTTATTTTCCGCCTTTTCCCCACAAAAAATTTCTTCCACTGATAATTATGAATTTTGAATAAAAATATACATTTGTATGTAACTTATAACTTATTAATTAGTATAATTAAAAACTATTTCTGATTCATTTTAAATATGACGTCATTATTTATCACGCTCCATTAGCTACTGATATTCATACCCCTTGTATTTTTAACGACTGCTGTAAAGTACCTGTTTTATTTCAACTATGACGTCACATTTTCATAAGTGAACCATTTTATTAAAAATATAATTCTTTTTCATTCTTTTTACTTTTAATTTATGTCGCCATATTTTACACAAAAAATTCCCATTAACTAAACAAATATCCTTGTTAAATATATTATAAAAAAATATACCTTTTATTTTTATTTCAAACATGACGTCATATTTATTTTCTTTTAAATTATTTTTTTATAGTTTTCCGCGTGGAAGTTTTTTATTAAAAATTCATTGCCGCTGAAAAATTATTGTTCCAATTTTTTATTTTCTTGGCAACAGGAAAGGAAAATGGTTAAATTTTATCTGAAAAATGCCTATTGATTTTGTATGAAAAATAATTTAATTTTGAATGATTAAGGAAAATATTTGAATAAAATAAATAAAAATTAGCCTATGTTCATTCCACTCCTATAATCTATCTATATGCAAAGATTCAAAGACTTGAAGCCAAGTTCATTCCAATTTTTCGGACACACTTTCACATTTATAATATATATAAGAATCTAATTTATTTGCCCAATATTTTTCCAAATCGGAAGATTCTGGTAGAGAAATCAAGAGTTCATTATATATATCTTAGCTGGGCTCTGGGGATAAATCGCAAAAAATTATTCAAGCTGCATTTTTTTCTGTCTTTTTTTTCATTTTATTAATTTCATTTAAAATATAAAGTACTATATGATTATCATGTGTACCAATTTCGCCGAATTATACAAATTTACATAATTTTATTATAAAATAATAAAAGACCAAATCAATTAGTAGAACATTAATAAAAATACTAATTAAAAATCTAATTAAAGTCACTTACTAATATTATAAACACGTGTGGTGCGTTTAATGTCAAGTGAATGTGAGATTTAGAATCATCCATTATTGGCATTTAATCTAATAGTTGTTTGGTCATAGTTTTTTGGTTGACAAGATAATCCAGTAGAACCAAAATTAATCCTTCCATTTATTCATTTTATTTAAAATACACAAAATTCATTTAAAATTGAAACATTCAAAATTCATGACAATTATTTATTTCTTAAATATATACTGGACAATTGCACCATAAAATTTAACTATTAAGAATGTATTTATCAAAAATACAACACATTGCTCAATGATGCACAAAACAAGAATTTTAATATCAACTTGTACACTTAAAATAAAATAAAAATATCAACGTTTCGCGCTATCTTCAGCGGCTATAATATATTTATGAAATATACCAATGCTAGGTTAAATTATGGACTTTAATTTCATCTTTAAATGTTTCAAGGAAGAGAGATTGCGACTTGGCCGAGAGATTTTGAATTTATCTTTTCTCCAGAAATGCAAGAAAGAAAAAGTTATTCCAGAGTTTATTTCTGTCAAGGATAATGAAGATTTTAAAAGATTTCCACAGAAGAAACTTAGTTTTGAGCTCCAATGCCTGAATGTATATATTAGAGACAAATTTGCATACGTCAACTCTTTATCAAATAAGGTTTTTCGTCTTTATAAAGAATTTGTTGCTAAAACCCCTGCTGATGTTTTCAACCATAAAATGCATATAATTTCCAGTTTGCTTCATATCCAACATACAGTGAAAACTAATATCCACACAAGGAAATTCCAACTACTTATGGATCGGAAGCTTCGTTCTTCGCCTCCTTCATCTACTTATTTCTTGTTAAAAAAAGGATTAAAATAAACAGATAGTAATTTAACAATTACAACGGATGAAAATGGAAAATGATATTTCCAAAGACGACAATTTTAAAGACTTATCAATAAATTCTATAATTTAAAATAATAATAATAAATATCATTTTTATGATGATCATAACGTGGTTTACGAAATAACAAATTCATATATTACGTACTTCGTGCATTAAACATTAATATTCCCAGACCAATGATTAAAAAAAAAAAAACGGTAGTTTATAGATAGACAAATTTAGCTGTTTAAAATGTGCATTTTTATTGGATGGAGTTAATCAGACTGACTTCTGAACACCACGTATTACCAACGACATGGATTAAACATTCATATTTCTGGACCCATCACGAACAAATTTTAAATGAAGTTTCACTTTTACAATTTTCGGAACTGCAAATTTTTGAACTTCTAAACATCACACTTTTAAATTTTTACCAATTTGCATAGAGAAAAATGTGCACTTTTTAATGAAATTTGTTTTAAATCTTTATCACAATTTGTTTTCATATTATTAATTTTTTTAAAGTTTTATTGCTCTTTTTTTGTCATCGTGGCAACAGAAGTATTCCAACTTTGGACATTAAACTTGGACCCATCAGAAAACGAATAAAATAAAAAAAGAACTATTATATTTTTGGTCATTAAACGAGAACCAATCAGAAAAAAAATAAAATAAAACAAGTTGCGAATTCAACCAATAAAAATTTAACTTTTTCAAAAAAATGTATAACCGACTCCAAAAAAGCGCTAAAAAGAATTAAATAATTCTATAAAATTCTCTAATGACAAATCGTTATCCAATAACCACACATTGACTATCATGTACCGATATAAAACGGTTAAATTTAATATATAGAATTTAATATCCACCAAACATAGGTTTTCCAGAGAATATTTTTTACAAGAGATTAATTTACATATTTTTGATTTAATTTTTGAATATATACATATAAAAAGTAAGGAATTACTTTTTGAAGTTGGTGCCAAACAATCATAATCAATAATGATTTTCCCATTTTATTTATGGTACTAGACATACTATATCCACAATTTTTACTATACTTAAGATAGTTTGGCACCAACTTCAAAAAGTAATTCCTTACTTTTTATATGTATATATTCTAAAATTAAATAAAAAACATGTAAATTAATCTCTTGTAAAAAATATTCTCTTGAAAACCTATGTTTGGTGGATATTAAATTCTATGTATTAAATTTAACCGTTTTATATCGGTACATGATAGTCAATGTGTGGTTATTGGATAACGATTTGTCATTAGAGAATTTTATAGAATTATTTAATTCTTTTTAGCGCTTTTTTTGGAGTCGGTTATACATTTTTTTGAAAAAGTTAAATTTATTTCCTATTTTTCAGTTATTTACACCATAATACATAATTATGTGTACTGACATATGATGGTTCTTTGCAACGCACTTTGCTGAGTTCTGATGTATTCGCTTTACTTGTCAATGTTTGATTGTCAACTTTTCAAAAGACACTTACAATATCGGTTAGTATCGTTGTGAATTTTTAGGTTTTCTGGATGTGGTAACTTCTTCAGATCTGACACGACCAAAAGCTACCACATTCATGAAGTCTTAAAGTCAACATCTAATCGTACGGACATCGGAAGTGGTTATCGAAAGGTGACAATGCCTCAAGTAAAGTGTCCTTACACATAAGCGCGCGGCAAAGCGCTTCTATATATGAGTAAACAGCAAAATGACTCCATGTATCAATGAATAGTAAAATGCTTTTCTAGTGTAGTCAAAAGTACTCCCCCTTCAGTCAGAAAAAGCAAAAAGAAAGATTTTAACAAAAATCGCTCTATGATTCAATAGATAAACAACAACAATCTAATTCCTATAAATGCAGTAAAGGGATCGGAAATTATTCGACGAGGAATCCGAAAATCATTACCTGTACTTGGCTGCATCTATAAGAGAGTGACAGCATTCGATGCCCAAATACTTTTTTCACGGACGCTTTTGTCCCAACTAAAAATTTGAAACTCACTTCACCGCTTTTATGGAAAACGATTATTTCAGCCTATCATGGAGCATTCTCAAGGGGCAAAAGACAAGTATTTTATAAAAGCGGGGGAGTGATGATGCAGCAAAAGGGTCACATTTTTTTACAGTGTATGTATGAGATATTCCATAAAGGGATCGAGAGATGATGCAGCAAAAGGTAAATTTTTAACAATGTATCGCAATGCTAGGCATTTTCTATTATGAAACTTGATGATGATTTCCTGGTAGAATTCGATTGTACGCCGAATGATCCTTTATTTCTACACAGACATAAATACATAATCCATATTATTTTGCAAATTCGTGGACATACAAGGACAAGATAGCACAAGGAAATATTACGACACAAGAAAAGTACAACCGGGAGCTACACATAAAGAGTGTGTGCAATGGAGCCAGTGGGATTCGAACCCACAATCTCCTCCGGATAATTTTTTCCTCCGGAGCAAAATATATACTAAAGGATTTTTATCTTTAGTATATATTTTACAAGAGATTAACAGCGTGGTGTCTTAACCACTCGGCCACAAGGAACCCCTTGATGACTCATTTTTGTCCAGAATTTTTTCAATCAATCGTATACTGTGTCCATGTGTCGTCATATTCACATCGAGGAATCCTACATGAACAAAATCTGAAATCATTCTGGTGTCTAATCCAGTAACCAAATCTGAATCTAAAGATAATTTTGCTAAACATATCTATGCACTTTATTTTGCATTGATATGTAGAGATAATTTTTTCCTCCGGAGCAAAATATATACTAAAGGATTTTCATCTTTTCAACAACTTAAAGATGTCGATTGGTATCGATGTCTATTTCCTCTTTAATGGATGCGAGAACTTGTCCATTTAAGCTTTAATATTTCGAAAATTTATCGTATCCAACAAACTTTAAGACCGACACTAGGCACAGAAAAAGGACCCGGATGATAATCTGAAGTCTATGGGGGCGTTCTTTTCAAATATCTCGCTCAAATTTTAAAATTTTTACGTGATTTTTTTTTTTTTTTTGCATAGGATAGTTGAGGATATTCCACAACCGACCTAGTTTTTACTTTTTCAATTTTGGTTTCACATTTAAAAAAAAAAAAACTTTTTTAAATTTCAAAACCGGTTTAAACAATACTGAAAATGAAAGTATCATTATATAAAGCATACATAAGCAAAATCGAAGAAGTAAAACTAGGCCGGTTGTAGATCATCCTCGGCTATTCTATGCAAAAAGAAATCATGTAAATATATTAAAATTTGAGCGAAATATTTGAAAAGAACACACCCATAGTCTTTACACTAACATCCGGGTCTTTTTCTGAGACTAATGTAGTGCCTTAAGGTCCACATTGAAATCTACAGACTTCGTAAATGGGCATTGAAAAGCTGACAATCCATCAGTACACGTTAAAATTATTGTGAAAAATTACCTTTGTTTTTAAAGACTATCTATTTTCTGACTAATGAGAGCGATCTAAAAATCGTTTCATTAGTCGTTCGATCGTTTTCATTAGTCAGAAAATAGATAGTATTTAAAAACAGAGGTAATTTTTCTAGATATTTTGAACAGGGTACATTGTTAAAAATTTGACCCTTTTGCTGCATCGTCCCTCCACCGCTAATATAGAAAACGATTACTTCAGCCTATTATGGAGCATTCTCATGGATCAAAAGTGAGATATTCTATAAAAGCGGGGTTGTGACGATGCAGCAAAAGGGTAAGATTTTTTACAGTTTAAAGTACGCGTACACAATCAGAGCGCGTCAAGTTGCTTCTATGATTCAATGCATAGAAAAGTAATTCTAAATGTTCGTATGTATTAAAATACCCTTTTCAGTCATAAAAACTAAAAAGGAAGATATCAAAATCACACCATGATTCAACATGCGTCTATATGAAAGTAGCAATATTTGAAGTTAAGAATGTTCTTTGATAAACGCGGTTTTCCAAAGTACAGAAAATTTAAGAATTTTTATTCCAGAACTTGGTAGTAGTCGCTTGAACGAGTTTGTTTTATGGGTGAAAGAAGTTAACTAGCTTAACTTTAATGGTAAACTTATCAAAATTTTTCATCATTTATATTTGTTCAAATGTAAACCTAGCACACAGCAATGTACTTTAATCACTTTGTGAATCCGGCATAACAAGCACCCTGATACACAGACACTCTTGCTTTAACGTGTGAGGCTCTTTAGAGATGAATTTTCAGCTTTTCGAAATCGAATTCTCATGTCTGGATCGATGTGGATCTTTCACTTTGGTGGATACGAGAATTGTTCCAGCTAAGATTTCGTACTTTGAAAAAAAACTAGCATCTCTGCAACAGTTGTTAGGACCAGAAGGATTATTCGCTGTTAAGTAAAACAAGATTGACCAATCATAAGCCTTCATTTTTGAGAACTGTTCATTGTTCGAAGGAGAGAGTCTGGAATACATGGAGTGAAAATCTGCTATCGACACACTAAAAAATTTGACCCTTTTGCTTCATCGTTACTCCATCGCTTTTATAGAATTTCTTTGTTTTGACCAATGAGAATGCTCCATAATAGAGCGAAATAATCGTTTCCTATAAAAGCAATGGAGTGACGATGCTGCAAAAGGGTTCAATTTTTTACAATGCAAGCAGTGCTAAAAATTTGTATCCTTTTAATGTGCAACGATGCTACTGAATTCCAAAGTGTTGATCACAGCGACATCTGCGGCATTTTCGTGATACATTATCTAGACTAGCAATAATTCTTGCATTTTTAGAAAATGTCCTGCAGATGTCGCTTCTATCTTTAAATTTCATTAGCATTGTTGCACATTTAAATAATAGAACATTTTAGCGCTTTTTTAAGTGTTACAGAGAGCGTGTTCAGCACAACTTACCGGTTACTTACCGACCACTTACCGATTGTAGACAAGTACGAAATGAAAATCAAAGCGAAGTGTGTGGTCAGCTACATTTCAACAGAATAATTTTCATTGATGCTACAATTTGCTTTCGTACTGCCCTACAATCGGTCGGTAACATTGGTTACTTTTGTAAGTTGCTCAAAACACGCCCTGAGATAGCCGATTTCCACATTATATCCCCTAGATGCTATATTTCCGGTTTCTTGCATAAGAGAACTTGTCCGGAATCCAGGTAGAATTTGCGCTGTTAGCGAAACTAGATTAACGAATCAGAAGCCTGAATTTTAGCAAATTTTTCAATGTTTTAAATAAATTTTCTTGTTAATAAATCTCGTTTCACAAACAGCGCAAAATTTATGTGAATCCTAGCCCTTGTCCAGTTAGGATTTTGCACTTTGAACACTGTTAAAAATTTAAAACTTTTACTTTATCGTCTATCCATCGCTTTTATAGAAAATGATTACTTCATTGTATTATGGTGAATTCTTATTGGTCAAAATAGAGATATTCCATAAAAGCGGTGAAGTGACGATGCAGCAAAAACTTCAAACTTTTAACAGTGAAAAGATCGTATGTCTATGTAAGTGTAACATAAAATCATGCAAAAGGAACACTTCTAATTGGTCGATTGCTTCAAAATGAATTTGAAATTTAAAGTTTTTATTTTTTAAAAAGTTCTAATTATCAGATTTTTATGAAATTCGAATGGGACCACATGGGCTTCATACGCTTTCAAACAAAAAAAGAATTATCAAAATCGGTTCATATTTGCAAAAGTTATGCGTGAACAACAAATACATACAGGTCGAAATCGTAACCTCCTCTTTGAAATCGGTTAATAAACTTTTCAACCAAAAATTGAACCGACTTCAAAAGCTACTGCAAAGTGAAAAATAATTTTTTTAGATAATATTAATAAGAAATTAAATTAAGAGCGCAGAATTTACCACGCGCATTATTATATTCAACTACATTAATTGGATTTTTTGGAGTCGGTGCCAGCCAAGCCAATTTCAAAGTTAAAATTAAGTATCCAATGCAAATCGTAAAAGAATAAGTTTAAATGTTTTAACTAAATATTAAATCGTAAAAAAAAAACTCGTTGCTACTTGGATGTGTGGCTGTTGAAAATTACATGTAACTTGGCTTGGCTGGCACCGACTCCAAAAAATCAAATTAATGTACATAAATATAATAATGTGCATGGTAAATACTACGCTCTTAATTTAATTTCTTATTAATATTATCTAAAGAATTATTTTTCACTTTGCAGTAGTTTTTGAAGTCGGTTCAATTTTTGGTAGAAAAGTTTATTTATCTTGTTTACAATGTAGAAAAGATGTGATATCTCAAATTGTCTTTAATTAGATTTAATTTGTAAGAAATAATACTTACAAAATATTCCGAGATGTTGTTTGTATGTAAGTTTAAGAAAGTAAATTAACTAAATGATTCGTAAGCTGGAAAGAACGTAAAAAAAAGATGTAATGCGCATGCGCGGATGAGAAATGCAACAATATTTTTCACTTTCTAGAGCAAAAGCCTTCACGTGAAAAAATATTGAATTTTAGTAATAGACGGAATGGAGAGAAAGTTGTTAGGGGCCACTGTAATACTTACTCATCATGGATAACAATAATATAATGTATGAAAATAAACCATGTGTAAATTATTTATAAAATACATTGCCATTCCAAAATAAATAAATAAATAAATAAATAAACGTATATTTTAATATTTTTAATATACATCGTAATCCTTTATTAATGAATTGCTGATCAACCAATTTCGACACGTTATATAAAACGCCAAACTACTCAAGTAGTTCTCAATTTCGTAAAAGAAACATCTCTATAGCTCCAAAAATAACAATCATACCAACTAAAAGTTTACTGCGTCAGATTAAACGTCTCATTTCCAATTGAAAAATATCTTTGAATTGAAATTTGAATGAAATACAGGGTCACGAAAAATCAAAGAATGTGGAAAACAAGATTACAAATATCTCAGCAACTAATAATCCTATCGACTTCGTTCTTTATGCAAAATTTTTGTTATTTTATTGTCTTTTACCTTCATTCCTTAGAATAAAAAAATATCGAAAATTGTTATATACCTTTCATCAGAATGAATTTTTCGAGAGTCCGAAAAAAATAGTTCCGGATAATCGAAGTTACTGGTATTAAATAGGTTCTGTCCCATTCTTCCATACTAAATACATAGAAAATTTCAAGTCTCTATCTCAATTTGTTCGGGAGATAGAGCGTTGAGAGACACACTGATGGACGGACGGGATTTTTTTAAAATATGGTTTTCGGAATCTCCAATATTTGAAACATGTAAATCCGTTAAAAATTTTCGATTTTCAAAACAATTGCAAAACTTACCCTATTCTACGTATGATGTGTAAGTAATACGGAATCTTAAGATAAGCTGAGAAGCATAGCTCCTACAAAATTTAAATGACAAGGAGATTCTCCAAAAGAAATAAGAGAATCTCTTGTATATTCTCTTATAACAGAATTTTGCTTCATCAATATTGCATGAACGTAGTAACAATAATAATAATAATAAATGAGTAGCTTGAAAGGTACACCTTCATTTGAATGCGTAATACTTTACTATTGATATCGCAATCACAACTGATGTTATCGTTAACCACAGAGACAAAGAAAACGTTTAAAAAATATTGAAAAAGTGTGGCTTGTAAATTGGTTTTCGAGAAAATATGAATAACTATGCAACTTGTGTGGGTAAGAAAAATCCATTGTTCCTGAAGCAGTTTCTATCATATCTACTGGAACAGCCTGAATATTTAGGTCCAAATAATAATTATTATTTTTAAATAATCCGTCCATCATACCATTAGGTTGACTTATATATTGCTCTAAAGTTATAAGAAAATTAATTCTGTCAAAATATTATATAATTTTTTCTGATACTGTTTAAGTTCAAGTAATAATCGAAGTTATACATTTTATATCTACGTCCTTCTTGTATGTATGGATAACTATAATATCGGTTTTAATTGCGATGCCAATAGTAAGTCATATTGAAACGGAGGTATGCTTCAAACACTATTTTTTACCAGATTGTAGCAATATTGATGAAGCAAAATTCCTTTATAAGACCTTCCTCGCTTGTGGAGAAACTCGTTGTCTTTCATAAGTTATAGGAGTTATGCTATTCTGCTTGTTCTACAATTGCGTATTTTTATCCTTAAATAAAAATTTTAGTCTGTCATCATCGGCTGCGTTTGGCGAGAATTTAAAAGGCAGTTACAGGTAAATAGTATGCGCTATGATTATTTTCTGGGTAAAAAATACAAAAATTCTTTGAAATTGTTTTCCTATGAGGTGAAAAATTAATTGTATTTCTTCCTTAATTTCTATTTAAGAACAAATTAGAATCATTTGTCGCAATGACGGACGCATAAAAATGACTCGTTATAAACATAAAACAATTAACGAAATTTCAATAGCAATAATAAAATACTAAAATACGAAAATGATTCTTGGTGTAGTTTTATTGTTTTAATATATGTGCTGTACTTATTTCAAATCATCGAACATTCTAAATTCTTTATTATTAGGAAAAGATTTCTCTTGCTAAAAGATGTTCTTAAAGTCATTTTTTATTCTAGTTAAAAAGTTGCCTTTTTGATAGCAAAATTTATCATAATCTAAATTGAAATTATAATTTCTCTTTCGAAAGTGAACAAGTGAGGGACATTAATTCTGCATACATCACTTGAAAATAGTATGATATAAAATTTTTTATTTACGTATGAAATTATTCATCAGCTTTCTTCATATTGTTTCATTAAAATGTTAATCAATTTAGTTAATTTAAAAAAGTAACATGTTTCACAAATTCCCAAGACTTTTATATATAAAGAAAAAGTAAAAGGAAATCATTATATTTTTTACGCACAATTGAGCACTGAGTATCTTTCGCAACAGTTCATTGTCCTATGTTAATGCAAATATATACTTGGAAACTCGAGTAAGTTTGTTACACGATTCAATGTATGCGGAACGTTCATTGTTACTGTTGTGACTTTTAGAGGGAATTTCCGCAAATATTTCCAATTATTTTATTACAAAGTAGAATTACGATAAAAATTAATATAACCACTTAAATACAATTGTATTCCATTCACGTAAAATATATCTAAGTTGTCACAAAATCACTTTATCGGTTACATAATGAAAGTTTAAAACTTCTTGTGACCAGTATGGCTCAAGAATAATATAAATTTAACTACGTATTATATACAGAGACAAGTAAAATGCTTTTAAAGAAAATAAATTGAATAAGCATTTTGCTGCTGCTTTTATTGTAGAAGCTCGTCTTTTTCGCACCTGACGAAGGAAGACTTAGATCTCTCGAAAAGCTTAGCGTATTTAAGAATTTTGTTTTGATGTTTTAAGACTTTTTTTTTGTTCTTATTGTTTTTAATGCATTTGTTACAAATTACATATAAGTTTACGAGTGAAACACAATGACATTTGAATGATTAAATCCATTGAATGTGAATTATATTTTATTAAAAAATATTTTGACTTATTCAGGAAGGTTTGCTCTAATAGTCACAGGAGTTACAACTGGTTTTACCGTTTATAATACGTTCACTCTGAGTTCAAAATATTTTAATACTGAACCGCAAAATTTTTTTGGAGTGAGGATTATATATGAAAAAAGTAAAACAACTTTCTAATGAATTATACAGGATGTGGTATCTGGCCTACCTTAAGTAGATTTCGAAATGAAAGTCCCATTTTATCAATTTACAATCTCTTGATTACGCGTGCTGAAACGTTTAATAAAATCAATCCTGTTTAGCTAGATGTATTTTATACAGCGTATACACATATCATAAGAGAATTTCATATAGGAAATTACATTTACACAACTTTTTTATTTGTGCATGAAAAACCAATAGTTTTCAAATTTTTCAAAACCTTCTTTACGTTTGTTTTTAATGAAGCTTCAAAAGTAAAATCAATACCGTTAAAGTAATTTAAAAGCTCTTCACAAACAGGGGTTTTTAATTATAAATGATATTGGAGAATATCGCTTTTTTGGTATTTATTTTTAAACTTTTGTTTTATTTGCATTTAATTTATAACTCAATATATTGAACATATGAATAAAAAATAATATATGCCGGCACAAAAATACTTTCGCGACAGAATCAATAATCTAATTTAACAGAATCCCCAATAGCACATCAGTAAATAGTTAAAAAAACAAATGGCAATTTAAAAATAAAATCAATAAAACATTAAGCTGACCTATTTATTGCTGATTTATTTTAATCATAAGGCTATAATACAGTAAAATCGAAACTTCATCCCAAGTGTCTGAATCAATTTTAGTACCATTTAAATCCTGTGACGGCATTTTGGTTATAAACAGTAACCGGACTAAATGTATTTGTAGATTAATATCGGAACTCTGTGCATCTACATGTATCAGTGTTCTTTTGTGCATAAAGTGATCAAAGGTAACCGAATGGTTTTGTTTTATGGTCCTTTAATATAAAAATGTTTAAAACTCTATGTTAATTTTTAAGAATTGGCTATTTTGATTCATATTTTAGTGAAACAAACTGAAAGAAATTGATTATTGATTTTTTACTTAAATTCAAAACTCTATTATTCAATATTTTCGAATTATATGTATATATACAGGGTGAGTCATAAATATCGAAACAATAGGCTATCTCCTTAAATATTGCCCTTAGACCCATACTTCCAATTGCAAAAATTCATAAAAAAATGTGAAATTTTTGATAAGATAAATTGCGACTCCATGGGGGGTCTAGTTGAAAAGTTACGAAAATTAAATTTTTATACGGCCCCCGTAGGACAAAAATTCCAATTAGGAAAACTTTCCTTATTCAATCCTGAATAAGACACAAAAAGTTGCATCTTCATATCTCCAAAATTCGCAAAGTTATAGCCGTTTAAAAAATTTATCAGGTTTTAAGGGATTAGACACAAATTGAAAAGCGCGCAATTCAAAAAACAATGTTTCTTTAGCAGTTCTAGAAAATGCGTAAAAAATATATTTTTTGAGTTAGAATTTTGAATTTTTTCTTTTTTTGTGATGGTTAGCATTATAATTTGTTAAGAAAATCACATTCTAAAATTTCTCATACAATTTATAAAAGTTTCATGTGGTTAGTACTGGTTTAAATGGGACATTCAAAAATCGTTATAACTCGTAACATTATTTATCGGATTTCAATTTCTTTCCATTTAATTAAAGATGAAAATCTGATTTTAGTTTTGTTCCAAGGTTTTTTTTATATTAATTTTAAAACTATTAAAAATATGTATTGAAAAAATAATATAACTTTATAAAAGAAATCATATTTTCAAAAACAAACATTTTTTCAAAAGTAAACATTTTTTCAAAAGTAAACATTTTTTCAAAAGTAAACATTTTTTCAAATTTGCCGAAACAAAACTAATGTAAAAAATCAAAAATGACGTGTTTCAAGTTCTTTTTTCTTTTAAAAATTCTTAACATTTAATAATTTAAAGACAAGAAATAGAGGATAAAAAATTCATTATGGAGAAAAACGAAGTGAATTGTTTAAATGTTCGTCAGTTATTTTAAAAAATGCTTTTTCTAAGATGCAGATTAAGTCTTTTTTTTTCTTTTTAAATTTATCTCTGACAACTTCAGGCTTTTTATCGTCCTCCAGAAGATATTAAAAAATCTGTATTCTGGGCCCAGGTAGGGCCAGGGCCGATATGTTACTTTTTTCGGAAGACCCGCCAGGCCGTGCCTAGCGTAAAATCACTGTCTCTGACTGACTTAATACGTACATAAAATAAATAAAATTCGGCTCAATCGAATTTTTTTACGAAAAACATATAGATTTTTAAACTTTTATTTTACAAAAAAAAAAAAAAAAAAAAAAAACTTTAAAATTTAAAATTTATTTTTTTAAATAGATTATTCAAAGGCTGAAAAAATTAAATACAATAAAACCAGTGAAAAAAAATCTGCCTATGACGGAATTCTGTCTTAAACGGAAAATATGTTGATCCATGCAAAATAAATGCAATAGTACCTGAAAAGAAAATAAGTTCCAATTACATCTTCTAGGGAGAGCATCTGTCTATAACGTATTTTTTCTTTTCTATGTGATTCCGTCTTAAAAAGTTTTAGTGTATAACATTTTTCAGAATTTCCAACGCATGGGATGTGGATTAACGATATTAAAATATAAGTGAAACATTTACATATAAATAGAGATTCATTGATAAAATAAATATATTACATCCTTTGGCGCTTCTTTAATAATAAAAAGTATAAATATAAAAAACGAAAAGCTATAAAAGAATTTTTTGGTCAAAACTCCTCCATAATGAAACATTTTTTTCCCACGCCGATTTAAAAAAACTATGTAGAAATTTGCGACTGAAACGGGCTATGATTTAAACTATTTTCCAGACCGGTCCGGGTTATGATGTTGTCATTTTTTCAGGCCACTCCGAACTTTTTCCTCTATGGGTCGGTTTGAGACTTGACCTAGATATTTTGACCCGGGCAGACGTCTGGTAAACCAATTTAGCGTAAAAACTATACGCTGCTATTTTATGTCCAAAGAAAAAGCGCCATCTTAAACCGATTTTTATCAATTTGCAATTTGTGAATGTTCCCTAACAAGCGTTGAATCACAGAGAAGAAAGCACAGTTTAGAGTCAGGGAAAAGTGGTGTAAGTCAGGAATTTTTGAGGATTTTGGGATTTAATATCTCTGTGGGGTTTTTAGATACGGAGATGCAATTTGTTTTGTTCAATTTAGGAATGGATAAGGAATAATTTCCTAATTGGGAATTTTGCCATACGGGGGCCGTATAAAAATTTAATTTTCGTATTTTTTCAAATAGACCCCCCATGGAGTTGCAACTTATCTTATCAGAAATTTCACCTTTTTTTATGAATTTTTGCAATTGGAAGCACGGGTCTAGGGGCAATATTTGAGGAGATAGCCTATTGTTTCGATATTTATGACTCACCCTGTATATCAATATTGTTCCTATTTAAATTAGCTACGGTAAAAATATGCAAAAAAAAAAGTTTATATAGATTATAACAAATGTAGCCATCAACAAATCGATTTATTCAGTGAACTGAAAAATGATCTTAAAATATGAAAAGAAAGTCTTCTCGCTTAACGAAGATAAACTCTGTTCTTTTTAAAGGCCATTGGGAATTTAAGATTTTTATGGTGCGTTTAAAAAAGTTTCAGTCTCTTCATTACAGTTCTTAAAATAATTTGAAACATAGCATGCCTGTTCCTCAAAATAGAGAGGTTAGAGTATTACATCACGCAAATAACTATATACGATTATGATAAAATTACTCCAAGTATTGCAATCGGTTTTTTAAAATTGATAACCCAATTTCGTTAACTGTTTTCTATTTAAAATGACTCACACTTATGTGTGATTCAATGTTATAAAGCACTGTGTATTACTGATAAAACAGAAATTTAGTTAAAAAAGGATGCAATTATTTTCATTTCTCATTTATTCTGCAAGAAAAGAATGAATAATCTTTTCATTGCATAATCTTTTTATCTTTTATCACATTTAAAAGAGATTAATTCTTATTCATATATTCTATCATTAAAATTTGTACATTTTTAAATTTTGTATGTGCCATTCTCTAGAAAATAAAACTCTGTGGAATGCCAGAGGACATTAATCATTGGATTTAATGCTGCGTACAATCAAAACTGATATGACTTACGAATAAGATAAAATTTGCCCTAATGGTACTTTGCGATGATCAATAAGCAAAATAAATGAATCAGAAATTAATGTGCAAGTTTTTCCGATGCATTTTTTGGCTCTATGTTAAGTACTATTTGAAACCATTCGCAACTTTTTGTATACTAACAGAATGATATAACACGTATCACGAGCAAATTTTATTCCAGTTATCCTTAGACATTAGTATCAGGGAGGAGTTCCTCAATATGTCGATAGGTCAATACTGTCTTGCTTTATGCAGTGTTCGCTTTGAACTGCATGCTTTCATTTTATACTTCTGTTACATGTAAAGATTTACAAGTGAAAGATTTACAATGGAAGGTTGAACTTTTGACGAATTTCTTATTTTGGTTTATAATTTCATGAAATGAAATGAAGAACATAAATGAATTACTTTAAACTGAAATTCATCAGAGTATTTTGTAAAATATTCTAATTATTCATGCATTATTAACTATCATGATTTGTTCTTTAAGGATAATTTAATGCTGACAAAGTTGGTACAGAACATAATCAATTAGTTATAAGCAATTATATCAAAAATGGAACGAAATGTCATTTTTAAAAACAACTCAACATTGTCCATAAATGATATAAATTAGAATATCACACGGCATGTGCATATATTATAAACATACAATCCTATCGAAGATTTGCTTTTGTGTTGGGATTGATTCAGAAAACATTGATTATTTTCAGTTTATTACGACTAATTTTTAATGTTGTTAAATGATATACTTTGCTTATAAAATAGAAAGTACAAAACGAAAAGATTTTTTTTATTCTTTTCCGTTATTTAAGAAAAAATTAAGGTTGTTATTTTTTAAATATCATTGGAATATTATTAACTATCATGCATATTTTCTAACATTAAAAATGGTAAAATGCTTTATAATTAAGAGTAATTTTGAGTAACTTTTTTGGAAAATTAACGAATTAAATAAAGAAGGATATGGAATTCCAGAAAACAATAACCCTTGGATATGATATTCTCCCGTACGAGTCTTCTATGCATCTTGCGAATGCAGCCGATGGCGACAGGTTAAAATATTTCTCATCGAAAAACAACACTGCAGGCCGTTTGCTACTTGCACTCCTCCAGTTCCTTCAGCAGCATAGAAAGTATTTTGACAGAATGAATTTTGTTATAAATTATGAGAAGACTATGTTTTTTCGGAATGGTACTCTAAAAGGACTTATTAGAAGAATCAATCATTCAGAAATAGATGTTGGAGTTACTCCATTTACTATGCATGAACATATTTCTGAAGCAGCGGATTTTGCTTACCCCTGTGGGATGGCAGACTTTACATTTGTAACTCGAAAACCGAAATATAAACCACACATTTCTGGCATTTTTCAAATGTTTTCGTTACCTGTATGGCTAACAATTATATCGGCGTTAATTGCGATGGCTCTAGTAAGTTACGTTGTACTGAAAAGGAAGTATACCTTCGGTAAAATTTTCCTAGATGTTTTTGCAATATTGATGAAGCAAAATTCACGCATAAAACTTTCGTCTCTCGTGCGAAAACTTCTTGTCTATTCGTGGGTTGTAGGATCTATGCTCCTTTGCTTATCTTATGAATCAGTATTTTTGTCATTTCTCTCAATACCTCCCGTCACAAAAATCAAGCATCTTTCAGACTTGGCTTTAGCTGTAGAAAGAGGAGATTACCACTGTACTTCTGCGCATCCTACATATTTTAGTATATGGTTGTACTCAGAACGAGAATATTTAAGAATAATCGCAAAGAACATCGTTCAGCAAAAGATAAGTTATGGCCATCCTTTCAAAAATTTTGTTCGTGAGAGTCAAACGCAAAATCTTGCCTATTTCTTGGATACAGACTTTATTGACATTCTGCCCGCACAAGAATTCTTCATCTCAGAAGACCATTTTCTAGAACGGATGATTGCAATGCCGGTCAGAAAAGGCTTCTGTTGCAAAGATTTATTAGATTCATTCGTACATAAAATGATGGCTTCAGGCCTCTACATGAAGTATGTTAGCGATAGAATTTTTCTGTCTTCAATGCAACTGAAACCATTCTTCCCCGATTTTGGAACTACTAACAGAAAACTTACGCTTACCGACGTTGCCCCCGCATTTCTATTCCTTTTAACTGGCTATTTCATATCATTCTTGGTTCTTATTTTTGAAATATTTTTAGGTCGAAAAAAAATGAATTCTATAAAAATGAATCCAAAGAGAGAAAGAAGACAGAAAAGAGGAAAAGTTTCTGATGAAATTCCCGTTTAGTTAGTTTATCACAGAATATTCATGATTTAAAAGTTGTTGACAATTAAATTCTTTCAATATTATTATTACCTCACTTTCTGTAATACATTTTTTTAATATTATTTTTTAAAGATTAATTTAGAACACGTTTTTTTGAAATTCTGATTTTTTAAGTGCTTTTATATTTCAGGTAAAATTTGCCAACAACACAGAAAATTGCCAAGGGAATTAAATATATATTACCACAATGATACAGTTTTCTAAATTCGCAATAATCAAAATATTTTTCTAATCTTAAGAAATAACTCAAGGTAATAATTCACATGCTCGAAAAGGTGTAAAAACGCAACGGATTTCTGAAAAAAAATAGAAAAGATATGAACACAATAAGGCAATAATGTAGCACAATAAGGAGGAATGTGCTGAAAAATTTCAAGAAAGACATTATTTTATTTATTCTACTAATCGAAATAAAATGACAAAGAATTAAAATAAAAAGGGGATTTGTTAGAGAATGCCGTCTTGATGAATGTATATTATAAGTTGATTAAGAATAAAAATGACTTGCAGAGAAAATTAATCAGAGTATATCATTTGAATTAAACATGAAAAATGAATCCGCACTCTTACAAAAGCTGAAAAAAAATTACGGAGTTTTGAAAAGCAATTGAAATTGTTGGACATCCGGTAAATTATTTTAAGTGTAAATAACTAAAAAAGAGTCATATGTTTCACAACAAACTTTCGTTTCTTCGAAAGCTAAGTATTATTTCGCATGCTCTCAAAGTATTTGTTTAACCTCTTGTGAGATTTTTAGTGACAACATCAGCAAGATATTTTTTCTGAAAACTTCGGTTTTCCTGTTCTAGGAAAAATATTAGAAGAAAATGTAAAAGGTTGTATTGTAAGTACTTTCCTCATATTATCACCAGTTGTCATTTCTTTGGGACATTTTATTGTAGTGTGACAGTGCAACGAATTTAAGAATACAAAAGTTAAAATCCTGCTCATTACTCCTGGTCAGACAATTAGATTTCTAAGTAAAAAATAGCTTGAGAGGGTGAAACATGCTCCAGTCTAATTGTGTTAGTTATACACGGTGTACCATTTTGGAATCAATTTCTGAATTTTGGCAAATTCTATAAATAGGTTTCTTCAAAGTAATAGTAATAATTATCGCTCTTATTCAAACACTTTCATTTTATTTTTTATTAGAGATTGATAGGGAAGAGCAAAAGTCTTTAAGCGATTTAGAAAAATGTTTTTTGGCCAATGGAAAGTCTATTATCCTTTCTTTATCTTATGCATGTGCCTAAAATCAGAATGTAAATGTAGCACAAAAATTTGTAACATAGTGACACATTTAAAATTATATCTCCTTTTCTCACCAAGTAATAAGTAAGCATAAAGTAAACATAAAATATGGAACATGCTCCAGTCTATATGTATTAGTAATGTACTGTGTATTAGCTGAAATCAATTTCTAAATTTTACCTAACTCAATCAATAGCTTTGTGTAAAGTAATAAAAATAGTTACTGCCCGTATTGAAACATTTTCATTTTAGATGGCTATAAGTGATTAATAAGGAGGAACAAAAGCCTTTAAGAGAGTTAGAAAAAAACTTTTTGGGCAATGGAAAGTCTATGAACATTTTTCATGTTATACCTGTGCGTGAAAACTACAATTTTGTAAATGTAGCACACAAATTTGCAACATATTGAAAGTTAGCACATACATTTAAAAGTAGATCTTCTTTTATCACCATATAATGAGTAAACATATATACGTATAGTTCTGTAGAATCATCAGCAGGACACTTCTGATTTCTTAATGTTTTACTAAGTTTACTATTAAGCACTAAGAAATCTTACTTCTTATTGTTGTCAATTTTTATTGGTTAGAATTGCAAAATATTTTTAGAATTTTGAATGTTATCATTTTCGTATTATGAAGTTCTAAGCATTGGGAAAATTTACTGTTTGCCATTGTGAAAATCTAAAATGTTAGGTTATAAATTCTTTTCTTATAACATCAAGAGTTTTCATTCTTTGGTGACGTTTTATTGTAGGATTTAAGGGGTACAAGTTTAAGAATACACGCATAAAAAAGGGTTCATCCCTCCTGGTTAAACAATCACTTTCTCAAGTAAATAAACGCTTGAGAGTGCCAAAAATGCTTAAATCCATGTATGTCGGTTATATATTGCGTATCAGTTTACATCAAGTTTTGAATTATTAATATACACTATAAATAGCTTTTCTGGAATTAATAATAATAATTACAAACCTAATTAATACCTTTTAATTTCAAATGGCTATTCCGACAAAGTCTGGAATAACGAAAGCCTATAAAAAGAGTTATTAAATGTCTTTAAATGTCCAGTAAAAAAGCCATTCAACTTTGTTTATGTTTGGTATGTATCTCAAAAATTTATAAATGTAGCATAAAAATCTGACACATAAAGTAGATTAATATACAGTAGAACCCCGATAATCCGGATCGGGTTTTTTAATTTTTTTTCAACTTTCAGAAGCGATTGGCAAAAAAGTTTTTGTTTTATTATTCAGAATACGACGATGCAACACGTTAATGTTAAAGAAATTAGCCAATCGCTTCTCAAACTTGAAAAAAAAGCGAAAAACCCGATCCGGATTATCGGGGTTCTACTGTACTTAAAAATAGATATTATTTTATCGCCACATGATGAGTAAGCATACACAATTCTAGTTTTGTTAATATCACTAGTAAGTCTCTTCTAATTCGCTATTGTGAAAATTTACTTCCGAGCACTGAGAAAGTAAATGTAACTGAGAAACTAAGAGTGTAAATATTTACTGGTTAGAATTGTGGGAATTTCTTTCATAGCTATCTAACAGTTTTCTTCTTTTATGTAAAAGTGTAAACACCTCTTAGTACTGTAAAAGTTTACTTCTTAGCACTATAAAAGTTTATTTAGCACTGTAACTGTTTATTGATTACACTGTAAAAAATATTTGGAACGTTTACTATTTTAACAGAAACCTTTCTGAATCCGTCAGATATTTCAGGGCTACTTTCACTCTTCAATTCCACCAGAAACGTTTCTAAATTTATGGATTTATTTCCCAATGTGACGGGTAACCTGGCATTTCTACCTTAGCGCATGCGTACATTCCTTCCTCCTCGTGTGGAAAGACCAAACTTCTACGCCTCAGTTTGTCCAATATGGCGACGAATAACGCCTGTTTGTAACACGTGCTTGTATTTAACGTTGTTCGGTTATATTTGAAAAAAAATAATATTTATACGTATATAATATGTATACATTAGAAAATTTGCCATATTGTGTAGGTATTTTTTAAAGCGTTTTACGATTGTATAAGAGATGTTAAAGTAATTTAATTAGTTGTAAGCGTTTCTTTAAATCGTCTATAGTATTATTTTTACTTAATATTCTTTGTTATTAGTTAATTATTTATTAGCTTTTTTTGTTGCAATACTCGTAAAAAATTATTTATCTATTTGTTTTTTTTATATTACTCCTTTTTTCCGTTTTTTCATAATATATATTTATATGCACTTGATGTTAATAATAATTTCAGTTTCGTATTGTCTTTCCACAGCTTTTTTTAACAAATTTTTAAATGTTTTATTACTTAAAAGAAAAGTTACGTATTGCATTTTACTTCTTTACTATTCATTTTTTATGTAAAAGTACAGTATTAATAATAATAATAATAATAATAATAATAATAATAATAATAACAATAATAATAAACAGTAAACTATTCTCAGAATTATACTAGGATTTATTTTTATAAATCATTATAGTTAATATAGATGATTCATTTGTTTTCCTGTTTTCCAAAAAGCTTTCAAAAATTCGAAGTAGCGTTTATATGTCAGTATCAATAAATAATACAGATATCAATAATTCAATTATATGTATATTTTTCATGTAATATTATTTTAAATCTAATTAGGATATTTTAGGATATTTTTGATACATTTAAATTAAATTACGATGAACGCAATGTAAATGTATCGGATAATGTTAAAAACATTTTTCTAATCTAATTGTTTTTTTATATTTTAACTTTTTTTCTCCTGAAATTTTGATAGAAAATTAAAAATATATATATTTAAAGTTGTTAACTTGTTCATTATTTAGGTCCTGATATGTAAACTCCCCCGCTCCCTTTTTTTTTTTCTTTTCCTTTTTTTTTTTTTTTTCTTTCCCCATGCTTCGAAAAAATTAACTATTTTTGTAATAAACAAATTTGAAAATTTCTAGATTATTAGCCATCAGCTTATTTTATGAAAATATAGTTAAAAAGTTTTCTTGTTTAAAGTTATAAGGTTTTTAGCTCACAGGCTATCATAGCCTGAGAGCTTATGTGCCCGCCCGTTCTGTATGTACCTTCGTACGTGCGTAACGCGATAACTCATGATAAAAGTATCCTATCCACTTGAAATTTTGTATACAGGTATATCCTGATAAGGCGCTTCTCTGATTAGTTTTTGGAGTTCATTTGATAAGTATAAGAGGGGGAACGGGGGGCTCATGCCCCTCCCTTTAATCGATATAAATGGGTTTTTTCATTCAGAAATATCAGTTTTCGTTTAAAATTTAGCTATAAGATCATTCTAATGAGGTGCCTCAGTGACTAATATTAGTGTTCATTGTATAAATATAAACAGGGGGAACGGGGATTCTAATGCCCCTCCCCTTAATTGATATAAATGGGTTTTACATGCAGAATAATCAGATTTAATTCAAATCTCTGAATAGTTTTGGAAGTTTAATGATTAAGTATAAAAGAGAGGGGGATAACTCTTAAATTATATAAATGGGTTTTTATTAAGAATTTTCCGATTTGCTCTGAATTTAGAACATAGATTTTTTATATAATAAAGCATGTCCCTGATTAGTTTAGGGGGTTCAATGATTAAGTATAAAAGGGTGAAAGAGGAAACTGTTTCCCCTCCTTTGATTTTTTTTTCGATCGGAAATAACCCTTGAAAATATAAGGCTGTAATGTGCAATTAGTATGCGTAGCCTGTGAGTTTAATGCCATCAGTTTAACTGGGCAGTATTCTTTTTTTATTTAATTTATTAAGATTATGTTGTGAAAAAGAAACATAATATGTGAGTCAACATAACATAATTTTAATCATATCTTTTACATGCTCAGATAATAGTAGTAATAATAATAATAATAGAATATTATATATTAAAATGTCTGTGCAACAAAGAAACGCTAAAAATAAATTAAAAACACAAGTAAAAATAATGCTTAACAAAAAAAAAAAAAAAAAAAAAAAAGAATTTATGGATTTATGGATTTATTTTCAACATCAACTCAATTCAGAAACAAAATCAAGCATATATATGTATACATAAACATTACTCACAAACCAACGTCTATTTAAAACTTCCTTTATAAATTTCATTCAATAAAAAATATCTTTTTCACAAAATCCATTTTACTAAAATAAGTCATTTCATAAAATAATTTTCAATAAATAGCAATGCTAAATTCATATTGTGTAAATAATTAAAATTCATATAATAAAGCCCAAATAACTGTACTAAAATTACTTGCAGGTGCATAATATAAAATTATTTAAAATATGTTAGAAATATATAAAAAATTCATTAAAATTCATAAAAAGATAATGGTTTTTAATGTATTTATAAGCTATTTATAATGTATTCTAAGAAATTTTTTACTATATGTATGCTCCTGCAAGTAATTTTAGTACAGTTATTTGGGCTTTTTTATATGAAATTTAAAATAATCCTTGCCTTTAAAAAGGTTCCAAGGTATATTCGGAGAACTTTTCGATTCGTAATGAAAAGTTTCTTATATATTCAAAAACAATTACTTGTCTAGTGAAAATTTTCTTATGTATCCATAAACCTTTCAGATCCGTAAAAAAAGGTTTCAGAAACTTTTTATTAAGAATCGGAAAAGTTCCATGTATTAACTGAAACATTTTTCTGCTCCAACCAGAAACCTTTCCGTTAATATCGTGCAGCACAGGTTTCCGTTATTTTCTGAAATTTTTTTACAGTGTACGTAAAGTTGATTTTTGAATTCCAAAGGTCTAGAAAATGAACAATAGACCGTTACTGCCCCTCCCCCTTTCCCGTCGCTTTCGCATGCAAAGAAATGTTATTTATTAAAAATTTGCTTAAAAGCATGAATAGTTTTTTATGTCTTTAAAAATGTATTGTGACATAATACTGAAATGTATAATTTCAGTGATTCATTTCGATGAGTTGACAGTTTTATTTTTACAAATAGTAAAAATCCATAAATAAATATTTATTCTTGCATTCTAAACTATCAATTTAAATTAAATATTAAATGTGTTTGAATAAAGAATTTTCACTTGATGCAGCTTTTGTCATAATAAAGACAAAAACAGAAATGAATGTTTTATTTATATGGACTTAACCCTTTCCGGCACACTGTGCCCGTCTGGGATACCTAATTTTAATTCTAAACTTGCAAACGGCACCAGTAATATTTTAGTAACATTTTGCTCAAACATTAAAAGCGTAAATTAAGGAATTCAAGGTAGTTTAAAAATTCATTTCTGAACTCCGGTGTCAATCGATTATTTCTATTTTATTAATAAATTTTGCCCATGCCGGAAAGGGTTAAAAGAAGAAAATTTACCGTCCTAATTAATATCATCTATTTATACCGTCCTAAAAAGAAGAAAAATTATTTTGTTTACCTCGTTCATATCTTATAAACGCTCATTAAAATAATAATGTTTGTAATATCTATGTTTGTAACCAAAGGCCATGGAAGCGCCAAGTATGGGAAATGCCTGCATTTCTCTTCCATCCTCCACTTTTCTTTGACTGAGAATGCACACTTGATACCATGTCCAGTTTCTCCAGAGGAAAGGAGTACAAAAGTACTACGTTAACTCCATTACTTAATGAATTATTTTAATGTGATTATATACATAGTTTTTCATTTTTTTACTCGCCACTTTGAGCAGGAGAGTACTACATATGTACATGCATAGAAAAATTCAGGACCATATATAATATTTTACAGCAATAATATTACTTTCGTGAGACATATATAAATAATAATAAATGTATATATATTATTTAATTAGATTCATAACAGAAATTTTTAAGAGAAATGTTTTACATATTTTTCTGTAACTTCTCGATGTTGCCGCATCAAACTAAATCCGTTTCCTAACGTACTACTAGTGCCATTACAGGCAGCAAGTGGTAAATATTAAAGCATCGTAAAATAAAAACAACTCTAACATTGTCTTTTAAACCCGGAAGAAGTCGTAAGTCGGTCTTTTTGCCTTCCATATGAATTAATTTCTCCTTACTAATATCTTTTTGGGGACACAAAGGAGAATTACCATGTACCTGATTTCAAATGTTTTTTCACATCATAATGGAGTAGCAAGAAATATGTTTTTTCTTCGGGTACATTTTTGCAAGAAAAGTTGAAATTATTGGTAAAAGCTATTGAACGATCCCTAAAGTCCGTTCATTTTCACTTTTCCGTTATATTTCAAATCACATTAATATAATACCTAATTTAAATTAATTGCAAATGTATACTAGCATAAACTGTGCTTTATTTTGATTCACAAAGTATTATTTCATAAGATAAATATTTGAAAGTAACTTTATTTTTTTATATTATTTTTGCAGCTTTATTAAGCAAAAAGTTATGTCATGTTTAGCGCATTTAAATTTTGGAAATGTAAATTCAGCCAAATAACTAAGAATTTCATCGGAAATTTTTATTTATGATATAAGACTGGTATAAATAAAAGGTACCACTCTGCTATCCTGTCGACCGATTTCGCCAAATTATACAAATCGCCAAACTAATAGCCAAATTATACATATTGACGTAATTTTTATTTTAAATAATAAGAAAACAAATAATTAGTAGAATATTAATAAAAATACAAATAAAAAGTCGAAATAAAAATTACTTAATGACGTTTTAAACACGTGTATCGTATTTAATGTCATTGATTTGACATTCACGATCATCCATTATTGGCTTTTAATCTTATAATTTGGCGATAGTATTTTGGTCGAAGGGATAACAGAGTAGTACCAAATAAAAATATTTTCGAAGCAGAATTTAACAAAATATTTTTTTTAACTTTTAACTAAAAGTTTTAAAGATGTTTTTTCATTTTCCAATAGCCAGTAATGGCGTTCGTTACGGCCAAGTGTTCTTTTTCTCGGCATTTTTAAATTACTAATACATTCCATAAATTATTTATAAATGTAGTTAATATATTTAATTTGGTTGAATTAAATTATTCTTCAATGGATTAAAGTATTCTTCAATTATTCTCCAATCTTTCATTTCGAGTATCAAAATTAAGAAACTTACCAAATTTAAGAAAATATTCACTTTAAATACCATATATAAGAATTAATTTTACTTGTTTACGATTCTTTTTTTGCCACTTTACCAAAGTAAATACCTAAATAAATAAATCATAATATAATTCTTTTAAAATCAGTAAGTATAAATTGCGTAAATAATTTTGGCAGAATCATGAAAATATATTTTATTTAATATATTAATCATGATTCTATCTATAATTACTAACCCCATGGTTTATTTTCCTTCTTAAAGTAAAAAGATACGGGTTTATTTTTTTATTTGCAAACGGTTTGGCGGAATAATGAAAATATATTTTATTTAATTACTTAATCATGATTCCATCTATAATTACTAACCCCATGGTTTATTTTCCTTCTGAAAATAAAAAGATACGCGTTCAATTTTTTATTTTCAAAAATGCGTTCATAATAGAAAAACATGTAGAATAAATTAATTATTAAAATAATATTTTTTAAAGGTTATTCTGTAAAAAAATAACATTCTGCAAATCTACAAATCATAATTTATTCTTATGTTTAATTTCAAGTCAAAATACGGAATATTTTTTTTTACAAAGTGTACGACAAAATGTAACTTGAGTGGCCTAGTAGAGGATTCGCTTCGCTCATCCTAATTTTTAAAAATCTACATACGATATTCTAATATAAAGTGAAAAATGCTTCTAATTTTGCTTTTTCTGTATGCGTGAGATCAGCGCCAAAATGATATCTGTCTCTCTCTTTTTATTTTAAATAAATTTTGTTCCAAATATATTACCTTATGATGTCATATCATAAAATGGAAAAATTTTTGTGTAGTCACAGAGCGATTATTTTATTGCTATTATCATTATTACTCTTTTAAAAATACAATGAAGAATGTTTTATATCTTGTTAAGAAGGAAAATTAAATTTTAAAAAGCCTTCACGATGTTATTTTTTTATGCCATTTATTTATAATTTATTTTTTATTATTTTTTTAAGAATACAATGAAGCATGTTTCGAGTTTATTGTTAAGAAGAAAAATCAGATGCAAAACTTATTTCAAGAGTGTTTTGGAATTTTATTTTTAGAAGATTAGTGAGTAGATGGTGCTCATTTCTATTGGAGGGGGGGGGGTTCTAGTTTATTTTTCTCGAGCGTTGCGAGATTTAGCGCCGATCATAAGCATCTTGAGAAAACGAGGTGGATACATTTCTCAAGCTACTGCTAAAGCGACCATTTCAAATATTGCAGACAAGCCCCGCCCCTTTCATTTAAAATATTTGTTACCCTTTCCCAGCGATTTTTTACCATTTTTTCCAGCGAAATTTCTGGGATCAAGTGAACTTGTAAATGAAAAATTAGAAATGAAATTTTATTGCAAGAAATTATGAAATACACTTATTGTAGGAAAAGCGTGTGTTACAGAAATTCATCACAAGTGCTGTATACCGTGATACTTCGGATATTTTAAAAAAGTGCGATATACCGAGATAACTCAACTTGATATTTCGTCAAGTGGAGTGATATAAACAGGAGCACGAGAACGTGCAACGTGCAACGATGATAAAACATTACAAAAATGCAAAACTATATATAAACTGGCACATTTTTTCTTACATTTGACATTTTCCGAAGGAAAAAAACCCCACTATTGTTTGTTTGGTTTTTTAAATTACTTTAATAATTTGTTTGCCACTGGAAATAAAAAAAAACGATTATGAACTAGTTGCAATTCAGTTATATGCTTAGATTTTGTTATTTCAATGCTTTTATACGATTTTTCAAGAAACCGAACAGCATTGGTTTTACTAAAATTTCGTTAGATACTTCCCATTTGTTTTTTTTTTCTTTTCGGGCAATACAACTATTATCACCAAGAATAGCAGAAATAATTTCTGCGTCAGTTAAATTTTGAAATTGATATTTATCGTCTTAAAAATGCATGTAGAGAAACGCCGCTAACTACTCTGAGTATTCTTTTATCAGCAAAAAGGACATATTAAAATCGTGGCACAACTAAAACCGAACAAAATCGCGGAATACACTATACAACGAAGAGTTACTGTAGTAGAAAACTCTTCTACACATCATAGAATAGGTTATTTATAGTGCCGGAATTGCAGATAATAGAAATACCTTAACACGGTATTTCTTAAATTATTAAAAAGAAAAGTTGCTTCGGAAGAAAGCAACTCTGCTGGATCAACAATCTTTATTTAATCAATGAACAAAAAATGGATTGTATAATTATTATTTTTTGTGTTTAATCTTTTCTGGTGTGAAAGTTTAATTTTTCTGAATATTTTATAGAGACGGTCAAAGTGACATATACATAGTCGTTAACCTTTCAACTTAGTCAATTTTTAATTTTTAAAATGTTATACATGTCTAATGTCTGGCATTTATAATCAAAGTAAAAAAAAAAAAAAAAAAAAAAAGAATAAAGAGTGGGTGATCGAAACGAAAAAGTCATGAATTTTTTCTCCTTTTTCCCGCACATAAATAAGAAATGTTTTTCGAATAACTAATTTAATAAGCAAAGGTTTTTACCTTTGTTTATTCTCCTTACAGGGCAAAATGATCTCTGGCCCGGGGAAGCGCCTAAAATAGTTTCTTGTCGAATTCTCTTGAATTATTAATTCTGATGTCTTTTTAATTCAGCTGAAATAATTAGAGTCACAACTTAAGCATATTAAACGAAATAGGGGAAAACGTAAATACATTTTTTATCAGGCTGTTTTAAGTTGTGATTTAAGTTGAATTGCAAAAATGACAGACAGGCAGAATGCATGTTTGTTTTCACATTGCATTACTCAGTCGAGTTTTATATGAATACACACACACAAAGAATAAAAGGGCGCAAAGAATAAAGGGGAAATAACTACTTTAGAGAACAAGGATTACATCCACTACTGTTTTCGAATAGAAATTTTCGTTTTATTTATATCAAAAATTCAGCGTTCTAGTAAGGTGATAGGGAGACGATTAGTAACTGAAAATAATGATATTCATCTGACGTAACCTGCGTCTCCTTTATCCATTCTTTCACTTTATCCTGGAAAGAAGATATCTGATCCACGATGCATATCAAGACTAAACGAAATAATTATGGTGTCGCTGTTGTTTGAAGAAATGTTTTAAGGGCATGTCAGTCGCGTATCTGTACAATACAAGGGATGTGGGTCCAAGGGGATTGTCCTTTTCGGAGACTTTCCAACACAAGGATGGACCGGAACGGACTGGTGTTTTTCATTCCTATTGGACGCGTGAGTTCCAATAAACACGATTATTTTCTTAAAATGCCTATTTTACAGCCTTGATAGATATTTTATGACGATGGTGTTTTTATTTTTTTTAATTTAACTATTACTAGCAAAAGCCGTGCTTTGTTTGGATTCGCGAACCATTATTTCATAAGATAAATATTTGAAAGTAACGTGATTTTTTTTATATTATTTTCGCATCTTTATTAAACAAAAACCTTATCTCATATTTTGGCGCATTTAAATTTTAGATATGTAAATTCAGCCAAATAACTAAGAATTTCCTCGGAATTTTTTATTTATGATATAAGGCTGGTATAAATAAAAGTATTTTCGAGGCAGAATTTTACAAACGACGATGGCAAATTTTACAAAAATATATTTTAAAATTTTTTTGGACAGCTTCGAAATTTAAAGCATATTTCCTAACATATGTATCATCTGTCAGAAGAGGTCATCATCGTTTTTTATGCTGATGTCTAGCCTCTTTCTTTGAAGCTAAATCAAGTTCGCGTTCATTCCGGCCAGTAAGTGTTCTTTTTCTCGGCATTTTTAAATTACTAATACATTCTAGAAATTATTTATAAACGTAGTTAATATAATTAATATGGTTCAATTAAATTATTCTTCGATCAATTAAAATATTTTTAAATTATTCTTCAGTCTCTCATTTCGAATACCAAACTTAAGAAACTTACCATACTTAACAAAATATTCACTTTAAATACCAAATATAAGAATTAATTTTACTTGTTTGCGATTCTTTTGTTGCCACTTTACCAAAATAAATACCTAAATAAATAAATCATAATACAATTCTTTTAAAATCCGTAAGTATAAACTGCGTAAATAATTTTGGCAGAATACTGAATATATATTTTATTTAATATATTAATCATGATTCTATCTATAATTACTAACCCCATGGTTTATTTTCCTTCTTAAAATAAAAAGCTACGGGTTAAATTTTTTATTTGCAAACGATTTTGGCGGAATAATAAAAATAGATTTTATTTAATTAATAAATCATGATTCTATCTATATTTACTAACCCAATGGTTAATTTTCCTTCTGAAAATAAAAAGATACGCGTTCAATTTTTTATTCGCAAAAATGCGTCCATAATAGAAAAGCATGTAGAATAAATTAATTATTAAAATAATATTTTTAAAAAGTTTTTCTGTAAAAAAAACATTGTGCAAATCTACAAATCATAATTTATTCTTATATTTAATTTCAAGTTAAAAAACTGAATAGATTTTTTATAAAGTGTACGACAAAATGTAACTTGAGTGGCCTAGTAGAGGATTCGCTTCGCTCATCCTAATTATTATAAATTAAAATTTTTAAATTAAATTTATTTTTAGAAGATTAGTAATCTATCTCATTTCTAGTGTGGGAGGAGTTCTAGTTTGTTTTTCCCGAAGCGTTATGATTAGGCGCCGGCCAAAAACATTTTGAGGAAACGAGATGGAGCCATTTCTCAGGGTACAGTTAAAGCGACCATTTCCAATATTGCGCACAAGCCCCGCCCCTTTCATTTAAAATATTTTTTACCTTTTCCCTATTCTTCCCAGCGAAATTTCTGGGATAGGGTGAATTTTTAAATGAAAAATTAGAAATGCAATTTTACTGCAAGAAATTATGAGATACATAAGCAAAAGCCATGCTTTGTTTGGATTCGCGATGCATTATTTCATATTAAATGAGATAAATATTTTATTATTACATTTTATTGAGATAAATATTTGAAAATAACAATATCTTTTGGCACAGATGTCATATACGCACCACACCTGGGGCAATTTTTTTTCTGACGCCTATTCGGCGAAAACTTCTTTTTCAAATAGCAGTTACATGTCTCTTTTTTAATTATTTTCCATTATTTTAAAAAGGAAATAATAATAAATAAAAATGTTCAGTTGATAATTATAGAAAAACTATTTAAATCTTTTTAAAAAAGAAAGTAAACAGTTTATTCATAAATGTATAGCGACAGCAGTTTACCATACGAGGCATAAAATCGCCAGTTTGCTACAGTCGCGCAAATGTTGTCCGTATATGACATCTGTGCCAATTTTTTACATTATTTTTATTAAGAGAGAACGCTGTTTTATGTTTTTGCGCATTTTCATTTTAGAAAGGTAAATTCAGCCAAATAACAAAGAATTTCCTCGGAATTTTTTATTTCTGATATAAGACTTGCATAAATAAAAATATTTTTGTAACAAAATTTTGCAAAATATTTTTAAATTTTCAACTAAAAGCTCTTTTAAAGATGTTTTTAAATAGAACAGCACTTTATATAACGATTCAACATTTAATTTTATTTATGTACAATTTTTTCCTTGCCACTTAACAGAAAAAGTTTTTTAGACATTTTGGAGAAATAATTAAAATATATTTTATTTATTTGATTAATCATGATTCTATTTATAAGTACGAACTCCATGATAATGTTTTTTCTGAAAATATACGTGTTTCTTTATTTCTTTAATTAATTAATTAATTAATTAATTAATTTTTTGCAAACTGCGCAAGTAATAAAAAACATGTAAAATAAATAAATTAAAATAATAATTTTTAAGGTTATTTTGTAATAATAATAATAATAATAATAATAATAATAATAATAATAATGTGCAAATATTCAAACTGTAATTTATTTTTATGCTTAATTTCAAGACAAAATATTATATAGTTTCATTGTAAAGTGTACGACAAAATGTAATTTGTGTTGTCCAGCCGAGGATTCGCTTCGCTCATTCCAATAACTTCAAATTTGAGGAATGTAAATTAAATATGTGGTATTAAAGGATAACGCTGCCCCCAATTTACACACACGCGCGCACTTTCTCCTCTATCTGACCGTTTTTTTTAAAGAATTCTGTTTTATATATAAATTTTTATGACGTCATATCATGAAATAGAAATTTTATAGGCAGTAACAAAAAGAACATATTGTTATTATTGTCATTATTACTATTTTAAACATTATAATGAAGAATTTATTTAATTCTTATTAAGAAAGAAAATTAAATATAAAAAAACCCTTCAGGATGTTATTTCTATTTATATGGTTTAGTTATAATTTTACTTTTAATATTATTTCAAAAAATACAATGAAGAATGTTTTGAATTTATTGTTAAGAAGAAAAATTAATTACAAAATTAATTTCCAAAACACTGCGTGATTTTATTTTTAGAAGATTCACAAGTAGATGGTATTAATTTCTAGTGTGGGAGGAGCCTTCAGTTTGTTTATCTCGGAGACACTGTGAGATTTAGCGCCGCCTCCCAAGAAAATTGAGAAAACCAAGTGGCTCGATTTCTCGGGCGACTGTCAAAACGTCTGTTACCAATATTGCTGACAAGCCCCGACCCTTTCATTTAAAATATTCGTCACCTTTTACCCTATAGATTATAGCTAAATTTCTGGAATGAAGTGGAATTGTAAATGAAAAATTAGAAATTAAATGTTATTGTAGGAAATTATGAAATATAATTGTAAAAATCGCGTGAATTCAAGAAATTTAGTAACGTCTTTATATGCCGTGACACTTGGGAGATAAAAAAAAGGGGCAATATACCAAGAATGAAAGGTATTATATCCTCGGTATTTCGGTAACTCGATATTGCATCATGCGCTTCGATAAATCTAATGAATCTTGACCGAGTGCATTGATATAAACAGGAGTGCGAGAACATCTAACGCCAACAAGTTCAATACAAATAAGATAGTATACTATTTAAAAAATGCAAAACCATGTATACAGATAAAGTTTGACATTTTCGGAATATAAGAACCCAGTATTGTTTTAAAATTTCTTTGATAATCTGCTTGCCACTGGAAATTTAAAAAAAAAAAGATAATGAACTAATTGTAATTCACTTATATGCTTAGATTTTGGCATTTCAAACTTTTATATGATTTTTCGAGAAACCGTACAGCATTGGATATACTGAATCTTCGTTGGATACTTCCTATTCGTCTTTTTCTTTTCGATCAATACAACCATTAACACCAAAACTGAGCCAGTTAAATTTTGAAATATAGATTTATTGTCATTAAATTCATGTAAA